>JBBMJY010000007.1:1358239-1430200 GCA_037833715.1 Toxotes lorentzi
AGGGGCTTCTTAACAGCCTTGCAGGACCTTAAGCCATGATGTAGGAGTCGGCCACGCACAGTGCGGGTGGAACACTGCACACCAGTTTGGTTGATCCAGGTTATTTACAGACAATCCTGCACTTTGGAGCCTTTCACCTGACACCTACCAGCACAGTGGAGTTTTCACCCTAACCTGTCACAGTATATTTCAGAATGATGCAGCACAGAGAAAATACACATTTGAAACACCTGCACTGCAAAACAAGCAGAACAGTAAACAGTCAGTGAGTTGTGCTCCTGTAAACAGACTCTGGGGTCTCCACATCAGGAATTCTGACTGGAATACAAAATGAGACTCGGCTGCTGAGATGCAGGTAAACAAAACACACAGCGTTCTCAAACACACACACACACACACACACACACACACACACACACACACACACACACACAGTTATTGCTCTGTGCTCAGAGATACATCTTAATGAAAATACATTTCATATTTGACATGCAGATTTGCAGCAGGGTTTTAAATCTGCCCACATGCATGTGCACCGTATTCATATGTGCTCACACACTCAGACAGAGACCTTCCCAGAAAATCTGCATCTTCTGTTGGATTATGAGGCTGTTGGGTGACCAGACATGGTTGCCTGGCAACCGTGTCTGCATGTGAGGTGGCGAGTGATGGGATCGCAGCACATTCGCTCAGCAGAAGTGGAGAGAGACAGAAAGAGGAAGAGGGGAAATCCTCAGTCCACTCTGGCTAAAGATCAAACACACGAGCTGAGGAGCTGATGAACATGAAACAGACACGACATCAACAACCAGGGGACGAGCTCAGATTCACAGAGAGCCAAAATGTATGTCACATGAGAGCAACCATCAGTTCTTCACCAATTACTGACATTCAGCTTTAAATTCTGTTTAAACTCAGGTTAAAAATTTTAACTCCGTACACTGAGATTCACCATGCTACTCATTTTATCTTTAAAACAACGGCTGACAACATTAAATGCATCCGCACATGAATGTGCAGTGAGGGCCTGTTGCCAAGCTGTGGAGCAGTTGAGTCGCAAATTGCATTCAAGCCCTGGGCTGAAGAGCTTCTGGGAGCTGGGCTGAGGTTTAGCAGCACGTTGATCGTAATCATGTCAAATTCCACTGAAGAAGCTGCAGACAGTAAAAACAATACTTCCTGTAATGAGAGATGCCATGATGCTGCATTCTTTCACTTGAATAAGAGAATATTACCAGGAAATGTACTGAAGTATTCAAATATTGATTCATTGATTTATTATTATTGATGAATTAAAAGTTTGTAACTCAGTGTGCAGCAAATTTTTCTCTTTATGCTGTCGGCTGGTTTGATTGATAACAATGAGCCATTTTTTAAATTGATCATTAGTTTTGTTTGGTAACTACAGCTGTAGGGTTTAATCAGCTATAACTGAAATGTGTACTGTACATATGTACCCCTTATGTCTATATATATACCACGAAACAGTTAAAACTGCCTTTTATAATTGTCAGGTTTTTTTTCAGATATCTAAACATTCAGTTTACAATGACAGAAGCCAGAAGCAAGCAAGACATTCTGACATTTGAGAAACTGGAACCAGTGAATGTAAAATCTAAAATCAAAACAGCTGTAGATTAACTCGGTGCTGCCGCTCCGTTTAGTGCTCCCAGTTTTTTTATTGGAGCATCTTCACTCCGTACTCACTGAGTCGAGCTCCTCTGTGAAGTTCAGTCTTTGTTGGTTCTAAACCTCCTGTTTACATCAAAATAAAACACAGTTACATTAATGGAGGGATAGGAAACAACAGAGCAGGCCTACAGTGAGGCGGAGGTATTGTTGTGCTAATAGGGGATATGAGACAGAATTATCCTGCTTAAATAAGTGATAAAAGGGGGAACTCCTACCGTGTTCATCACCCTGCAGCCAAACACTCCCCTCCCTCCCCCAGCTGCAGCTACCTCCCTCAGTGCTGGGAGGGTGGTGGTGGGGTAGGGGGTGGGAGTGGAGCTGAATGGACTGAGGCATGTGGGAAACCCGAGCTCTGACAACACCCACTGAATCTGCAACAATAAGAGCCCTGGACTCCACAGAGGGAAGAACAAACTTTATCACTTCACATTCCACATTTTAAAGGCTTCTTCTGAATCTCCTCTGAGTTTGGATTCGTTCAGCAAAGCAACATTTAGAAAATGGAAACAGATCTGATCTCATGTAGTGACAGGACTAAAAAAGTGATAATTATACAGTTTGTTGTTGTGCCACTGTTTGATTTCAGGAGTCCATCACCCTGCTGGTGTCCTCTAGAGGCTGCAGTGTTCATTACAACCACAACATGGAAGTGTGCCAGGCGTGGTTCTGCCCGGATGTAACTCTCAAACAAACTTCAGATAGTGAAACAAAGTTCTGGACAAATTGAGCTTGACATGAACCAAACTGCATCGCAATCCAATCCACATCTGTTGAGACATTTCCTGTTGTACTACAAATGAGGATCATAAAGTCACTAGGATTCATCCTCTGGGAAACATGAATGTCTGTATCAAACCTTACAGCAATCCATCCAAGTGTTGTTGAGATATTTCCGTTTGGACCAAAGTGGTGGACTGATGGACTAATCAGCATCTCCATCCATGGAGCATGGAGCCAAATTCAAATACAACAATCACACAACAATAGCACCGCTGACCGGAGAGAGGAGGAGCATGACCAGGAGGAGACCATGAGGCAAGCATAACATCAGATCTCATTATATTACGTTACCTTCAAATTAAACTGGTTATGTAGTAGAGAGCGTGCGTTGCTGTCGGTGTCAGTCATCACTCTTTGACAGGTTCGGCTGCTCAGAAATGCCACATGATCAAAAAAATCTTGTGGAAAGCGTCTTGTGAAAAAGTGTCTGCGTTCTGTTTGCACCTAAAGCTGAAGGGATATTTTTAAAAAATCTTATCACATAACAAACATTCACAGTTGTTTCACAGAGAGAGGGCAATGTGATAATAAAAGAATTCTAGGAAAACCAACAAAATAAAACTGCACATCTCGCCCGACACAGCAGGATCCAGCTGGTTCCTTCAGGCAGGTACACATAAGCCCCGTGTTTGCACACCTGGTGAGCCTGTTGGTTCAGAGATAAACATGTAGAAACATGCAGAGATGCTGAAAAAGCCCAGTGTTTGTACTCTCACTGAACTCCTTCACACCTCTGACCAAAGCCCTGCACAGACATGTGTAAAAATACCACACACACATTATTATTTTTAATCGTGTGTTTGCTCAACAACACAACACTTAATGTGGGGATTTTTCAAATCTGTTGAGGTTTTCAGTTGAACTGAAATTATCTTTATGTGCTGAGAAAATTCGACACGTCAGTGAAACACAGCGTAACCGTAACAATCTGAGACATTTACAGGGTTTTCTTCATGAGGTTGACACTTGCATAAGTTGCATAAGTTTCACTTTATCGTTTCCTGTGTGAACGTTTCCAGCAGCACCAGCACCACAGTTTCATGTGCATTAACAGAGTGATTCATCATGCGGCAGCGTCTCATTCCACTCTACTGAGATTCTTCATGGTTCACACTCATCAGTGGACAACTGCATTTTTACATCACTAACTTTTCTTGGAGTTAATAAAAGTGCAAAGTGGTTGTTTTCCATGTTTCCACATGTCACGTGTGTTTTCAGCTGTTTTTTTCAGTGCTGCTCTGCTGGTACATGAGAGGAGAAAGAACACAAACAAGTGACGGATTTGGAGAAAGGCTGCAGTCAGCGCAGCTCTTCATGTCTGACACAGTTCGACCAGCCAAGTGCTGGGATTTCCAGCCCCGCAGCTGCTCTGCCTCTCCGGGAGACCGGGAGACAGAGAGTTTGGAAGGAAATCAAACATCACTGCCAGTGATTCATTTAACACCAACCCTCCCCCAAATCCTCCCCCATCCCCCTCTCTCCCTCTCCGTCTCTTTCCCTGCCATCAACCTCTTGACCTCTGCCTCCATCCTCCCCTGTCTGTGTGCTCTCTGACTGTAATCCACAGCAGTAATGGTTTTAGGTTTTCATTGGATTTCGTTTGCATCACTTATTTTGTTTGGCTCAGACTAAATTTGGGTCTTTTACGGTTTCACTGGTTATTGAACACAGCAGAGAAAAATCTGTTTTTCTGTTTTGTTTTCCACCATCTCAGGGTCACGGGACAGAGATTATTATTAAGATGTTACACACAGAGAAAAACGTGTTGAAGTGAACATTATATGGTCAGTTCATCAACTCACTAAAGCATATTTTCTTATATATATTCATGTGTTCACCTATGCAGAACACTTTGGCTTTATTTACTGAGGGTTGTAGTTTGTTTTAGGTTGTTAGTTTCGAACTTGAACTTGTGTTGTTTGCTTTCACTCGGCTCGGACATGTCTCCATTGAGTAGAATCTGCACTTTTGATCCACTTGACTTTCACTTGTCTTGATTATCTTGAGGTTTGACATGAATTTGTCTTGATTAACTGGAGGTAGATTGATTAGCTCAACAAGTCTTGATTAACTTGTTGAGTTGTGGATTAAACTGAGACTTCACTTGGACGTGGCCCTAAAAGACGCCTCTGTGAGACAGTACCGGGGTGAAAAGAAAAATGATTGATAATTTGGATGGTAAATGTTTCCACTATATATTTTCCAGAAACTCAGTGGGTCTCACAGCAGCTCTGCCTGCATCACTGAGCTCCAGGATAATTAGCATCTGATTTTCAAAGGCTGACAGAGCTTTGACTACCCTCAGTAGAATATACATCCATTATGCATTCACACAGTTATTCTCTGTGTATCACATTCTGTTTCATACACAGCCTTTGTCAGATGTGACGTGTTGTTTGATACACACAGTCTGAAATGTTCAATCAAATCAAAGCAGTGTCTGACACCATTATTAACCCTTCCCTGCATGTGTGTGTTGAATATTAACACAGTGTCTGGACGAGTGAGGCATCCTGGGACAGCGGAGACAGTCTCAGCAGAGCAGATGTGTGATTGGTGGCGACAGGGCGCTCGGTGTGGGAGAAAACGAGGCCTGGCAGCTCTAATACTGGCTCTTTTTCATCGTGCTGCTGTTTGTTCCTCTGCAGATGAGCAGCCTCCTCTGCTGTGGAGTGGAATCACACCACGGTGAAGATGTTAACATGGACATTTCTGCAGCATTGAGGAAAAAAAGGTCCATTTCAGTGTCTTATCATTAAAGTTGTCAAAGACAAAAAATGTCCAAACCTCATAGGGAATGCTCTTGTTAACCATCGCTCAGAGAAAGGTGAATATGTTAAGTCTCACTCAGCACAGAGAGTGGGAGCAGGGGGCAAACGGCTAGCTCCACCGAGCTTCACCAAAAAGAGAAAACAGCTCCAAAGCTCCCTCATTTAACCCAACAAGCTAATGATCAACTCCCCTCCTAGCTAATAAGTTATGAAGGCAGGAGAAGGCAGAGAGGAGGAGATGTGGCATTCAGCTAGTTAGAGCAGGTTTAAGTTTAGTCTAGTTTAGTTAAGGAAAGCTCAGTGTCATTCCTAAAGTTCAGGCTGACCTGAGCTTTGTACGTCTCACTGCTTGTAAAGTTGTTTACGCAAATGACAAATGTCTCTTTACATGATGGAACCTCCAAACTTCATTTGATGTGTCGTCACAGTCTTTGGTAACTGTGTCCCAGTGTCTGTGGACAGGATAGGACAATCTGCACTGACATGAAGGGAAAGGTGTCCCATGCTTCTTAGAGTCCTCCCCTGTAATGTTTGCTGGTGTGTTTCTCAGGCTAATCTGTGCTTTGAAAGGTCTAACTGATTTTGTGTGTGAGGTGCTTCCTTCCTTGTTTTTGGAGTGAATGTTTGATTTCTTCCCTCGGATGAAGCCTTATCTCCATAATGGTACTAAGCGACTCATGACCTCTACATTTACGCCTTATCTTCTCCTCTTATTTAAGGTTTTATTTGCTTTGGCAAGAAAACGCGTGATTTCTTTTTCTTTTAAGTGAAACATTTCTCTGTTAGCAGACCTAGGCCTCATGTTGGAAGGCTAAGCTTAAGGCTTATGTTTCCCAGCCTGTGGCAGTGCAGATCTGCTTCGACCATTCAAAGTATTCATGCAATTACCCTCCTCTTTATTTAGGATGTGTAATCAGAGACCATTATGGCTGTGCTCTGGAACTCCATCCGTCTATGTATAGGATAAGAGGAATATTTAAGGCATGTGAAGGATTGTGAGCGTCTCTGGCCTCTTGAATATGTGCTTGTCCATCATCATCACGACCTCCCCTCTGCCACGCCGAATCAAAACATCAGACGACAGCTGGCAACAACCATTCCCAGTGTGAGGAGGTGCTGCGCTGTTCAGGCAGTGATGGCTGGTGATTTCAGAGGGTGAGGAGGGTGAGACGACCGTGCATCACTTCCATCCAAAAGCGAAAGGCTGTATTGCTGCCTGCCAGTTGTTGTTTCATCATTTCCTTCTGAAGCCAAGATGGGCCCTGATCTGCCGGGTGATTCCTGGGACACAGAAGCAGGCTAGTCCTGGATTAGGAATTAGACTGGTGGATCTCCATTATCCTGTCTATGATGAGCTGCAGCATTTCAGAGCAGCAGAGCCTAAACAGGACTGCTGACCATGTCATGTATAAAAGCACACACTCTAATCCTTTCCTTCCAAATCTGAGCAAAGTTTATAATTAAGTTCTTATCTGAGGCAGCAGAGTCCAACCTGTGGGTCGTGACCTTCACAAGGGTCACAAGATTAACAAGAGATCAAATAGAAGGTCAGGAGAAAAAAATGTGCTGTGAAATTATGTTTTTTAATTAGACTTTTATATTTGCTTTTTTAATTTTGTGAAATCATTTACCGAATTTGTATTTTGTACTGTATTTGCATGTATGATGCAAGACTGGAAGAAGTAGGAAGAAGTAGTTCCTGACTCTCTCTCTCTCTATATATATACATATACGCAAACAGTGACGAGGGCTTGTAAGTAAACATCCCCTTATTAAAGCACTCACAAAAACAGCTGGAAGCCACTGATCTACGGACACGGTCACACCAAGAATATTCACAATGATCTGGCCAAGCTGTTGGTCTGAGTCATTAAGTCGCTCAGTCACTGTGAAATAGGTATGAGCCCTGGAATGAGCTTCATGTTTGAGACATCTGCCTTTGAGCGCTGGTGAGTTTGGTCATCACCATCTGACAACACTCCGCCTAGAGGAGGAAGATGTTATCTGGAGGTCACTGGCATGAAGCAATGATTCGTCATGAAGCAGGTGTGGTCATGTAGATACTGTACATCTAGGAACAGGCAGAGCTCTGGTCTTTGATCATCCATCAGACTTGAGGGAAAATAAGCTCATTATTTTTAAGATTCCCCCAAATGCACCATGTAGACACAAATAGAATCAAATACTGATGCTTGACAAGAAGCAGAAAGTCCACTTACTGGAAACTTTCAGCCACATCTTGTGGTCTTCATCAGCACATGGAGTTTCCATTCAGAAATTCCAGTGAGTGGACCTCCTGCTAAGAGTCAAACTACTATTTCCAAGGTCAGTAATCACCTTCAAGCTCAATATACTGATGATTTCGACATCCTTAGAGCCTGAGAGGTCTGCTGCTCTGAAACATTTTTCAATTCCCCTAAAAGAATCAGGACAAGATAAAATAAATCTTGATAATTTGTTGCAGCTGTTTAAAGAATAACAGGAAAAAGTTAGTTAGAAAGTGGTGCTTCTCTCGGTCTGCGGTTTGTGATTCCAGTAAGCACTGCAGACGAGTAAGGCAGGAAGTGATGAGCTGTTACGAGTCAGCTGTAGGAGTGATTTCTCAAGAACAGGCCTAATGAGGAAAATGTATTTCTATGTCTATCATAGGTATTTTCTGAAATCAGCCTCTCTCTAAAATGTTCCCGAGATTTAAAAAAAAAAAAAAAGTTTGATCACATCATTTCACAGAATTTCTGGAGCAGTTAAAAGTCACATCTGTGCTTCTAGAGCTCAGTTCAGGATTATGTGTACTTCTGTCGAACAAGCCAGAACCGGTGTGTGATCAAACACACATGAACACACCCCGTCAGTGACGTGGCTGTTGCTGCCTGGCATAGCAAACCTCAGCGTCATCACTTTCCACCTTCCTGCACCACACGTGGCGCAACTACTAATTTCCTGCGACGTCATCAACAACCCAAGAATAACTGGAAAGAAGATAAAAACAGAAGTCTCTTTGCTGGAATTGTGTAAATGTTGCAAAACCAAACTTTTTAGGGTGTGTAGTATCCCATCACAGCCTCTGCAGCCCTTTGTGAACATTCACACAGCACGTCTTCATCTGACAGCTGTGTTGGTTCAGTGCGTGTCTTCATCCATCTGTTGTGAAAGTGTAACTTTGTATTTTAATTCAGTCACAGGCCACAGTAAGAGCTCACTGCAAAAAAGGGGTGTTTAAAAACAAGATAAAAACACTAAATCTGAGGAGAGTATGTTAAAGGGAGGTGTGATTGTTAACATTACACAGTGTGTGTGTGTGTGTGTGTGTGTGTGTGTGTGAGACACTGTAAAAGACTGGCTGCTGCTGAACCACAACCTTAACAGACAGAAGTTCTTCTCTAAATGCTTCAGCTGCACATCTCACTGTTGTAAAACGGAGCAGCCGTTCATGGCTGGTTTGGACAAGAAGTGGATTTACACCCTCCAGCTGGAGACGCCTCCTCCCCTCACCTCCTCCTCGAGCTCTCCTGACCCCTCCGCAACCACAGCACAAAGGGAGGGGAACTCTCTTATCTCAGACCCGGGCCTGAATAGCAATGCTTCCCTGAGAAACCTCCACTCCAGTGGGAAAGGACAACAGATCCTTTGTGTCGTCGCTCTTCCCCCCTTCAATCCCATCGGCCCAGCCCCCTTCGTGTCAGGCCCACAGAGACCACTGCCATTAGTTGACCACCCTCCTCCTCACCCTGTCTCTCTCTCCGTCGTCTTAAAAATCCTCCACCTGTAGCAGGCGTAGATCCAGCAGACTGAAGGCTCCACTGTACGGCTGATGAATAGTTTTTCAGCCCACAGTGAGCCGGCCTCTGCGGCTCTTTTTTCTCCCTCTTCTTGTTTGGGAAACAAAGGGCGGTTCCACCTGTCCCACTTCATACAGTGGCTGAATGAAGTGACCTCTTATTCTGGGATGTTTGTTCAGCAGGTCTGCTGTAACCCAAGCTGCCCCAGATTTAACCAAACTCTAAATCACTCCCACTGTCCTCAGTTAGAAAACTCAGGTCCCAGAGGAAACCTGCTGGTTGGATCCTTCAAGTAGAACTTGACCTGGAAACACAGAACTGGTTTGGTCCCAGTGAAGCATCTTTTTGACGGCCGTAACTCAAACACAGACTGATGAATATTTTTTGTGCTGCTTTTGACATTAAGAATGACCCTCAGGTAATATGATGCACAGTTTGTGTAGATGATGACAAATCCACACATTCTGTTGCACTGTTGTTTTGGAGATACAAGGTTTTCATGGGGCAAATGTTCCAGCATGGCAGTGATCACTCATAGAAAACAGCATTAAGAGTCTAAATGTAGACGCGTGGTGTTAAACAGGGGCCTCGTGTCATTGAAGTGTCCCTGTTTTCCTGCCTCTGGTATTTTATTATCATCACGTCACGTTATATTTAGCTCATACAGAATTTGTCCATTTGGGTCAGTGTTGTCTCCGACACTGGAGGACGTCTTCTGAAGGCTTTTTACTCTCAGACTGTAGGTATCACATGAAGGTTAGTGGGTCTTCAAACTGCTCTTCCATTTACGTGATGGCTGCTGGCGTCCACTCCATCCCCGACAGAGCGTGACATGAATGTACTTTTTCATGAAGTGCATTAGTCTTTCGAAGCTGAGAGCAGCAGTGAAAATGGCTCTTGAACCATTTTTCGTTTTATTGTAACATTTGTGTGAATATTCTGACTTTGTGTAGATGTTAAAAATGCAGCGTGCCGCACCAGATGACACCTGAGTGCTGTTAAAATAAAAATGTATTTTAACAGCGACAGTGATGCCACATTCTGATTTTCAGACTCATATTGATCTTTGTCATCTGCCTCCGGCACTTTACCAGCCACAGAAACATGCTGTGGATGCTGATCAAGTAATTAGTGAATCAAAGTCATTTTTATAGATGGGTCCCAGATAGCAAAACAAATCTGGCCCATACTTTTTGCAACGCTTTTATATTTCAGGCCCAGGACCCGGTTCCACGGCCCGAGTCTGGCCCATGTACAGCATGACTGTCAGATGCTTCTTCCACATCTGGACCGATTCTGGCTCAGACACAGAAGATCTTCTGGCTGTCAGCACAGACAGCACAGTCAAACTTCATTTCCAGAAAATCTGCAAAAAGAAATATTACTTAACCGCAGTGGCAGACTGAATTCATCACTAACGTTTATCTGTCAGTGAAATGATCAGACGCTCACTGATCAGTAAACACATGTTGTTTTGTATGATGGGAATATGAAATTCTAATCTGTGAGAGTGTTAGAAGAACAGATCAGTTACAATAATCAGATCAGTGACGGATTAAAGTTGCAGAAGACAGGAACAGGAACTCCAGGATTTCGCTTCATTTTACCAGCAGGAGCCTTCCAAGCACAACAGGACCACTCCAGACTCCATTTTAATTCTTTACACACTCACCCCCCCTGCATTTTAATATCAGCACACAGTTGAAGGGGGTGGGGGGGTAAAGGGGCTTTTGACAGATTACATTCCTTGGAGGCGATCCTTGAGAAATTTCTCAATGATTCATGGAGAGCAGCTCATTCTATAATTCAAGAACTGGAGGTTGTGAATGTGAACCACCTGCTGTGAAACAAGAAGAGAGTCATATTCAAGCCTTTCAGCCCGTCCTCATTCCCCACCCTACAGCAAGCTCCCAGTCAACAAGAGCCGTGTTAGCCTCCTTCAGAATCAGCCACAAATACTGGAGGTAAACTGCTAACTCATCTTTGTTACCTCACATAAAAATAAAAATATGGCAGCTGGCAAAAAGGATGTTAGACAGAAAAATATGTGAATGACAAGTTTAACTTTAGAAATAAGAAGATACCACAGGGAGACGTTGTGTTTTTGTCAGCTGACGTGTTTCCTCTGGTCTCTGGTCTCAGTTGAGTGATGAACTGAACTGTCATGTTTTACAGAGCTACAAACTGCGCTCACCACTGATGGGGTGAATCTCCTTTCAGTAAACGCTCATCATTTCTCCTCACAGAGGACTGAAGGAGGAACGTGCTGCTTAATTAATCAGCTCACATCCGTAATGGTAACTAGCTGTGTTCAGGTTCAGTTCACTCACCAATGCTAAACTGCTGGAAAACAGATTTACAGTGTGTTGTGATATGTCTCTCACATCATTGTGTCCACTGTGTAAAATGTTCCCAGTTTTAATTTCATTACGTACATTGAGTCATCATCAATAATGCATTCCTGCATGAGATCATTCCTCTCTGTGTCTCTTAGTGGACTCTCTCTGGAGGATGTGGATGGTTTTACATTTCTGCAGACCAGCTGATGTCACAAGTTCAGGACCAGCTGTTAGCATCAAAGGCTGAGGTGCAGTGGGTTTGTTTAGTTTTCTAATGCGGAAATTATGTTTGAAAATCTTCAGATTCATCAGAGACGTGTAGACACACAGAAAACAGTCGAGCAGTTTTCCTTTCAGGGTGAGGGGTGAACACAAAGATATAAAAACAAAGACCACAAACCAGCTGACTCACAGAGTCAGCTGGTGACAGGATGTGTATTTTATGTCACGCAGTATTTTAAAATCGAAGGTCTTATAGTTTAAAAACGGTTCTTGTTCCTCTAACAACATAAAGCAGAGTTAGAAAAATCTGTTGGAGTCGTTTAATTCTCCTCTGAGAATTGAATTACCAGCAGTAAAAGTGAGCAGACACTTCACACTGAACACAACAGCTGACATTCTCATTTTTTCACCCAATATGCTTTTAACAGCCACATCAAATCACCATTTAAACTAATCCATATGTGCTGCTGCCAAAGGTCTGTGGCTGTTTTACTGCCTAGAACACGAGGCAGCTCCAGCTTGCTGCTGTTAGTGATGTTTTCTGCTCATGAGACACAAAGTGTGTTCAAGTTTAGATAAAGTGCCTAAACGATGTGATTACACAACATTAAAATGAATGATGCAACGACTTCCTAAATGACTCAGTGAAACAAAGCTGAAGCTGTCAGCTTTGCTTATTGTGCAGAGACTGATCGGCCTCAGACTGATGACTCAGAGCAGAAGCTGCACGTATTGGTATAATTCGTAATTGTCTGAGGATAATGTAGATCAGTGGCTCCCAACAGTCCACAGTCAGATGAATTCAACCACTCCTGTGTAGCCCATCTACCATCTGGCCCTGAGTTCTTTAGCCTTACTTAATTTTGGTAAAGTAATTCAGATTATGTCAATCTTATAATCAGTTTTGGGAATGTAAACCAACTGTACGCATGTCTTTTAGCACTAGGTCATACCAATACAATGCAATAAACACACAGAAGGTATCTTAAATTGAAATAATTACTTATATTAATGAACAAATGAACAAAAAAATAGATATACTTATCACTTTTAGCCCTTGTTATTTCCTCACAGGTATACAGGTATGAAATTACATTAATACCTTGAAAAACAAAAAGTCACCACCTGGATTTAACTAAGCAAATAGGTAAGAGCCTCCTGTTGGATAATTACTGCCTGGGCGATTATCTTTCAGCGGGCAACAAGTTATTTAACCCCAACTGATGCAATGAGTAGCTTCTCATTTCTTCAACAACCATGTGGAAAGACACATGGCCCACACTATAGAAATAAAACTGAACTGAATTGAATTGAATGTAACAAGCTGATTAGAGAATCCTGTTAACAGAAAATCTCTCTCCAGGAGATGTGTAGCCGGAATCTAAGTCAGGCCTAAATCTTCAGACCACTTTACCTCCGGGTCCTGAAGGACTCTGTCCATATACACAACATCCACAATCTGTCCTGAGAAAACAAAGAGCTTCACCCTCTGGTAGGAGACAGTCTCTGGATGGAGCTGACTTTTTCACGACCTCTTTAATACTCCTGAGCTTAGAGGACAGATTCCCAACAGATACTTCACTTTCTTGTATTCTCTCTGTTTAAAGCTCTTCTCTTTAATTAGCTCGCACGGCTTAGTGTGTGATATCAGTGTCAGCAGGTTCAGAGAGATCAGCTGCTCGTGTTATTAAATTCCTAATGAGACTCTGATATCAGACAAGGACACTTCCTCTAATGACCTGAACAACAATGAAAGAATCAGTCACAGTCCATCAGCTCCAGGTGTTATGACTACTGTCCTTTTACATACACTGTATTTCTGTGATAAGTTTTCATCATTTTTCTTTTCTTATTTAAATTGTAATTTTTATATTTGACCATGTTTTGGTTATTTCGTGGTCACGTCTGTCTGCACTCTTTTTCCCTCTCAAAGTATAAAAAAATGGACTGCACACTGAAAAGCAGTTGTTAAAGAAATAGAAAGTAACCTCTTGGGATCATGTGTTTGAGCATCACTCTCCTCTGTCACAGGAAGTAGTGCAGCCTCCAGTACAAGCTCCTCTCACCGCCCGTCTTTGTGTGGCCTGTGAATGCAGAGGGGGGATGGCTGACTGGCAAATAAGTGCAGTCCCTATAGATGTGTTGGGGGGCGGGGAGACATTCCCACAGACAGCTGGACAGGAACCAGCTGACCGGTTGCCATGTGAACGCCTTTCTTTGCTTTCATCCCAAAACAATTGATGGTGACCGACTCAGTGGCCCTTTAATCCACCTCTCCTCTGACAAAGCAGCAGAGTCACAGTCTAACTCAGATCTTTGTTCAGCCTGTTTGAGCCGTAGCTGTCGGCTACAGCTTACGTTCCATTACAGTCCTGTTAGCTGATGGTCACTGCCACCAGACGGGATTTCATTCTTAAAGTAGCTCTCTGAAAATTTGGATCGTATGTTCGCTGCATTAGAACTACCAGCTCTGTTTGACATGGTGTACATTTATATATATATATATATATATAATATAATATATTCAGTACAACAATCCTCCAAAAAACACTCTCGAATATTCAAAAAAAACTGTCGAATATTCAACATAAAATGATTTTAACAAAGCAGAAAAAACAACATGAGAGTAGAAGGAGCTCATCCAACCCTCTCCCACAAAAAAGACGATCCTGAGACGATACCTGAACATTCGGACACCAGGAGCTGTTCACAGCTCAGAGACTGGTTCATCATGGACGGATTAGAGAACGGGTCTAATGGTCACAGGCCCAGGAGCCGTAGGGTTTAGATGGTTCTGTTTGAAATGACTTAAGATTTCTTGTTGGAAAATGAACAAAAAGACCACAAAGAGACACGAGCTGATTCAAAACAACTGCAGACAGATGCAAAACGACTACAATGAGACACATCTCTTTCCGTCTGTAAGTTTTGTTCCTTTGTTGGAGGAGTATTGTGATGTTTACACGGAAAAACACGTGAACCAGTTAATACCATTTGTGTGAGAAAGAGCCCTTCCCACGGTGTTATGGAGCCAAAAGCCAAAAATGCTGCCCTCAGCCATCACACTCAGAGAGCTGAAAGCCGCCGTGTCCTCTTCCTCGCACCGACGCTCAGTTTATGATGATGATGACCATGAGCCAGGTGACCACACATGGTAACAGAAACCCACAGTGAGGAATAATCCTGTCCTCACCGCGGACTCTCCTCCTTCCCGCCGAGAAGCGATAATGACTTCTTGATATCATCGACGAGGTGTGAAGCTTGGCATCACACGTTTGAACGGTTTAATGTGTTTTCCTCTTTCCACATGCAGAATGTTACCATGGCAACGGCCTAAACTGTCAGCAGAAAGACAAAGACTTAAATGAGATTAAGGAAACACGGATCCACAGTGGATGGAGACAGAGGAGCCAGGCAGTGAGCACACACAGATAAAATATGGATGTTTAGCTTTACATTTCCAAATGTGTGAGTAAATGTGCTCCATGAATGGGAACTTCCTGACCATCCATATCTCAGTCAGTACTCGTGTAAACACTTCTGATGAGTCTCTTTGCCTCCATTTGCACCTCAGCAGGGTGCAGAGAGTGGAAATGTCTCCTGAGCAGTATCACACCTTTAATGACAAGAGATCTCAGATTTCTCAGATCTCAGAAAAAAAAAATCATTTCAAATAGTGAACATTTGCAGCAAAATCGATTAATTCCATCGGAATCGCAGTGATCAGTGGATGTGCTCGGAAGGGCCAAGAAAATCTGTGCAAATTTTTCATGTCCAGCTTTGGTGAACTTTGACATGTGGATTTGCATCTTTGACCAAAGTAACAGTGACAGTGCAGAGAGCAGTGCTGACCTCTCAGAGTCCGGACTGGAGGAAGCTCTTGCAGCTTAGTTATAAATTGTTATAGTGTGCAGAAGTGAAACAGATGATCATCAAACTGATGGCTCCTCCAGTGTGAGTGAGGGGAACAGTGAGTGCTGAGCAGTTTCTGATGAATCACAGGCGTTTAGTTTAACCCTAACCCACTTTTAATTTCCTAAAATTAACCAGAGTAAGAGTCACTGTTGCCATAGCAACATTATGTTTGGATAGTCACAGAGTCAACAGCTTCCTCCACTGAAGCCAACAAGCCTTTATCAAAAACCACAAGCTTTTCCATCCACAGACAAACTGACCCACAGCTTCACACAGACAGCTCAGTCACTGTGAGACCAAACAAAGCCCAAGTTGTTTCCAGGTCTCAGCAGCTGACCAGTCAGTTTCCAGCTCAGATCATAAACACAGCTCCTAAACAAGCTTTGCTTCCACTTGTGAGTTGTCGCTGACAGTTGGTCACACTGGTAAGAAAAAAAAAAAAAAGAAAAGAAAAGAAAACTGGGATTTTTTTCTACTTGTATAACTGCCTCCTTTGAAGTCCTCGGTTCCTGAAGGGAAAAGACATGAAGGCGACAGATAAAGAAAGCACTGAGAGCCTTTATATAAGTGAGCTTTAGGGTCAGACAGGTCGCAGTGTCAGAAGTGTTGATGTGGGTTATTTTGTGGTTCAGTTTCCTCTGTGATATAATCAAGATTCTACAGAAGAACACAGTTAAAGGACAAGTCTGATGCCATTCGATTATTTTTTCTTATCGTTATCAAATCCCATGAAAACACTAAAATTAACAGTGAGTTACTGCGTCTGTCTACATGTTCTTCCCTGCGCTGTCTGTACACACACACAATACGTGTCAGTAGAAATGTTCACTGCTGGCTTTAGTCATTTCATTGAATATGTTGACAACATACAAAGAGAAATTCTCTGTCATTAACACTAAGCACACGTGTGGGTTTCACATTAAAACCTGGTTTTCAGTGTATTTTGAATGGGATCAGGACGTTTTATGACAATCTGACTGTTTCAATTTCATATTTGTTAAGAAGAGAAAAAAAAATGTCTTTGACCAAAATGATGAACAATTGTTCCAGTTCAGTTTTTTTTAGCTGTGCAAGCTGAGATTTGGAAATACAGGATATTGTTGAGAAAGATGACCTGATAAAAATCACATGATGATCATATGATAAACCAAAACTCTGGCTTCTCTGCAGTCACTTCCCTTTAGCTGATGGCGACTTACTACATATATTTTTTATAAATCATTGAAAATGACTCACGTTTGGAAACACTGAAAAAGGTCAATCATATAAACTTCAGTCGAATGTTGGTGCCTCAGTCATTCACAACTCTTGGGGAACAGTCCATAGGGCCACACTTCTCAGGTTCCTGAATCATTCTGGATTAATGTTATATCCTATAATGTCACCAGGGACGACTGCCTTCCAGCAACCTCATTCACACAGAGGAGGAGAGTGTGAAACCAGAATCACTTCCACAGCTGAGCCTGTTAAACCACCCCCTCAAGGTCTTTCAATCATTTTCTCAGACCATCGATATTTCTTAAGAAATTCTTTCCTCGTTCAGGCAGCAGAGCATGAAACTGTACTAAGGTCTGTTTTTCACCAGAAACAGAGAGCAGAGTCAGACTTTCCTCATAAAAACACCATCCCATGTTCATCAGAAACACGTGTCTAATTTGTCTCGTTCAAATCGTTGTAACCCGACATGGAATTAAATGTGACTTTGATTTTGTTTCATCAGCAGATGAGATGTTGCTGCTCTGCTTTTAACAAGCCTTTCTTATGGTTTTCAGCCTTCACGTCTTTTAATGAAATTAAGTTCAAAACAGCCGCGTTCATTTGACTTGTAATAGATTCCAGCTCTGCGTGTTACATAAGACGAGAGGGTCGAGATTAGAGGAGACTATAACCGAAGCAGCTCCTCTTGCTGTGTTTCATTAAATCAATTACAAGCTGCTGACATTTCAGGGATTTCACGAGCGAGCGGATCTTTTTGAAGAGCACATGAAAACCGTCCTGGAGCTTATTAGCCCAAATCATCAATTAGTCCAAACACTTTGTAGTTAATGTTCAAATGCGGCGCAGGGAGACGCACCGGAGTGTGTGAATCAGGAGTGTTTGTCCGTGTGCTTGTTTACTCTTTGCTCCTTAATGCTGAACTCTCAATCTGCTGAAACATTTAACGGTTAATGTTCAACACTCCTCCAAAGACCGAAACAGAAACACAAGTGGCTGCTAGAAGCAGTAAAAGTCAGCTTGTGTTTACTCTGCCAGGCTGAGCCCCAGTGTGCTTTGACCTTTGACCTCACCCAACCCCCATCAGCCAACAGGCTGCAGTCCTCCACAGAGCGCCTCAGTACAACAGTGAACTGCTGCCATGATTCTTTTTCACCCGCAGTGAAAACTCAGCAACACTTTTCTTTACAGACTTGCTGATGCTGCTTAACAAATATTTTACTTTATTTTCTTTTAAGCTTTTATGAATAAAAAGATAAGTAGTCTGTGTAAAGAGCTGTAAAACTGACCGGACAGAGAAAAACTTCAAATCAGCATGAACTGGGTCGTCTTTGGTGCTTTTCCTCAAAAATAAACATCAAGTAACTTAACTAACTTAATCAACAAATCATTTCATCTCTGTTTTAGACCAGATCATATTTTAGATTTTATATTCTACAAATTATTCTCTCAATCCATCATTTATGAGTCTTTCATTTTAAACAATGCATAGTTGTAGACGAGTGTTTGTAACATGAGCAGCATGGTTCACAGTTCATAAAGTAAATCCACCTGCAGATCAGAACTGGATCATGGTCTTTTATTGAGAATTAATGATTTGCACAGTTACAATGACTAAACATGGCAGTAGTTGAGGAGGTAACTTCTGTTACGATCAGTGATGTCAGCGAAGTCAACGAAGCTTCGTTTCTCTTCAAAACTTTCCCGTGTTGCTGCAAATTCAAAGGATGTGCATCATTGCTCTTAATATTGTGTAAAACATGTATCTAACCTCAGTAACCAAATACAACAGAGACATGAAGCAACAACTGTGTGATAACGACGGGTCCTGTCGTGGAGAGTTTAACTACACCTTCAGATGTGTCCTGTTAACAGTTTAACCAACAGCGCTCGAGGTACATTAAACCTGCAGGTAACCACAGCAACAGCACTGATGCTTCAGGCTCTGTTAGTTTTAACTTGTCCTGCATAAGTCACATACTGTGAACCAAACACTTGGAGTATTATTATCATCATTACAGACAATTTCCTGAAAGTTTCCTGGGAAGAGCAATGTAGGGAAAATAAAAAGCCCAAAGACATATTAAGGTTTTTTGTGTTCAGGTTTAAGCGGTTTGTTGATTTCCAGGGGAATGTTAGAACCGTTCTATTAAAGCCCATATAAATGTCCATCTAATGCTGGAAAAGATGTTCTACATGTTAAGTGTTCTGTTTATCTGTGCACAGATTTCAAAGACTTTCACGGTTACATCCGCTAAATGAAATTAATTACACAAATAAATTACACCATCGTTTCCAGGAACCTTCCTGTAAATGTACACTTACATATCAGCCTCTTTCTGGGAGATTATAGAAAGCTGTGGGACAAAGCGAAGTAAATCTTACTGGGACTTCTGCCTGGAGATGGAATTTTATCTTCAGTGTGTGGAGCCAACATTCAGACGGAAGGTACACTGTACCTGTGAGATACACAGGGACTTTGTTTTTGCTTCTTTCTCCTTCTTGGAAAAAAGCCTGTTGGTTGTCAGCGGTTATTGCAGGTTTACAAATGTTTAATTTGAGGACCTGACCAGAAGCAACGACTTCACTATGACAAGAACGTCTCTGTTAAGCAGTTTTCCTCGTCAGGCAGTTGCAGAAGTTGAAACGTTGCTGTCAGGGCCACTAAACATCACATGTCACTACAGCAAACAGAAGAGCCTCTGACACAGGAACACTTCACATTTCAGTGTGTATTTTAAGGAACAGATGAAGAAACAATGGAAACAAGGAGGAGATCCTTCTCTCTGGAGAAAATCTAAAAAACTACATTCTTCAGAAAACCAAGCCAAAGACAAGACTGAGGCTCCTAAACAACAACTCGTAAACTCCACACCTGCAAAGGTAGTGGATCAAAGTCTTCAAATAACTGGGGCACAGGACCAGGTGTGCAAAAACAGGCAATAAAGCCATTAACACAACGGGTGTGTGTGTGTGTGTGTGTGTGTGTGTGTGTGTGTGTGTGTGTAACCTGGTTACCTGCACACACACACAGGTGAGGTTTCAGGTTAATCTGGTTCCATCAAACAGATTTTCTTGTAACTGGATCTTGAAGCTGACGTTGTTTCTTATCTAATTTGGTTTAAACCAAACACATTGTGAAGTTCTGAGTAAATGTCATCAGCAGGTACGTGCACCACGGTCATGACTCTGACGTTCTGTAAATTCACTCATTCGTCCAAAGCTTTAGGAAAGATTCAGGAAATGCTGAGAAATCAGCATCAGGATTAAAAACTTTATTTTCAAAGCAGATGATGATGAGGGGATTGTGGTGCAGAGGTCTGAGCTCTAAAAAAAAAAGATTCAATCCACACATTTTTGTTTAGTGCTACTTAGCAAATTAGCATATTAGCCTGCTAATATGCTAAACTAAGATGGAGACCATGGTGAACGTCACTGTTACCACCATGTGGTGTAAAAAAAAAAATCCACAAAAGTTAAAACTAAATATCACATGAAACAAATCTGCTGATTGTTCACTGACATTATTCGGAGTACTTGATAAAGTTCCCCAAGAACTTCATTATTCCATTGTTCCATTTGGAACTGTGTCCGCAGAGTTGTTTACTCATTGAACCTGTATGTCTATGAAAATCCCGAGCAGTCCAGAGCAGCCCAGACTGAAATCCTAATAAGAATTTCCTCAACAAGATGAAGATGCACTGAGAACACAGCAGACAGTGTTTTCGACCATGACAGCTCAGCTCTCTTCCTGCGTTCTTGCAGGTAGACGTGTTCAGTATCAGGGACATAAAGAGAGAACTAGTTCTGAATTCTTTTTGCAAAGCAGAGCAGTGGTGTGGTAGTGCCAGGCTTCAGACAAAGCAGAGAAAACTCCGAGATAACAATAGATAATGTCAGAGTCTCTGGAAAGCTGGAGCATGGCAGAAATCAGAACAGAGGAGAAAGAAATACTGAGAAGGTGAGTGGGAGGAGGCACAGAGAGCAAACAAAAACTGGGGCAAAAAAAAAAAGTCTGCTGATTTCCATGTGAAAGACGTTTCCCCTGGAAGAAGGAAGCCCTCTCTGTGTGGCTGCTGGGTGCTGACTGGGCAGGGAAGCTCGAAGATCCCTCCCTGCTGCTCCACTTTACCAAGCCCTCCTCTGACCACTCTGACTTCCAGATAACCCCAACACTCCTCTGCAGACGGAAACATCAAAGTCACAACCTCAAAGCAGAGGTAACTTATTCATAATCCAACACAGCACTAATCTCCCATTCATCCTCTGTTCTTCGGTCTCTGGAGGAGCAGAGAAAATTATTAATAATGACTGAAGAGTGGGAGCCTGAGATCATTATGTCAACAAATATCTGTAGCATACCATAAAGAATCTAATGCTGTTCACCAGAATAAATACTCTGGAGGTTTTAACCCAGGTTCAGTGTAATTTCTACATGGACTGCTTACGTTTTCCCAGTCTGTTCAGTTCTACAGTCTTAGAGGATGTTTAACTCTTTTAGGGGACTGAGTAAGTGGACTCTGTGATCATATGGAACAGATATATCTCCTCAGTCACTGACTTGTTTTCAGGCTCTTTCCTCTTCAGCTTCCATTTATAAATCAGTTAGTTAAATTAAAGCTGCATCAACAGTCTCATGTGCATGATCTTCACAGTTCTTAAATAAACTGAATTCAATTAAATTATTAGGCTTTTGAATCCTGACTCAGGTCCTGGGTTCAGTCGCTGCTGCTCCTCAGCTTAGTGTCTCAGCTGATGACCTGATTGTCTTCACCTGGCTGCTTAGCTGCACCTGGTTGGTCATTAGCTTGTCCCAGTGAATTTAAACCTCAGCTGTGGGCAGCAGTCGGTTTGACTCTCACCTGTGGCACGTGTTGTGTGGGTGTTGGTGTGTTCTTCTCTGTGTACCTGGTTACCTAACATCTCTTTACTTCACCAACCTTGAGTTCCAGTTTTTAATTAAATGAAAAAAAAAACAGAATGAGAATAAACCAGGTCCAGAGACTAAATCTACAATCACCTGTTGTCAGACTTATTAAAGGGCCTTCACTGAATACTAATATACATACAAACACATACAAATGTATGTAAAGGTTGTTTTTTTTTAAATAACCCTTCACCCCAAAAACACAACCAGTGAGACTCGGTCAGCTGCACCATGAACAGAAAACATGATCATGTGTGTCCTACAGAAGATGGATGTCCACTGGCAGCCTCACTGAGCTGCTGTTTGATTATGCACAGTCTGACAGGCCTCTTTTGTCATCCGATGAAATGCATAATTCATCTCCACTTTACAAGGCTGTGTGTGTGTGTGTGTGTGTGTGTGTGTGTGTGTGTGTGTGTGTGTGTGTGTGTTTCTCTCCCAGTACTGGAGGGTCGTGGTGCCAAGATGAATGGTGTGGACTGGTAGTGTTGGTGGCTGGAGGAGCCTCTGTGTCCCTGAAGGCCTTGTCTCCATATAGAGGCATGTTTCTGCTCTCAGACTAAACTGCAGCAGCCGGGCGACACATTCATCAGTCTGCTGCTGAACATATCACAGCACTGAGGGCGTAAACCAACACCAGCACAACGTCTCACTGCCTCTGGCCAGTGCCACATTTTACAAGCACACATTCTCAGTTTGTAGCTCAGAGTTCGACCTGATTCACTTACTGCATTCACTCAACAAGAAAAACACCTCTACACGTTATTCCAACGTGGTTAGCCTTCATGCTAACCTAGCCACACTGAATAAACAGCCTAAAGTAGATGCTTTTGTTATGTATTTGTTTGTGTATTTTAACATAAACAGGAAATGATGCAACAGTGATGAACATTAAAAATTACATTAAGATTTTGGGACAAGGAGAAAACAAAATGTGTGTTTGACATTTAACCTGTATTTCTGTTTTCCAAATCTTTCATCAATATCAGCAATTTATTTATTATTATATCTATCATCTTCCCACCTGTGAGACTTTTCCTTTGCACGGTTTTGTTTACTTCGAGTACACTGAATTTTATTACTCAAACCTCAGAATTATTCTGCTGGAAATAAGTGGGACACAGTTTTAGTTGTCACAGATCAGGTGGAACTGATATAATTAATGAACCTCAGCAGTGAGCCACCATGTTGAACACCAGGACCCAGGAACTGAAACACCTGCAGCTGTAATTAATGTCATTAGTTACACCTGTGTTTGACAAGTTAACGTCTGTCATGAGAGAACAGTCACTTTAGTCTGAACTGTTTAATGTGAACTGAAATCACTTCAGGCGACTTCTGTCCAGTGTGTTTAATATTTGCAGTGTTCAGCACGGCTTCATCCCCCACAGATGAAGGGGAGGGGGTGTCTGGCACTGCTGCTGTTGTATATTGATGAGAAAACAATGACACATACCCATACATGCAGTACATACAGAGTGTGGAGGAGGCAGAACAATGTGAGCATGGCCTATATACGCCAGGGACACGCGAACAATGGACGGCTTATCAACCCTCTCAACACACAATAACAGCTGCCGGAGCAAGAGCGAGCTGATCCACCAGAGATAGCAGCCTTCACGATGAACGTCCTACACACTCCCAAGTCTCAACGTGTTTCATGAAACCAGAGGTGTGAAGTAACGGAGGGATTTGTGTGTTTTTGATTGCTCCACATTTATCTGATAGTTGGACATCAGTGAGGGGTGGGCAGTTCCAATAAATCTGATTCCATGTCATTGATCAGGAGAAGATATCAATGGACTGTGTTTTGTTCCATGAAGTGATCTGAAGTGAGGAACAGCAGATGTCCTGACCTTTAGTCTCTGCAGTGGATCCAGCTTCAACAACAATGAACACTACATTTTCCAGTGAGGCATCATAGACAGTTCTCTTACACCAGTGTGCCCAGTATTTCACTGTAATATAAACTGACCTGTACCACGATTACAGATTTTATCCACATCACACACATCAACTCAGTATTGTTCATTCAGGCCAAATCATAACATAAAGTTATCTCAGGGCACTTTTCATACAGAGCAGGTCTGGACCAGCAGGTCTGGACCAGCAGGTCTGAAAAGTCTCCTGCGTTCCACCGTGGGTTCACCTGGGCTACAGGGGCTAAGACTAAAATACACACATGTAGGTTTAAGGACGTGAGACTGGCACTCATGTGTTTCCACGAACACTGGAGCCACAGAAGCCAATAAAAAGACTGTGGAAACGGAGCCAGCTGTTCAGGCTGACAGCACTTACAGTGTCAGCTTATTATCTTTAATTTCTGCAGTGACCGAAGCAGCACAAAGACACGCTGCTCTGTAATCAGCAGTTTGTTTTACTCCAGCAGACACCTCTGTTCCTGCTTTAAGCAGATAATTGGAGAGCTGAGGGAGACACCAACAAACACCAGAGGGGGAGGAGGAAAGAGAAATGGAAGGAGGTGGTGGGGAGTTACACTAAAAAGAACAGTTTTTATTTTATAAGAGAACAGACTGTCAGCCTCTCCTCAAAACCCTGATCTTTCCCTAAGGCCAGGATCAGGTCTGCTCGTTGAGGGTTCAGACTTGGCTGTGATTGGTCAGTGAGTCCAGTCCTGAGACACGCAGCACGCTCTCATGTGCTCTCATGTGGATTGTCCAGCAGGATTTCCCTGAAGCCCAGTCTGACTATAGAAGCATCAGGTCAGAGGGAAACGATATTTCGATGTTTCCTTTGGAGGAGTTCTTGTTTTGAACCTTACGTTTGTGCTGTGTGTTACAAATTCACAGCTTCTGTGTTCAGTTGACAAAAGTCAGATCTGGTTTCTGTGGACTGAAAACTGAAAACTGTTTCTGCGACATAAACAAGGACACGTTTCTCTAGAGGCAGTGTTTATTTGGAGGCCGCTGGTTTTATAGGCCACTGGTGTAGCTAACTGTGCTGTACACATGTGGCCTTCAGAAGATTTTCTAGCAGCAGCTTCAGCATGTTTCAAACTGACAAATGGGTCAAATGAAGAGACAGACGTTAGTGTACAGGCTTCACATGGAAGGACACAGCAGGGTGTGGGGGTTTGCAATGCTCTGATGGTCTCATTTAAACAGTTGTTACTGAGCTTAGACACTTCTTAAACTGAGCTTCATCAGTACTGACCTAACACCACATTCAGCTTTCCAAGAACTGAACTGAACACAAACTCAGACTGAAGATAAATGCTGACTGAACAATGAATAACTGATGGTTTATTGTTGATGTGCTGTGTGCGTGTTGGTCCTTTTGTTCTGTGTCAGGCTGATGCACAAGATGGCTTGGCTCTTGGCTTTTAATATTTTACTCTGTAAACATTTAGTTTTAAAGAAGAGCTGCAACAAGATGACGGAGTATAAGACACTGTGGAAAAGTTTGAAAGCTTTTTCTGCATTTGGATTTAAGAAATGGGGCAAATCGAAGGATGCACACATTATTCTTGACTTGTTGTCGGGGTAAAACATGTTCAGACCGCAGACAACTTCAGGAAGGGAAATCCGTTTTTGTGAAGTCACTGAGGCCGGACTAGGCTGGTTCGCTGTTGCCATAGTGACAGGTATACCTCAGATGACAGGGCTGTTTGTTCTTTTTTTTGTGTTTATTTTTGTTTTTGTTTTTTTTGAGCCGTTGTCATTAAACAGCATCAAACAAACAAGTAGGTGAAAAGAACACAAACAAATTGAAAATATCTTTTCCTGTTTCTGCCATGAAGTGAAGTTTGGATTTCTGTGTGTGAGGATGAGCCATCAGATGAAACTGACTCTGGATGGGTACAAAACCGACATCGACAGAGTCATAACGTAACCTATGTTTTATTTTGTCGACAGCAGCCACGGGGCATTCTGGATTCTGATTGGCTGGAGGGTGTGCATTATTTTTAGATAACCTCACAGATCTCAGAGCCTATTGTGTCATTAATACTCACAGATGTAAGGTTTTAGTTTCAGCTGTTACCAGGCAACATCCTCTGCTGCTGCCTAACGTACTAACATTTATTTTAAGCCTGAAAAATCTCGTGCCAATGAAATATTCACGTTTGAAGGTTGAACTGCCTCCGAATGAAACATGGGTCTACAGCCGTGTTAGCAGCTCGGTGAGGCTGTGCTGCATTACAGCAGGTCTGTGATCTAAATGCTAATAACAGCAAGCTAACATGTTGATCTTCAGAAGAAGTCTGGATCGTGGCTGAAACACAATTATTTTCTCTGTCATTAAATATTCATGTTCGAGCAGCTGGAAACAGGAAGGTTTTCTCACTGGTGCTTAGTAATAACTTAAACAGTTTAATAGTTGATTGATTAATCGACTTATAGTCTCAGCTCCTGGATCACAACAGCACAGAAGGATGTAATGAATCCAGTAAATACGGAGCTCACTGTGATGGATCACTGAGCTCAGATTCAACGACTGAAAACCCTGTGCGTGTCTGAAAATGGTCGACAGTAATGTGAGAGATTTCCTGTGATTTCTAGTTAAAGGCCTTAAAGTTGCAAAAACATCAGAACAGTGTTTGAACTTGTAATTTGACGTTTCATTTTTTGCTCTTTGGTCTTTGAAATATTGGACAACTTGACCTTATAATACTCAAGTAAAGTACAAGTACCTGAGTAAATGTACTCAGTTACTTTCCACCACAGGTGGACTCTTCACCTGGGAGAAACAGGTGAAATCCACAAAGACACTGCTGCTATCTGCAATGATTTCAGCTCTGAATCTGAATGTGTGCTGGTTTCCTACTTTAGAATTTTGAAATGTTGATTAGATAAAATAAGATATTTAAATATTTTATTCGGTTTAGTTTCAGGGGAAACCGTGATGAGCATTTTCATTATTTTCTGACATTTTAAGGACCAAACCATAAAATGCCATAATCACTGAATGAATAAAACAATCAGATCAATCAATTATAAAAAAAATAATTTGTAATTCACGTGCACAGATTGGTCCACGTATCCACAGCAGCTGTAGATTTGTGCCTTACATGAGAGGAAGTGCTACATTAATAAAAAGCAGTGTGGAAAATCCGTGGTTCTGAGGACAGAAGTCTGAGTTCCCAAAGTAAACTCTGCTGTGAAGCAGAAGACACAGCACTGCAATGCAGATCCATAAATTTCACCAATGAGCTCTGGCTTTGCTCCAGATGTTCACTTCATGTTCAGAAGATTAAAACAGAAATCTGTGCTGAGGCCTTTTCCACATCTCAATTAACCTTCTGTAAGCAACTCTGTGACCTTTTGACCTCTCTTTGATCCACACCTGTAACCTCAGCCACATGCACATGAAGAACAGACCCAAATCATGGATTTTAAAACTTTTAATATTCCAAAAATACTTCAATTCAGCTTTTCTTAGTACATAAAGCACCTGGATCTCCTCCTCTATTATTACAGTGTAGTTTTCTACTGTTTGTTAGCAAATGAAAAGTGCAAAGTAGTGGACGCTCTGTCCTCAGCCCACCACACAGAGGAAAGGCTACTTTAATGCAAGAAAGAAACAGTCTGTGAGACCTCTGTGATCAAAGACTGATACTACAGATCTGTTGTCCCTAAAAACAAAAGAGCAGGGGGCACAATGACCACGTGCAAAATCAAACGTGTGTCCACAGCACATGTCCTGTGGACGGACATGAACAATATCAGTCCATAAAAGTCCTCAGGGAGCAGCAATGCAGGAGCCTCTTCAAAAGTCTGTGATAAAGCAGCAGATAAACAGGCCAGCCTGTTTCCCCTCCTCCGTGCTGTAGGTCTGAAGACTCATTTCAAGTTTCATTTTTGGTTAACCTTTATTTAGTATTTTATATCCTGCAGCCGCTGAGGCAGACTCCTGTGTGCAAAGCATCATTCAGCAGGGCTTCACAGCATCAAACAGCTTTAATTCAAACTGAGGATGTAAAAAAAATCACTGCAAAGTAAACCTGTGGAGGGCAACACTGGCAGAACCCGGATTCCTTACAGCAGATGAGACAGACCGTGTCCACGACTCAGCTGCTGTTACCGCTTCTTCTTCTGTTTTAAGGATTTCCTCCTCTTCACTATCATTTCATACAGTTTGTCCATGCCCTCATGAAGTCCCTCCCCGATAATAGCACACGCGGGTTGGATGTGATAGGTGGTGGAGGGGGTGAGCTCGTGCAGGGCCAGCTGCTTCTCGATGTCCGCCACAGGGAGAGACTTGGGCAGGTCCTGTTTGTTGGCGATGACCAGCAGCGGCGTCCCCTGGTTCTCCGCAAACTTGGTGACTTTGTGCAGCTCAGTCTTGGCCTCCTCCAGCCTGTCAACATCCACAGAGTCCACAACGTAAATGATCCCATCGGTGCACCGGCTGTAGGACTTCCACAGCGGCCTCAGCTTCTCCTGGCCTCCCACATCCCAGAAATGACAGCTGATGCCCTTCGCGGTGCCATTGCTCAGCTTGATCTTCTCGGTGTTGAAGCCGATCGTAGGAACCGTGTTGACAAATTCATTAAATTTGAGTCTGTACAGAACTGTGGTCTTCCCTGCAGAGTCCAACCCCAGCATGACGATATGAAGAGACTGGAAGGCAGAGATGTTGGAGAAGCTGTTGCCCATTTTGGCGTCTTTGTGTTTGCAGCTGCCGGAGGGTTTTATCCAGTAAATAAAGGAGCTCTGGTGCTCAGACCGCGCTCATTGAGTCCCCGGCTGACGGTGTAAAATTCCTCAGGTCGGGGCTGAGTTGGTGCGCAGGCCCCGGTGCGCTCTGGATGACTGATCGGCTCTGCTGTGGCCCTCAGCAGCAGCGGGGGACGCGGTGCGCCTCGGCAGGACGCAGCGCGCCGTTCATTAGTATTCTCCTCACACACACACCCATTCGGCGACGAAGAAGCTCCGGAGTTAACAGGCTCCTTGGGGACAGTGTGGACGGTGTCAGTGCTGGAAGGACAACGATGATCAGCAGCCTTTACCCGCTGTAACAGTCCCGGTGTGTCCTCTGTAGAGGTCCAGTCCTGCGCACAAACAGATTCACCTCTCAGGATTCTGACTGCGCCCGGATCCTGTGGTCGAACCCGGAAAATGAAGTCCACCGAAAATCCGCCGGTTCGTGTCTGACTCTCCTCACGGTCGCCGCAGCTGCACTGTTGTGAGGCTGAGAAAACAAAACCGCAAAACAAGAGGCAGCCTCGCTACGCTCCACCCCGCCGGGACATGTGCCAATGAGGCTGCGAGCGTCCACACGGGCTGCTGTGGTGATCCGGTTCCTACAGACACACAAACACTACAGCTGGAAACTCCTTCATCTGCAGCGTTTACACTGTAAAAATGTGTGTGTGGAATAAAATAACGGCTGAGCAGAGCTCGGTGTGTCCTCACACTCAGGTCCAGCTGTTTGATTTATTTGGTTTTTAATTACAAAGCGTTTTGTGTCTGAAACGAAACAAAACCAAGAGAAAAAACATTAAAATCACAACACTGTTGTGTCAGTTCCTCAGAAACACTGAGTGTGTTCTCGACCGCTCATGGTGATGCTCTGGAGTCACTCATGGCCAACTGCGCCACCTACTGGTGTAAATGGAAAAGAACAGGAAGGACGCAGGCTGTGCACGTTCCCAGAGCATCACCTCAGTGATAATGATGTAAGTTAAATTAGAGTAAATGTGTTGATGCTGGAAAAAGAATAATGTGACAGGAAGCAGCAGTGAACGATGTGAGCGGCTGGAGGCTCTGTCCTCACTAACATTATGACATTAGTACAAATGTGCAGTGTAGAGTCAGTACTCTGAGTGACGCCTGACCATTACTGAACTTATATATATGTTATTAAGGTGCAGCTCATTTTAAGGCATATAAACCACTGTGTGCATCATTTCCTTATCCAGTCATGTTTAAGTTTTCAGGTTGTGGCATCACATGCTGCACTGATTTCATCCACTAGATGGCAAAGTCCAACCAAAAAACATGTGTGCTGTGTTTTTCTCCCACATTCAGCTGTGAGCTGTGATGTGACATGAATATGAGACAAAATGGGATTTTCATTTTATTTTTTTATCTTTAGTTTCTGCACATTTCCACAGGAAAGTCACAACAGCCTGATCAGGTGGAGGGGTGGTGATAAAATGAAGAAAATAAGGACAGAGATCTGAGTGTGTAACACACACACACACACAGTTCCAGGAAGTAGCTGTTGTGTGTGCGCACACGTTTCCAGCCTCTTCAGTTGCTCCTTCATCACTATTCCAGAGAGGATACCTGCAGAAGCACCACTCCACCCACATCTTCTTCTCTCTAAATAAATGCACACACACAGCTCAAACACATGAATTTCACTCTCCTTCACACACACACACACACACACACTCGTTTCACTGAATGTGTGAGAGCCCTCTGCTGACTGCATTTATTCCCTGAAGCCTGATTCATTTCCAGGGATGTCATTACCAGAGGTGTACTGGAGGGTAAACATAAATAAACTCCATTTACCCTCCGTTCAGCTGAAATACTGTGCAGGATCTCCCTTCTCTTCTTCTATTATCTTCACAGAAGCACAGAGGAGCCATTAACCCTCCACCCACACATCACCTCTTTTTCTTTTTAAACCAGTACAGCTACTGACCAAAACTAAGTCAGTGTCAGGAATTTAGTTTGTTGTTAATTGTTCTGGAGGTATTAAGTTTTTTATGAGGTTTTTTATGTTATTTTTGTCAAAATAACAAATAATTCAGGTTCTGGAGTCCATTACAGTACACCCTCTTTTATTCAGAAAAATATAATGAAAAATACCTGACAGATTAGTAAAAATCTAATTATCTGTAACATTTCTGAAAACATCATTTGTCGTGCTGTCATTCTAATATTAGCATGTTAACTGTAAATTGGATTAAAGAGGTGACAGGTAACAGTCTGTTCCTGAAACACTGTTTACCTGTAGTATCAAAAAAAAACAGCTTTTTGAAATTAGCTGCTTTCTTGAAATGTGCACACTCCTGTCAGAGTCACATGACTGTCACATGGTCATCACACCAGGATGTTTAGGATATGTCTCTTAGGGACTTAATGAGTTAAGGTCAGACATAAATCTTCATAAGGAAGAGACCGGGGCATTCAGAGTGCTCGTTACACTGGTGTCACTGTGGGTTCTCATTGCTACTCATTGCATCAGTTGGGGTTAAATAACTTGTTGCCAGTTGAAAGATAATCGCCCATGCAGGAATTATCCAGCAGGAGGCTCTTACCTGTTTGCTTAGTTAAAGCCAGGTGGCGCCTTTTTTTTGGCCAGGCAGTGTATTTAAACTCATGACTGTTTGTGTTATTAGGCGTGGGAGTGTTCATTCTGCTGATGGGGGTAGTTTACGTCAGTGTGGGCACGTCTCTGCCTGGGTCGGACGTCCTCTGCTCTGCAGACCAGATACAGCTCTGTGAGGAGTTGTGTAAATTTCATGCTTCTGTTTCTGCTGGTCATGATTCAGTGTTGCCTGAAGATATTAAACATTCACACATGAAGCTCAGTGGGTCACGTCTGTACACACGAGTGATGTTCAGCTGCCTTTATGTTCATAATTGCCACTGTGAAATGTAAGTTTGTGAATAGATGTGTAGCCAGGACGGTGCATGCTTAATGACTTAAATCATGAATAATGGAGGAAGATAAAACAAGTGTTGGTCTTATTCATGTTTCATGTCTGTGAAGGATTCTGGAGAAAAATGATGTCGGCTCAGATTCTGTCCGTCTGAGACTTCAAAGTCTGATCTGCAGGATATCGCAGTTGTGATGAGAAGGCTGTAGAAAATTGGACTCCAGCAGCCATGAAAGATGAGTGATGTAACTGAGGTCTTTGACTGTGAAATCATGTTAAATGACTCGTGGGTTTGTGGTTTTCAGAGCTGAGCTCACGCTTCAGTCATGAAGTCAGGTTCCATGGCAGTCAGGGAAGGTAACAGGGACCAGTTACCTGTCTCTGTCAGGACGATGTGACAGGACCAGTGCGATGAGCACAGACGATATGTCTCCAGAGAAACAACCACGACTGTTCTAACTCTGCCAGGTAATTGTTTCTTCATGAAGGATCCCACCGATCACAGTGAAAGTCTCTGCAGCAGTTTGGTATTTTCATGACAGTCCAGTCCCCAGACCTCCAAGAAAAAGTCGGACATTTTCGAACAGTTCTCTAACTAACACAGAGGCCAGTGGGTAAGAGCCGGAGTGATGTGATCCACGCTCCTGGTCTTGGTGAGGACTGAATCAGTTGGTTTTTGCCTGAAAGTAGAATGATGGCGTGCACCGTCCTCAGCTGAATGGAAACATCTTGAACAGCCTGCAGGAGGAAGGCGATGGAGCCGGCTGATTGCTGCTGCCGCAGGTGCACTGCAGGTCGAGTGTTATCCAACCTGATAGACCACTGAGCTCTGTCTTAATGGCTCCTTCAACCTGCTTTTGAGAGATAAAAGCTTTGCCATGTGCCTCCAACAGTCTGTACTGAGGTATAATGGAAGCTGACAAGACTCGTTCACCTCCCTGAAGAGAGGGTCCAGCCTCTGGATAAAGGAGAGAGAGACTCATGGGGCAGACACATGGCCTGAAGTTTACTTTCATGCTTCACATCTCAACTCAAGTGCGACAGAGGGAAGTGGACTGTTGTTTTTCTGCATGTTTCTATGTGAGCAAGTAAAAAAAGCTGCTAAGCTACGTTTGGTTTCTTCTTCTTTTTTCTTGTTTCATTTTTTTTATTGTTATTTCTGTTGCTTGCTTTTGTGTTGTTGTTTATGTGGAGCCCACAAACACCAGCAACAACTCTTTTACATAATGTAACAAGTTTGTTTACTAACATTTTCTTCATTGATTGATTAATTTCTCTACTTTTTATTTCCTTTATTGAATCTGGGGTATCTTATCTCGGATTTTTTTTTTCTTTTCAATGTTTTTTACATGAAGTTTAAATAAACAACGGGAAAGTGAAATCTATGAGCCTCAGTTTGGACAGAACGCCACGTGTTGACTTCCTGCTGTCTGTGAACCCGTCTGGCGACCACCTGATCACGGCTGCACCACAGGCCAGGAATTCATCACCTCCATGAAGAAGAATGTCCTCGTTTGAACTGACTCCAGTCAGGCAGAGCGATGACGCATGCAGACATGGCAACAGCATCAGGACAAGTTCTCTGTGACCGTTTGCTTCCGGTTCTGCAGAGATGACCGGTGAGCAGCCTCGTAAACACAGCAGTGACCTCCGTTCATTAACACCTCCTGTTGGATTGAAAAATGAATAGCTGCAGGTCACAGCAGTGTCTGTGAAAGTCTGGAAACAATGAGGAGCGTCCTGTAAAATCCGTAAGAGAGAAAGACAAGAGCAACAAATAAGATGAGAAGAGATATGACTATAAAAAGCCTTAAAGGATCCGTCTGGTGTTGCTCTGAATCTTTAGATCACAGTTACTGTTTAATTTCCAAAAAACACAAAGTCCAGCTGAGGCTGATGGGAATTTTCTTGGTATTTTGTCATAAATCAAAATGTTGGACAAAATTTGACCTGATTATGGTGCGAGAGGGAAAAGTTAGAGGATCAACAATCAACAAGCAGAGCAGGAAAAGTGAAGAGACCAGACGCTTTAGAGACGTGTCTGTTTGCAGGATCAGTGAAGGATCAAGAGTCTTTACTGTTATGATGAGAACATAACCAAAGTTTAAACAATTACAATTTAAAAAATACACTTATGAAAACACAAACAAAAACACGAATGCAAACATTAAAAGCAGAGAGCCTCGGGCCACTGCGTGCACCCGCGCCGCCATCTTGGTAAGTTGTGTTGTTGTTGTTGTTGTTGTTGTTGTCTCCCTTCAGCTCTCACATTCCCACATCATTCAGCTCCTGGACGATGCTGTTTTCTGTTCATTGTACTTCTTTCAGTCATTACCCTTCATTTTTTTCTCCTTCACTGTCTCTCGCACACATACACAAACACGTAAAGGTTGCCATGGAGACCTGCATGCTGTGCTCTGGAGGTTGCCATGGCACCAGTGTTTACGGGCAGCAGAGTGTTTTGTTGGCGCGGGGGTCGCCCTCCGTCCTCCAGCAACTCAAATTAATGAAACAGTTGTTTGTGGCTGTTGAACGCGGCGCCGCATGTTTACTGACTCCTGACATTGATCATAATGACATCGAGGAAGAGGAGGATGTGGGTGAGACAGAAAGTAAGAGAGGGGAGTGCTCACAGACGAGCTGCGATCTGATGATTGAAATCAGCCTCTGGTGTGGCTGTGATGACTTAAAGGAAGGAAGGCAGCGATGTGCAGAGTTACAGCCCAGATAGGAGGAAAATACAACTTATTACGCAGCCACGCTGTTTTTACTATAAACTTGTGCCATTAGTCTCCCTCTGAAAGCAGTCCATGCTTTAAAAATCTGAAACCTCCCCCTGTGTTTTGGTGTACAAGAGAGTCAGGGGAGCCTGCAGAGACACATATCTACAGAATAGTCTTCTGAATCCCCTGAAATTCAGCATTCACGGGATATGACTTCATATTTTTGGTAATAGCATGAAAAGAGTTCCTCTCAGTTTGGGGCAACTCTTAGATTCTGTAATGTTTTATTCTGTTTGTTAATTATTTCAGTGCAGAGCCTGAATGTTACTCATCCAGAATACAGAAAAAAATTCAGATATAAAAATACACTCATTAATTCTTACATGGAGCAAACAGTCTTTGATTTCTAAACTCTGAAGTGTCATATTAAGGTTGTAGGGAAAAAGAAGTTTGATGCATGGATAGATTCCTGAGTGTGTTTACAGCTGAGGTCAGAGCCTCCGTATGAAACCACGGTTAAAATCACTGAGCTCAGTTATGAGACAAGAAATGATCACAAAGAAGCACATCTGTGAAATGTTCAGTTCTGTTGCAGAGATTTTTTAAGCTGGTCTCCCGTGTAATGCTGATGAAATGTCCTTACCTCTGGCAAACGCATCCTCCTTGAAACCAAGTATGTTTCAAACCAGAGGGGTTTCCTAGGAGACAAACGGCCAACAGCACAGTTTTCTGTTGTGGAAAAGATAAAAATAAAGGCAGAAAGGGGAAAAGGAAGCCTTCACTGAGCTGGTATGTTAGTAAAAGGTGTCATTCCATCCATCTCTTTCAGAACCTGTTCTCAGAAAGAGTCCCTAAAAATCTGACTAAGGTCCAAACCCCTTGTCGGAGCGGGGGATTCTGTCTGCAGAACATGAACCAATGCCACTTAATTAACATTCTGAAAGCATGAATCACTCCAGAAGGAGAAATTCTACTATAATTACCTGCAACTTAAAGCTGCATTAAAAATGTTGCATCATTGCATTTGCTTTTTGCTTCTAATCTCTTCCTTCACTGCCTTTGTGGGCACATTCCCCTGTGTCTCTGTGCACTAACTGCAGTAACCACCAACCAGGATCATGAAGGCCACATGCTCGTGCATGTTCACAATACAAACAAAGTGAAGATCCACTGCAGATGTTGCTGCTGGTGCTCATAAACTCCATGGGGTGTTTTTAACATGGAAGGAACAACATAAATACAGACATATACACACATTGTGGGCATCTTTTGCAGTTGTGTGGCCGATGAAATCCTTTGAACTGTCCTTTAACATGTGGCCTCCCTCTACATAAAATCAAATCTATTTATAAAATCATCTGAACATGTTGTTTCTCTGGGTTTCTGCTGCACCTGTGTGATCCGTAAACGTGGAGCTGGTTGTTAGTGCTCCTTATCTGCACACCAACCCTCATACCTGAGTGTGTTTAGTCCACACACACACAGTGGAAACGGGTTGGTTTGGGGAGGGGGCTGATGGTGCTGAGCACACAGACAGAGGCAGACTCCCTGCCAGGTTTCGATCTTACTCACCTTTCTCATCTGAGAACAAACACGCTTCTGTTCTGCTCATGTCAGCACAGACACAAGCTCCTGCTGCAAGACCAATATTAGAAAACGTGTTTGTTCATGTTTGTACCTGGTGATGGAGACAGGTCAGAATCACCTCGACTGATAGAGAGCGAAGAGAAACATGGAGAGAAAAACATGGAGAGCTGCTGAGTTTCTCCAAGTCATCCATAAAAAAGCTGATTTTCACCCTGGGATCTGTAACACTGGTTGTTTTTGAGGTGAACTGTCTCAAAGTTCAGGGACAAAGTCAGAAAATGTCGAGCTCTTTGTCACTATGAGCAACTCATGCCACACCACGTGCCGTCATTTAATTCAGTTATATTAAATTATTGTTTCATGTTTAACTAATAAATCACAGTAAAATGTCACATGTCACAGAATGAAGCGAGGCCTCTGTCTCGCTCTCGTCTTCATTAATAACCCATTTAAGTCAGATGGATGACGAAGCACGAGTCAGCTCTGACTCTGTCTCCACAGGTTCCTCAGTCAAAGCAGCATGAACAAGTTTAAACACGTTTCAGATGAGACAGGATTTGACAACAAACAATTAAACTCATCACCAGAAGACGAGGGAGCAGTAGTTCAGTGTAAAAGTCCTGTGGCTAAAAATGCAGTCCTGGAAAAAAGAGAAGGAAATGGCTCCGTTAAGCATCTCCGAGCTTCTCGGGCTGAGTGGTTCATCCAGACACTGACCTTTTCTTGGTTCTGCTGATGGCTGCCTCAGTGAAATGACAGCACAATGAAAAAAAAATGACTGAGATTACAGCGAGCTCCTCGTCAGCTGGCAGGGATGTGAGAGCTTCTGCCACAGTCTCAGCTGTAGTTAAACTAACATTTAGCTGCTGGTGTTGACAGAAGGAGCCATCGCTCTGTGTCGAGAAACAAAACACCACAATCACCGAGTCGGACGCGGCTTCACTCTGTCACTGTGTTGTTTACTGTCAACTGGACAGAAAGCTGCAGAAATTCGAACAAAAGGAAAAGTAAATATGTCGAAAGCTTTGTGAAGACTGGAAAACAAACACACCACAGATGTCAAGTCTGTTAACAATCACTTAGTTTTCACTAAGCTGTCAGTGCCGCACATTGTACACACACTACTACACCATATGGACATACATGATGAACATGATGCCTCTGTGCGCAGAACCAGAGATTTTCTCAGTGTGGTGATGAAAAACTTGACGGGTCTTCACAGAGCCCTAACCTCAGCCCCATCCAACACCCTCAGGATGAACTGGAACACTGGATTGTGAGCCAGATCTCATCCGAATCCCTGCAGCAGGTTCAGCATCTGGAAGAAAGAGAGCCAGAAGAATGGAGGTTCTCAGAGAAACACATTAAAGCCCATGGTTTAGGAAAACAATGTTCAACTATCACATATGGGAGTGATGTTCAAGCATCCACATACTTTTGGCCCTGTAGCTTTTACTTGAGTAACAATGCCAGTACATCCTGCACCTCTGCCTCTAACAGTCTCTGGTCTTCAGTGTTTTTATATTCATACACATTATGCACTGCATGTTTCACTCTGCAGTTCCTTCAGCTCTGTGGAGATTTACAGCGTCAGTATTTTGGTTTTACGGACCACGGCTTCTCTGGTCTGGTTCACTTTCATCTCATAGCAGCCGGTGAGTTTAATGGAGCATTTTACCAGCTAGTGTTGGATATTTGTGTAATATCATACTTTCATATTTATCCTGGGACACAACAAGACCTCCAACCTTAATTACCCCGTAGGTCGTTTGTCTCTGCCCTCTGACTGAACCCATAGGAACGTCTACTGAAATAGCGCCCCCTACAGAGCAACTTATGTGCTTCTGCCTGGTCTCTCTGCATGTCCAGGGAACTTTGATTTCCTGCTTCATGCTCAGTCACCACAAAGGGCCACATTTAGAAACGGCATCATGGAAATGGAAACATATCACTGAGTGAGCCAGAGACTTGAAGCCTTCATTCCTTATAACAATGTAAGGTATGTGCAACCATTGTGATTTAGCACAAAACACAGGGAGATTATTCATTTTAAACTTTCCATTCTGATCTGTACCTGCACCTGCAGGTATTTATGAGGCTCCAAGAATAATCCACTCAAACGTGATACAGCATCATTTGCAAGGACAATTTTTAGGCCATAAACCAAACAAGCGTACTGTTAAAACCCAGGTCTCAGGGAACTAACAGTCTGGACATGTTGAACATGACAACGAAGTCAACATGTTGAATGAGCGGCCCCTGAGTCCCGTCTTTATACAGATTATCCCTGGATTTTGAAGTTGCGTACAGAGCTGTGTGCTGCTCTGTGAGCCCTGTCACCCTGGGGGAGCTCATTACCAGCACTCCAGGCTGGGATTCGAAGCATGTCAGCTCATACTCTGCTGTGATTAATTCCACTCCTTTAGGCTCTTTTTTCTCCTACATTAATCTGTGTATTTAATTAAGGTCTGCTTGCTTTAACGCCACAGAGTGAGAGGCAGAAAAAAGGACAGAGAGGAATGGGAAAAGCGAGTGAGGAAGAGAAAATGAGCCTCTGACTTACAGACGATTTTCATGTAGAAATCCTCCCAATTATCAGAGTAAAGCAGCAGGTCTCCCCCCACCCCCTCTGACCCCGAGATGCTGTACCCTCTCATTTTAACTCAAATTAAGATCTAGTGTCACCATAGTCACATGACCAACAACCAAGCCTCTTCATCCCAACACGACTCAGTAAAGGCATCCAGCTCCAACGCGGTTTGTACTGTCAGGCTACGGGCAGGTGTAGTTACAGTGAGCCTCGTGGACGTAAGGATCATGGATGTATTCTCAGGTGCCACCTGGTTCATTTCTATGAAAGCTGCTCACTGACATACGTGAGCCACAGAGTCCACACAGTCACCGGGTAGACTCTGGTCTAAGTCTCTCCAGACTCTCTCAGTTCAACCTGAGCTACACTGCTTATGATCGACACATATCACCTCACCTGTGATCTTTCAGGCCAGCTTGTTGTTCAGCTGTATTTCCAGTTTAGTGCTAATTAGCTACGCCGAGGCCGTCACGACGAGGCCATCGAAACGATCGTTACGTCACCAGAACACGATTATTCTCCTCCAGTCGACCTCTGCTGCTGCGGAGTATCAGGAAAAGTCAGACATGAATTTGACGTTGGGCTGTTTTTGAGGATGTAGAAGTTTGATCCACTAAACATCGGAAACATGAAATGAGGAGAGCAGTGTGAAGAAAAGCAGACAGGCTGCTGTAGGTCATCGAGCTCCATGGCTGCTTTCTCCTAATCTTTCTCCTTCAGTTTCTCTCGTCCCTGACCCGTCTCTGTCCACGTCTTCCCTCCTGCACCACTCCGTTTACCTTCCCACAAACAGCCTGCTGATAAAACCCAGACATGATGACCTGTCACTGCTGTGTCAGATAAGGAAACCCTGACTGTGATGTTCTGTTCACTGAGCGCTTTCACACGGAAATGATGCCAACAGCCTGCGGCCAAAAGCAGCTACAACACGACAAATGCTGTGTACAAATATTTACATTTTATTTAGGCTTTTCCACAAAAGTATGCAGTCACAAAAGGTTTTCAAACTCACCACTGGATGTGTTACTACCACATTATACAGTATGCAGCACTGAGACAAACCCTAACCAGAAGCTTGACAGACAGTGTCTTTACAACAGTGGTCAACATTGTATTGATTTTGGCAAGCTTTGGTAAAAAGTACTTTTTATAGCACAAAAGAAATACAGGCAGGAGACGGCAAAGCTTCAGCTGTTATATTGATTAATCAAAAGAATATTCAGCTGATTAATAGATAAAACAATCTCAACTCAAGGTCTACTTACTCCTTTGTTCTGGAGCTTTCAAACACATCACATGATTCTCATCAGCAGACTGAGTTACAGTCACCTTTCTTTCTAAGGCTCCATCACCGGGAGGTTCGGGCTTCCCTGTCAGAAAGACGCGTAACACGAGGAAGTAATCTACCCTTCAGATGGCTGTGGGACGGTGTTCTGAAACCTGAGCAGCGCTGAGGGGTCGCAGGCCTTGCTGGTTTTTTTTAGGTCTGAACACAAACAGAAGCTTTCAAAGAAAAGATAAGGCCTCTGTCACAAAGGTATGCACACATGAAATCATCTGTCGTGAAGATTTGACTTCAAATCAATGACTGCCACCCGCTCTCTCCCAGCCCTGTGGGATGACCTCCTCTGTCCAGCATTTCAGTGAGAATGGGGAGAACTGCTCACATCAGACCAGTTAAAGATCTGACTGTCGCTGAGAAGGACCTGAACCTGCTCTCAAACTTTTACTAGTGACACAATCATCTTACTGCAGACTCGGGTGAAGAGGAACTGCTTAGAAGTCTCTTACTGAACTGTCTCTATAAAGATGAGTCCATGTTGTCCTCCATGTATGAAACATTTGGACATCCCTGTCCCAGAGCTCTGACCGTCTACACTCTCATTACAAACTGAGGCTGATGATGATGAATGTGTGATATGGTCAAAAGCACAAGAGCAAGGTGAGTAAGTGGACCTTGAGTTGAGACTGTTTTGTCAGTGGCTGTTTACAAGGTCAAGAATGAACAGTCAACTCAACAATAACAGTTTAATCAGAAAACTATGAAAGACGTCTGTCACAATTTTCAGTTTCCTTGTTTTGTCTGACAAAGTCAAAGACTCAAAGATAATCGATTTCTGACGAAATCAAATATCTAATGTTTGAGAAGCTGGAGTCTGAGTGTTCAGAGCACACAATCAGTTTGGACTTTCAGAGTCTGTTTTTGATTCATTTCCTTCAACTCACTTTTCAGCACTAGCACAGTTTGAATTAAACTTTTAAACTTATTTCAGAGCCAGGCCTGAAAAAATGCAGACTGACAGCAGATCGTCCAGATCTCTGAAATGAGAAGGACCACAGTGAGAGAGAACCTGAAGAAGAGAAGGAAAAGTGACTTCTCTCTTTGATATATAAATAAATAGAATCGATCCGACACGTGACAAAGCTACGGTAACAAGTCTACGATATCTAAAAGTGTCTCTTCTTGAAAAAGTGTCTTTCTGGGTTCAATCCACAGATCTAAACCAAAAGGTTTCAAAGTGTTGCTTTAAAAAAGGCTGTGCCATAACAAGAGTACAAAAATACATAGCTATGCAAGACAGGAGCTATTAAAAGAGTCTTTGTGAATACTGCGAGCTCCGTGCAGCGCTGTGTTGTTTGGCGGAGAGGTGGGGGCGGTCCGGTGATGATCCCCTGGGCACGAGGAGCTGAAGGCGGCGCCGCAGGAACAAAACAACGATGTACGACAGCAGTAGTGGCTTTCAGAGTAAGCAGACAGCTGATATGCAGCATTTCACCTGGTGTAACTTTGAAACCGCTCCAGAAGAACGAGCGAGGTGAGCCGGTGTTTGGAAACACCAGCAGGAGATTTGAGGTCAAGGAGGACAGTTCAGATGGCGTAGTCGTCCTGAGCGGCGGGACTGAAGGCGGAGCTCCGCAGGGCGTCCAGGCAGTTGACCAGGATGAGTGTGCCGGTCAGGTGCTTCCAGCGTTTGGTGATGGGGTTCTTCATCTTGTCCAGGCCCATGTGCAGCTCCTGGATCACGTCCCTGTAGCTGTCGCCGATCTGAGCGGCCCACGTGACCAGGAAGTCATACGCCGGCTTCCACATGGCCTGCAGGGCCAGAGAGAGAGCACAGCTGACTGAGAAATACAGATACACTATATAATGGCCATCACAACAACCCACTGTTTACTGTGTGTAGTGAATGAATGAACAGTAATCTCCGCACCTCGCTGTCCACCACCCCGTTCTTGTCGCGGTGTGGAGCCTCATAAGCGTCCATCTGCTGGCGCGAAACCTTAGCGAGCCTCTCGGCCAGTTCCCTCCAGCGCCCGGCCAACTCCACAGCCGTGGTCAGGAGAACAAAGTCCATGACCAGTCGGGCCACGAGACCCTGACAGTCCATCTTCAACAGAGCCTGCAGAGAAAGGACACGGGAGCACTTTAGACTCACATGAATAAACAGTAGTAGTGCAGCCTGAAATGGAGCTAGGTAGAGGTTTAGATCCTGAATTCAGGAGACGTGGAGCCTGACGTGGTGTGGAGTCAGCTCGTATCTGTAAAAAAACTCAGATACAAGCTGACTGGGAATCAGTGAACGGGGTAAGAGAGAGGATGACAGTACACTGTTAACAAAGAGTCTGAAGATGGAGTCTGAGCAAATGTTAGTGGAGTTTGACTACACACACTTCCACAGCCTGCCTCCCCAGTCCCCCGCAAATCTCAGCTTTGTGCATTTTTCAGATGCTTTCTGCTGGAAACAGAAATGAGTCTCATGTTGCTTCAGCTCAGGATTTATGTCACATCTGAAGTGTGTGTGTGTGTGTGGGGGGGGGCAGACGGAGCAGAACACTGAGGGGGTACAAGACACACACAGCAGGACACAACGAGTGCTGTGTTCACAAGATTAAAGTCTAAAGCCCTGTTAGCATCTCTGAAAGGCAACATACGGATCAGTCCAGACCTCAGGGTGGCGTCAGAGAAAACGTCAGGGTCACTAATGAACAGTAAACCTGAGGCCTTCCTGCTCCGGATCAACATTTAGACAGCTGAACAGCACCCATCCTCAGGCTTCACCGCACGAGGCAAGAAATGAGCAAAGTGCAGAAGGGTTGTTTGTTTGGGTCTAACCAGTCTGGACACCAGCCCGGCTCCTCCCATCAGCCCCTCTGTCTCCACCAATTCGGGCCTGACAGCTGGTGCTGGTGGGAAAAGAAAACTGCACTGCTGCAGAGACTCAGTCTGTTCCTACAGCAGAACAACCTGCAGCATGATGTTTGACACATGATGTTTTCATTCACGCTTTACATCCACATAAAATGAGTAGAACCAAAAATGAAGTCAAAGTCCTCACTGCACACACACACACACACACACACTCAGATGCAGCCTTTGACCAAACTCAACAGAGCGAAGGTGAATTTAAAGCTCCACTTTAGGCTTCAGCTCCACGTGCAGGAATGTGTGGAACAACAGGATATGAAGGGGGGAGGAGGACGGAGGGGGCTGGGTGAAGGGGGTGAGGAATGCAGATGCCATGCTCCAGCGGCCTCTTTCACTCTGAGACGAGACCAGAGGATGAGATAGCAGTGGCTGTGGACCAATCACACGCCACCAAAAGTCTGAGGGCGGCTCAGTCACCAGTTCAGGAAAAATTCTACAGGTTCCGTTTCCTTCTGGCTCCGAGGGACGTTTGTGTTTCTGGGTCTTTGTGGATGCTGAGGGTAGACCGTCAGGGAGATAAACCCTTTGACAACGACAGGAAATCCCTGCCAAAATAAAGGAGACCACTTCCTGTGTTACGACGGCTTTCAGTCTGTCACCGGACAGGGGTGCTGCTTCGGAACAATATTATGTTTTATTTTGCTCGGTACAATGAAGCTGGACTGACGATGTCAAGCAAACATTTTGATATAGGATAAACATCAGCGGGGCGTCTCGTCATGACCTAAACATAAACCTCTTTTACATCAGTACGGCTCAGTCTGCACCTTAGTGACATCGCACACAGTAAGTGACCCTAAATGACATGTCTTTCAGACTGGGGGTCTTGGCAGAGCGAATGTCAATTCAATTCAACTTTATTTACATAGCACCAAATCATAACAGAAGTTATCTCAAGGCACTTTCCATATAGAGCAGGTCTGGACCGTACTCTTTATAATATTATCTCCAGAGACACAACGTGTCCCGTGTTGTCACGTTCACTGGTCAGAGCTTCACGTTCGTCTCTTCTCGGCACGTCTTAGTGGTTGGAAATGTTCTGACTGCTGTAAATTTTTGATGGCATGTTGTTAAGTATTTATCACTGAGCGCTGTGCCTGAGAGTCTGCGGCCTGATTTCAAACTAATAATTGCACTGCAGTAGATGAAGCCGGGTGCACTGTCATTACTGCAGTTTAAACAGCTGCTACGCACGGCGACAATACTCTGCAACTGTGGAGGAATTAAATGCTGTGCTGTGTTTTTCTAAAATGTCAGCTGGTCTTCGTGGACGGGTTATGGGACTTTCTGAGTGTGTGTGTGTGTGTGTGTGCGCTTTAGTTAAATGCCACCGAGTTTGTTTCTCCAGCTCAGCAATCAGGGCTCTGAAGCCCTGCAGCTCCCCCCGCTGCATAAATCATCTGCTTGTCAAAACGAAGAAAATTCCTGCAGACATATTTTCAGAGATAAGGTTGATGTGGGAATGAAGCAGGAGGTTCAATCATGTCTCTCTCTCTCTCACACACACACACACACGCACACACACACACACACACACACACTCCCCCTGCTTTCAGAGAAAATGGCTAAACTAAACCCTTGGTATGACCGACAGTGAGATTTCTGATAAATGACTTGTTCCTTCCATCATCGTGTTTCTGTTTTTCCCCTCAGCTACAAAACTGACACTCAATCTCTCCACTTCAATCTCCTCTTTATTATTTTTCTATCCCATCTTCATTTTCCATCTGACTTCCTCCACCTTTCCCATCTGCAGCCTCTACACTCCATCTTAGCCGCACTGTGGCTTTGCAATTTCATTCCTTTTCCAGTTTTGCTTTAAACCTTCTTCCTCATCTCTTTAAATTTTCGTGAACAAATCTAGAACCTCAGAAATCAAAACCTGGGGGTCCTGCGGGAGATAAACAGCTGTGGCTGCTGGTTTTGACTTTTTTGCTTACATGTGAACTCGCTTCATTCTTCGTAAACTGGCTCTGAAATCACCCGAACATTTCCAAACAAGGCCAAATCTCCAGAGAGTGAGTGATCTGTTGTTCAGTCAATTATTCCAAAAGTGGCAGCCTGCCACACCCAGCCACAGAAGGAAGGGAGCAGAGGAAGTGAAGGAAAAAAAGAGGAAGGAGGCCGGGCGTTGTGGAAGAAAAAATGTTTATCTGTGTACAAAAATGGGAAAGAACAGAGCTAATCGTACATAATGGGCCTTTCCAGTTTTCAGAGTCCAGAAATAGGATGTTATTATTCCCAGGCTCTGTCTGCCACACTGATCTCTCTGCAAATAATTGAGGAGGGTCAGACGCTCTGCTGCAGAGCTGAGCGAGAGCTTTGAAATGAGAATCTGCCTTTAGCACCAAGATACAACAAAGGTTCCACCTCTGTGGTCTCATGCCTCAAAATTTCATGGAATCTGCAGTCACCAGTATCTGTCAGCAACCAGAGGAGGAAGAACAGGAGGGAGGAGGAGGAGGAGGAGGGTTTTCCCTGGTGCTGCTCTTTCTTCAGCTGAACAGGAGGAATCCAGCTCACAGTGGGATTCAGTCTTACTTTGGGCTGCGACTAACAGTTATATTCATTATCAGTGTCAATTATCCTCTCAGTCAATCCTTCTGTTAGTGAAAATGTAAAAAACACCAGAGGATTTCCCACAGCTGACGGAGACATATTGAAATTCAAAGTGTGTTCAAAGCAGCGACTAATCATTGCAGCTTTAGCTTTACTCACATCATGAGGCGCAGAACGTTGTCGAGGTGAAACCACTGCTCACTCGTTTCACTGTCGCACTCATTTACAAACCATGGATACACAAAGATAATACAAAATAAATCAAATCATATAAATGGAGAAAAGGATGCCATGTGTCATTACTGTAAAAAGTAAAGATAAAGAAGCCTCTAACACACTGCATGAAATTTAGCAGTTAATGTAAATGCAGCAGGTTCCTTTAAAGTGCTCCATCCTCCAGGACTCACATTTTTAATCATGCTCTAAAATGAAATGTACCACAGTTATTAATTTACTCATTAAATATGCTAAATCTTACACAAGCAAATGGATGATGTATCATGTGGACTGTAGTGCAGTCACATGCCAACATTCAACAGAAACCATTATCTGTTACACAACCGATTTCACCTGCCAGAGAAACACACCAGTTACGAGGCTGCGACTGCTCGTATGTCCAGAGGGGGTCTGGGTCAAGGAGGATTATGGGAAGGACGTGGAGGTCGTATGGACTGCAGGCGCCTGCAGGTCCACAACTGGAGCTTCTGTTTCAATTCTGAACAATGAAGCAGGAAACATCTGCAGGCCTGAGATCCAACAGACACAACCTGGATCCTTTCCATCATCCGCTGACAACAACAACACAACCTCTTCACAAAACAACAAGACTCACCTCAGACTGCTCTGTGAGGCCGGACTGAGCCGTACTGCATGTGATGGAAGCTTCATTCACAGAAATATTAATAACTGGAAACATCCAGAGTGGATAAAGAATCAAACAGTCAAAGAAAGTCTGCTTCAGACCATCTGCTGTTGTTAAGAATTCTCTGTTCATATATCATATAATATATATATATTCAAATATTTGACAGATTATGGTCCAATCGTTCCAAATCCCAAACATATGTCACTTAAAGAGCAAAAACATAAGCAAAGAGAAAGATTCTCAGGTTTTACTGCTGTGATACTGAAACAATAACAATAATAATAATTCTGAATAATAATTCTGGTTTTAGAAAACGGGGGCTGCTCTCTGTTCCACTCAGTTCAGCTTCTCCACAGGTTTGTTTCTTTCTTCGGGTTAAATAGTGACTGGGCGTCGATGCCTCGGGTCGTTGGCACGGCTGAGCTTTACACTCAGACCTCAGGCTTGTTACTGCCTGCTGCTGAACACAAACCTGCACATCTAAACATCAGACATGCTAACATACTGTGTGTACTGGAGTATGTTATACTATGAGCAAGTAATTATTACTGGGAAACATTAATAATCACCTCACACTGAGAAGACAGGACAAACCTTCTTATTAAAACTGGTAACGTGTAGAAGTGGAAAGTTTGGAAAGTCTGAGTGAGTGTGTGTGTGTGTGTGTGTGTGTGGGGGGGGGGGCGTTAGAATAATTAGAATCTATCCTGTGTGTGCCCAGAATATCTCCAGCTATTGATTTAGTTTCTATTGATTACAGAGTGTTGATGAACAGAAACATTTGTCCTGATGGTGGCACTGCAGAAAACGTCCAGAGGTCACTGAAATAATTAGGATTTAACTGAGGAGCAGAAATGTGCTCTGAACGTTTCACGTCTGATCAACAGACGTTCTTATTCTCAGGCTGCGATGGTTTTTATGACAAGGCTTCAGATACTGTTCAATAAAGCTTAGTTTGTATGAACACACTACAAACAGCAGTAAGGACGCTGAATTCTGCCTCTGAATGTGTCGTAGCATCCTGCACATACACAGCTCTTCATTCATTCACCAACAAATACTGCATATGACTGTAAGTGTTTTAACATATAGTGTTATAGACACTCTTTACTGAGCTTTTTTTTCATGCTGTACCAAAAAATAAATTCCAGCAACTCAAGGCAATACAGAGTGAAGCACAGCACACCTGATATTTCTGTCTCTCTGGCTTATAGGATCCATCTGTGGTCATTATTAACATATTCAACACACTTATATGTTTGGTTTGGGCACATCTTATTATACTTAACAGTACAGGTAACACTGACCCATCTGAGGAACAGTTCAACTGAGAAAAGAGAGCAGGTAAAGCTCTGAGTAAAATATACTGTGTGCGTGTACATTCACTGCTGATGGTCCTTCTCTCCACCGACAATCAAAGAGACCAGAACGGATTCAAACATTTGAGCACAAAAGCAGCTCTTTGCTGCAACCACAGAGCTTTTGATTTGGTTCTCTTTCTTCTAAAAATAGACTTCCGTTCATGTCAAATGACACACTGGCATATCATAAGAGATAGTCCTCTCTGACACAGAAAACATTCATTTTCAGGAGAAGAGGGAGATAAGGATTTCATCTGACAGTCTTTAGACTCACTCAGCTCAGGCCCACACACAAAACCAAATCCATTTTTCAGAGGACAGAAAACAAACATCAGATGTTTGTTTTCTGTCCTCACGGCACAAACAGCATATTTGTGTCGGTTAAACAAAAAGCATTCATGATTTCAAATTTGCTGGACGGCTGCGTGCTTTGACTGTCCCCACAGAACCCAGTAGTTTAGCTGTAATCCTGACAGAAATAACAGACCTATATTCAGAAATGAATTGTACAGTGCTGACTCCCAGAAAGGGAGTCAGCCACCAGCTTTTATTATGTTCTTTTCCATAGAGCAGTTTCTCTGTCTATAAATGGTTCTAACTAGTGTTTACAACCTCACGTAAATTACAGTGTTTCTGCTCCGTGTTACTTCAGCTGTAGTACGTCCATGACCTCTGACTGAGACTCTCTGTAGAACATCATACTGACAGAGGAACAAAGTATAGGAGCAGAGGGTATGAAGGCACAATGGAAAGCTTCCACTCTCTGAAAGGGTTGTAGTATTTCAAACAGCCTCAGACACATGAAATAATAAGACTGGGTCAAAACCTAGTATAAGGCTGGACTGCATGTGGTCACTGTGCAAAACTGAGGATGTAGCTCAAAACTGTTGTGGTGTGTATACAACTACAGTCACATCCAAACCACTTCCAAGCTGCTGCTCTGCTAAAAATCCTGATTTTATAAGCACAACATCGTCCGAGAAAATCACCACACACATACGTTAAAGACAGCGGCTGTGCTGTGACTTCTCTCAGCCGACCCACTGATGGTGAGACCTCATCACCCAACCAGTCAGTTTACAGGGCCGGCCCCACTGCTGTGGTCCAGGCAAAAATGACAATGCAAAGTTTTATGGAGCATCAGGCCAGAAGCATAAATCAGCCTGGACATGATGTGTAAGAGTTTAGGATAAGAATCACTACGCAAACACTGAAAATCCACATTTCCATGACAGGAGATGCACAAGCAAGAGCTAGAAAGAGCTCAGCATTTCGTCTACTCTGGGGAAAAGCTGAATCTAGTGAAAAGAATAAAGCGTGAGGCATGAACAGGCCTCTTCATCTGCAGCAGGCACATCTGTTCACTTTAGAAGAAAGGCACAAGCAAAATCCCAACTAATGTCAAACGTCTGATATTCTAATTACAGCTGAATGTTTTCTATCATTACTGTGAGTTTACTGTCAATCTATATATAACAAGCACCTGTTTTATTCATAAACTGTATATAACACAGATCAGCACAGTGTATACAAACTACACACTAACTCTGTAACTCAAACAACAGACGTTCGTATAAGGACATTATTCTGCTGCTCTCCACTGCTCCTCAGATCCCGATTAGACCTCGATGCCTACACAGCAGTTATCGACTGCACTCCCAGCAGAATTAGCCGACTGGACCACAGCCTAAAGCCTAAAGCCTGAAGCCGAAAGCAGCTGTGGGCAGATCACAGGAGAAAGGAAGAATTGTGCTCTGAGAGGGAAATCTCCTGCCAACGGGATAGAGACTGAAACACATGGCAACTTAACATGGACGTATGAAGGACAAAACACGCGCAACTGAGACTCAAAATGTAAAACTGGAGAAAACAATTAGCATTTTCTCAAATCAATGGCTCAGAGAAAATGCTAAGTCACTGCAACAGAGGAGGGTGCCAGGGCTGTAACTTACTGTCAGGAGCTCTTTCTGGAAGGACTTCCTCTCTTTGCTCTCTGTATTGTTGCAGTCCTCCTTCAGCTTCTCCAGCACCGATGCAACCCTCTCGGGTTCGCTGTCCAGCTCTGCGCGGCAGAAATGCGTCAGGGGCAGGTTGACGTATCCGAGGGCGTCCGCGAAGGCTCGCCAGTTGCCGATGTTCTCCATCAGTATAGTTCTTACGGAGGCGTAGATGTACGTGAGGAACTTGCAAGGTTTGAGTATTTGCTCCAACAACAATGAAGTCGTAAGGTCGGGTCCGCTGAAGTAAATGGGCTTAACTTTGCCAACCACCAGCACGTTCTTTGCATGGACAAGTCCCATTCTGCCCTGATAATATCCAATGTACCATTCTTTTATCCAGAGTTGGCCCTTCAGCTTGATTTTCTCCTCACTCAGCAGAGCTACAAAGTCTCCTTTTTTGTACTCAAGCAAGTACTGGTTTTTTGTTTGTCGGATGACAGTTTTGATTAATTTTCCAAACTTTAGGTTGTTTATCTTCCTGTCCTGGAAAACAGGGTACTTGGTGGCGATGGCAAGAGGAGACAAGACTATCTTCCCAACTTCTTTCTTCTTCAGGAAGCGTCGCTGCACTGATGTCTTTGGGACTGCTTTAGGTGGTGGTGTTGGTGTCTGCACACAAAACTGAGCCAGTATACAATCTTGGTCGTCTTTGACTTGGATCCTTAAGGTGAAATCAGAAACATCTTCAGTGTTGCGTGAGGCAATGACATTGACGAGCCTGCTGACTTTGCCTAGTTTAACCTGGAAGCCCCGGACCACTCTGGCCTGCTCACTAGCCTTTACCTCATAGTGGGCCATATTGGAGTAAACTCCAACACGGAGGTCCTGCGGTCTGGACAGGACAAACTGGTGTTTACCCCAGAGCTGCAGCGCTACTGGTGGAGCAGACTGCGCCTGCTTGCCAACCTCGCTCACCAGTAGCGTCTTTGGGGCACAATCATGGCCAAACATAGCCACGACTGTCTTGAAGGATGGGTGAATATGTTTGGGACCATACACTCCTAAGGTGATCTTTTTGACCACGTGCTCCCAAACTGTGGAGTCTGGAGATATGGACTGGGACTGAGCCACAACACACACATACATGCACGGTTCAAGGTTATCCAGGCAGACCTGGACTGTGTCCCCGTACATGTAGGCCTGAGGAATGGGAGTGTAAGGTCCCTCTTTACAATCACTCCTGACACACAATACTTCTGTTGTCTGCCTCCTCTCCATTTTCACCACGACCGAAACTTTCATCTCCAGGGTAACGGTAGTTTTGGTCTCCATGTTGCTGAGTTTGATTTCCACCACAGGGCTGACGGTGGTGCAGCGATCATTGTTCAGCTCTAGCGGTGGGTCGAGCAGAGCTTTGATTGAGATCTGTTGGGTGTCCCCTGGGGCCACGTGGCCCTCGGGTATATGGATGCTGATGTTGGTGTCTGGAAGCTGGACAGCCCCCCCTGAGCTGTCCAGCCGACAGACAATGTTGGTTTCAACCGGCTGTGTTTGGCCCCAGCCTGGGTTCTGACCTAGTGAGTCCAAGTCATGGCAGGACCTGGCCAGCTTGCGGTGGTTAAGCCACGCTGTCCGGAAATCCTCCCTGCTCTGGAACTGCTCTGGTGCCGGTGCTTTCAGACCTCCAAAGAAACTGGTGGAGGTCTGAGGGGCGTCAGACTGGGCCTGAAGGATGGACAGCTCAGACAAACTGTAGGACCGTTTGCTTCTAAAAAACGGGTTGTCCCTGCGCAACGTTTGCCCCATCCCTACAGTGGGACTAAGAGGGTTCAAGTTAAAAACACCACTGCCAAAACCATTGATGTCGGCATTACTGCTGGTGGAGTTGGGCACTGACGGAGTGAGCGTGTCAAACAGGAGGAGGTCAACTGATTTCTCTTTACTGTTCTGGTCAAGTGAGCTCTGAGGACCCCCGTTCAGGAAAGGGTTTGTAGAGGTATGGGTTGTTGCAAAAGGATTTCCGTTCTGGAAGGTGGTTGGTTTCAGAATCACCCCTGCCCACTCTCCTAAAAGGTCCAATTCTTTGGCTGCCTCCTCATTACAGTCTCCCACAGTGTCAATCATCCCACTGTCACTGAAGGACGAGTCTCTGTAGTTGACGGGCTGCACATAAGCTGCAGGGATGTAACCCATCTCTGTGTTGTTGTGGGCGTACCACCACTCTGCTCCTGACGAGTCCAGAACGTAGAGGCGGTCCCCTTTAGAGAACTTCAGGGTGGTGAAGCTGGATGGGCAGTAGTCCTTTATGGCAACAACTTCCCTGGCAGCGCCAAAGGAAGCAGTCGCGTCCAGTCGTAAGGCACTGGGAGAAGGCACTGGAAAAAACAGAATAACGTCAGGTGGAGGTGGATGATACGGCTTAAACTGCAAACCTTGATTTTCTATGAGGATTTGATTAAAGCATCTTTCACATCACTGCAGGTTAAGTCTGTGTGTTGCTCTTAAATCCATGGCGGGGGGCACTGCTGTCTTTTTTTATACTACCACTAGGGACGCTAAGCAAGAACTTTTAAAAAAACAAATGTCTGGCTTTAGTAGACATTTATTTTTTGCACAAATATTAAAAGAACAAAAAAATGATTGAAATGTATTTATATAGAGAGACAGAGAATAAGAATGACAGCAGCACTGTACATGTTACAAGGACGTCATCATTATGCATCCTAAGAAAAATACAGGCTATCCCATGCAGCTATGCACTGTCACCACCAGATGCTTAAACTAAGTGGAGCACAGACATCCACTCAATCTGCTTCAGCACAGACAGGAGGAAAACTGAACGCCTGCTCACTAATTCATCTGCTCCTGCTGTTTGTTTCCTAACAAGATGTTTCTGTAGAGTTCAGCAGGTTAAACTTCCTTTTTGAAGACCTTTCCACCACCAAGCAGCTTAATGTCTGTTTACAGCGCTTTTTGATGGAAAACTGGTAGAGAAGATACGGCCTCAAATCATTTACTATCTTCACCTTTTCAGTACTTCACAGAATTACACAACAATATTTTCTAATGATGTAATTCAGTAAAACAAGCACAACATGGACCCGGAGGAGCAGCATGAAGATCAGTTAAGCACTAAAATCAACACTCACCCATTATGAGACAACTTCATTATAACCTTCTAAGTAATATTTTAACCATCATACAAAAACAAATCCCAGAGTTATAATGTCATAAAAGCCCCATGTTAAGTAAGAAACAATAAAAGTTAAAAACATATTCAGATATTATTTATCGTAAATTTAACACCTTAAAACCCAGCCTCTAACTACCATCATATCCTGACTGAATGGTCGCCAACCTGTGATTGTACAGAGGTACATTACCTTTTCCCACCTGCTTCAAACCAGTGAGAACAGAGAAATGTCTTGAAATAACTAAAATATTCAACGTTTGTAACATGAAAAGGTCCTTTGATAACTACACTGACTTTCATTTCTGTTAAATGCACGTTTCAGTTTGAGCAGCTGACCTTTGACAGCAGTGAGAGTGGCCTCTGACACTCCTTCGCTGAGATCGATGAGCGTCCCCTCAGACTTGCAGCGAGGCAGAGAAGTGTTGTTGTTGTTGGTGGCTCTGATTCGATGGGCGGCCATGTTCAGACCCGTCACTGTGCACCAGCCGGTGCGTTCAGGCTACTCTAATGGGTTTCCTTTAACTAGTGGCCAAGTCGGACGTCAACAGCCTCCCATGATCTGTGAAAGACACAAGACATATTGGATCATATTTAATAAAACAAAGAGCTGTACTGTACAACATCGACCTTTAAGTGTCTTTCTTTCTTGTTATTCTTTATTTAAGATATACAGCCATGTTTGAGTGTGACACATCATACACAAATATCCTGACTCCTTGTCCTCACGCCTTTTGAAATTTGTTGTTGATGCTGTAACTGTGATTTTTCAGGCCACTTTTAATTCACTGTTTCTCAGTTTGTGGCTTATAAGCTTTTAACGTGCTATAAATCAACATAGACTAAGCAATAAATGCCAGTATAAAGTGGATGTGCATAAATATATGTGTGATTAAAGTCTTGTAAATAACTTTGATCCTCTAGCCTCCTCTCAGGAGTTTGCATCTTCACGCACAGAATCAGACCAACAGGAGAATCAGAAAATCAATGTAAAGAGAATAACAAATAATTTCACGCAGAGTTTCAGATGTTTGATTAAAGTTCATAGATATCACTTTATTTATTCATGCCAATTTAGCCCTTGATACATGATTTCTGGGATCATTAACACATCGATAAACTGAGAGGATAATGAATATTTAAAAATCTGCAGTTTGTTCTTGTGCATAATTTAACAAACTGTAACCGTGCTTTTTCTTTCTGGAACTTCATGATTCAGCTTAGTGCATCATAACCTGGTCACAGCTGGAAGTGGCAAAATAAAACAAAGAGCTGTGCTGCTCGCAGGAGTCAAAATGAAACATGTTGTTTTGTTTAGTATCAATCAAAGGATTTACTCGTTTCTCATTACCAGCTTGTTGGTTTGGTCGTTAACAGGACAATGAATTCACACAGTTTTATTTAAAAGTATTAATTAGAAGTATTTGTACCATCAACTCCTGTCAATATTCCGTAATTTTAAATGCTGGCGTCACCAGGCCTTTGTTCAACATACCAATGTAATGAACTGTCCAACTGTAAACCAGCTCTGCTCTGTGGTATTCCACAGAAACACTGCGGTAATTATGGTTTATTGTAATTATTTGCTGTTTTCACCTATCACACTGCTAAACTGGCAGCAGACTGTAGAAGGGAAGTTCAACACTATGGGTTGAAATTTACCCATCATACCTCAGCCAGATTGAGATGACACTCACAGGTCTGTTTCCTCACAGGTCTGGTTCTTTTGAACTAACTTTGAACAAAAAGTGCAAACAGCAGATGTGGGTCAGTGGAACACACGTCGGTTTGAGAGACACCAGGCTTTTTAGTTCCATCCATAATTCATAACAGTGTCAGCTCAGGGACGGCACGCTGCACAGAGAGGAGGAGGCTGACGACAGTTTACTACTGACACACTTTTACAGCAGGAGACATTCAGCTGGAACCGCTCTGAGGAACACAACCACTCCATCAGCACCGTTTCATATGTGTATGCCATATATTGATGCTCTTATTTATATTTCACCTGCAGCCTGATATCGTAATCTGTCTGATTTCACCTGCTGCCTCCTCAGGTGCTCTGGGAGTTAAGAGTTCAGCAGACTGATCTGAGAGTAAGAACGGCTCCGGTGTTACTGATTATACTAACGATGGCTCTGGTGTAATCCAGTGTCCCAGTGAGCTGTGATGGTGAACCAGCATACCCAGTACCAGCACCCTGACACTGCAGCAGCTGAATGGAATTCAGCCATCAAGCATTTTATTATTCACCCCTGTGCTTTACCTGCTGTGACACATCAGTAGACAGAGTGGGTTCAGTTGGTTCACTGCGTTACACCAATCTCTGCATTTAGTGCTAATGATCAGGTGTTATCATGCTAAACTAAGATGGTGGACATGGAAAACAGCACACCTGTTAAACATCAGCATATTATCATTGTCTCTGAGCATGTTAGCATGTTAGCATGCAGCCTCACAGAGCTGCTAGCAGGTCAGAAGCAGTTTGTAAAATGTGTTGGGGGGGCAGCCCTCACATATATTTAATTATTTAACAAGTATCTTTAATAATATATATGATATAATAATATCATGATACTGATTTAACCATGTCAGTCGGCTCTAGTTTAAATTAATGTCATTTAAGTTTAATTCTTGTTTGTTGTGTTGTTTGTTGCAACAGAAGAAGAAGCATGTGATGTTGCAGTCGCTCGACGGTTAGCACTGTTGTTCCTCTTGCTACATATAAAACACTCAGACGCACACAGCCTGAGACGGAACGAGACCAACGGGTTCCCAGCTGTGAAACAAGAAGTCACCACGTTACAACTTCCCACTGTCTCCTGCTGACATTTAGGACTTCAGAGGAATTATTCCATTATGCTTTTAAAACCATTGCCAGCTCATCCACTGAGACTGAAGCATTACCTTTATGTTTAAAACCTGCAGGGTCAGCTGCTCTGCAGTATATGACACTCCATAAACCTGACAGGGGCATCACAGCCTACACATGTAGAGCCTGAGCCTTAATAGACTGGACAAAACATGACTGCACTAATGACTGGTATGAACTCATGATAAATCTGTATCCACTGACATGTTGGCAGAAACCAGTGCAGCAACACGCAAGAGTAAATGTTTTATCGGCTGCAGTATGTAGGTTTGGTTTGAGTTTTAACTCTTTAATAAGCAGATCCGTATGATTCCCGTCAAAAACAAATTATCAGGAAACATATTATCAAACTTTACTACTGTCTCATATCAGCATCAGGGCTTCCCCGGGTGTGCCACAGCAGAGCTGGGCCAAAACAACTAAACATTCACCTTCTGTAAAGAAGAGCAGAGGTACTTCTTCATACAGCAAAGGCCACATGTTTAATGAACGCTCCTATTGTTCAGTGCATAATGCTGCAGCATAAACTGATCATGAGACAGAAGATCTTCAGGATTCAGATGGCATCAAAAATCCAATATCACACAGGCTCGTAAACAAAGTGTAAAGAGACACTTTTTATTGTTCTTTACCTTTTCTTTATTTTATCTCTTATTATTTTTATATTTGAATCTTCTAACATCTACTAATTTGACTTCTGTCGTTCATTACTAATGGACCGTTTTTATTTCTGCTGTCTTGTTGCTGTTTGTCTTTGACCAGCTGTAGCCTGTATAAACGTGCAGTATAAATCCTGAAGGCAACTCTGTCATTGTTAATTCCATCCTAATGTGAGCGCGCTCTGCAACCTCGACGGCCTGATGTCTGGATCTCATCTCTTTGAAGCAGGGGGAGGTGGGGGAGGTGTGGGGGAGAGGAGGTGAGGTGAGGTCAGACGTAAACTCTGGGTGGTCTGCAGCAGCAGCTATCTAAACCTCAGCCTGACCACCCTGCACTTGTTTAACTCCCACCACAGAACAATTGTGGGTGGGGACGGCTCTGCATGTAAATCTGAGGAAGGACAACAACGAGAAATCTCTGCCATGCAAATCACCACATGCTGCCTGGAACTAAGAGGCTGTAATGAGGCTCTCCAGCTTCTCTGCTGACAGCATGTCAGAAAATCTCCCTCTGGACCTCTCTAATAACATTTCTGCAGTTTAACCACTCAGCCTTTAGCACAGACTTGGATAATGTGTGGAATTAACATTTAACAATATTTGTCTCATCAGGGGATTTCGTCAAGAAGGAAAGTCCTTGGCTCTAATGTCGGGACTTTCCTCAGAACCTCAACGACACAAACACGATGGAACTGCTGGTTCATACTGTTCATGTTGGTGTATCAGTCTCAGAAACGAGTCTTTGAGGATGTTGGGGTGGAACTTAACACTGGGAGACAGTAAAAGTCGAGTTTTGTGTTCATCCCATTCGTGTCATTTTGAACAGTCGCAGCAGGCTGTTTGCATGTTTGTGTCTGTGGTGTGTGTCTGCAGTATGTGTCTGCGGTGTGTGTCTGCAGTGTGTGTCTGTGGTGTGTGTCTGCGGTGTGTGTCTGTGGTGTGTGTCTGCAGTGTGTGTCTGCAGTGTGTGTCTGCGGTGTGTGTCTGCGGTGTGTGTCTGCAGTGTGTGTCTTGCTCCTCATATGCATTTAAAGGAGCATCAAGCAAATACTAGGAGGAGACATGTTAACAGAGGATGATTGTGCATTCCACAGGATTTACTAAGGTCACGAAGTGGCAGAGATAAATTTGCATTAAGTGTTTAAATACAACTAAAACCTGATAATCAGAGTGAAGCCATTAGGAAATTATTAATGAATGCAGTGAGTGATTAATAAGATGAATAAAAGAGGAGTGGACAGGGAAACGTGGATCTGAAAACTTGAATCTGAACTTGATCATCAGAGACGTGAAATCACAACAACTGTTCTTTGATTTGTTAAAACAGTTGTGAACGTTTGGCTGCATCAGTATGAACATCCACATCAGCTCCATCTCCACCTGCTCCGCGTCTGCTGGTCCTGCTCTGTCCCTGCTGGTCCTGCTCTGTCCCTGCTGGTCCTGATCTGTCCCTGCTGGTCCTGCTCCGTCTCTGCTGGTCCTGATCTGTCCCTGCTGGACCTGCTCCGCGTCTGCTGGTCCTGCTCCGTCTCTGCTGGTCCTGCTCCGTCTCTGCTGGACCTGCTCTGTCTCTGCTGGTCCTGCTCTGTCTCTGCTGGACCTGCTCTGTCTCTGCTGGTCCTGCTCTGTCTCTGCTGGTCCTGTTACAGTGCTCTAACGACAGTCCACAGTCGACATTTTATAATAAAGACCTACAGTGAGAATTCATAGTTTCTAAACCTTCGGTCTGTTTCTGATCCACCAGATGATCAAAGACTCTTTGTGTTTTCCCTGTGAATCTGTAATAAAACACCATTTGGCACCAGCTGTTTCCTGGGGGACATCCACTCCACAGGAAGTGAGCTGCTGAATAAAAGGAGTGGCATGGGTGCCAGCTTCATAGAGCACTTGTTCTGAAGGAACCGTGAAGGAACAGTGAGTGATTATATTTTTTATAGACGGCTGTTCTCCCACGGCCGCTGCAGTGAACTGAATCGGCTTAAGGTGCCTCAGCGGGGTCAACACGCTGCCACTCCTCCTGCCTGCTCACAGTGACCACCCCACAGTCCAGACAGGAAATGAGAGCAGAGGTTGGAGAAGAGCAGACGTGATCGTATTTCATATTCATAGCTTTGCTTTGTGTTGGGTGAATCCTGTCAGTCTGAAGGAGCAGCTAAGGCAGCAGAGCCTCCCTCCTCCTCTTCCTGCTGCAGGCAGCCTGAGGCTGTCGGAGCTTTAACAGGGCTGACAGTGGATCAGAGCCACTAAACAACTCTGCAGAGAAGGGCACCAAACAAAAGATTTGACCACATTAACTTCTCCCAGCCTGCAGAACAGTCCCCTGCACCAAGGTTTACTGGAGGAACTGGAGCCTGTTAGTGTTGTGTGTAAATAATTTAGGTTTTTTTTTGCTTCTTTCTCCAACTGCAGATTTATTTGAAGTGTTTGGTGGCTTTAAAAGTCAGATGCCAAACAGTAGCAGGAGCAGTCATCTGGGGACCATGTACAGGTCATGAGTGAACTATTTAAACTCATGACTCCATGTTTTCCATGGCCACTCTGCTCCAAATGGAAATATTCCACATTTCATGAGTTTAATTTTACCCACATTTCACCAAAATTCGTCTTTGAAAACTTTGGGATTGTGACACCTTCACCCAGTATAATGAATGTTACTCAGTGCTTTTTTACTGTTGTATGAATCTGACTCTTTTTAACACACATTTACCAGCATGTTTACATTATAACTCATCATGAGTTTCTGCTGCTGCCTGCATTAACAGGACAGTATGGACGTACATTCTGTGTGGAGAAGACAGGAGAGAACATTAACGAGGCCTGAGCAATAAAACTGGTCACTGTACAAGGTCAAAGACACAATGATGTTCACCCCGCAGCAATAAAAGCATTTGATGACCAAAAGGCCGACTCCATATTACCCCTCAGCATGGGCTGAGTCTCTGCTGTGAGTTTAAGGACGACTGCTCCTGAGCAGGAAGTGGCTGAGGAGGAAATGCCTTTGTGATGAGAGGCAGCCAGATCTCTGCTGACTCTCCCTGCCTGCCACATTTCCTTCAAAGCACCGCCTTCAACGCATTGTTCTCATCTGCTCACTCTCAGGGCAGAAGGATGCAGAAGACTCAGCAGCACAAGATATCAGATTTAATGTATGGACACGTCTGCACAGGGGAAGGGACGAAAATCAAAGCCAAACCTACGCCGTCCGTACCTACGGCGGGACTTCCTCTAAGTTTAAATCCAACTGGAGGAAAGGAGGTGGAAAGAAAGTGTGTTTGTTTACGACTCCACAGGGCACCTTTAAAAAGCACTTTATATAACACTGTGACAACAACACGAACCCAGGAAGTTTATATTACTGCACAATATAGACAGACACACCTAAAACAACCACACACACTGTACACAGTGACAGCAGAGGAGGAAAGGGAGAGGGATGACTTCTACAAACCACAGCTCAGATTTCAGCTCAAATTCATTTAATTACTTCTCTAAATAAAAAGGGAGCAAATAAAAATGTGTTTAAATTAAGAGGGTCTAATATCTGGTTGTGATGTGATTCTGTTTTAGATTTTGAAATGAAAACAAGTCAAACATTCATTGCGCTTTCTCACCGTATGCTGCCTAAACAGAAGTTAAACCGATCCCTCAGCTCTGCCTCACATTCAGAGCCACAAACACGCAGTCGTCTGGGTTTGTTTCCAGCGAGGCAGAAATTTAGCAGCTGACGAGCGTCGGCCGAACAAGCTCTCGGCCCTGGAATCAGCTCATCAGATAATGAGAGAAACCCAGGTGCCGTGTTCTCAGGCGGCAGCTCGGTGAGAGATGTAAGAACACAAACAGTCCCGTACTGAGTCAACACCGCGAGGCCTTGAGTGTTAGGAAACAAAGCCCCAGTATCTGAGGTCGTGGAGCGAGGTGGCGCCGCGCTGCAGAGCGCACACGAACTGTCAGAGTCACACTTCAACATCACAGCCACGCCCCAGACATTATCACTGAAACACACGGAATATTTACAGCTGCCCGGTGGAGTGTGTGTGTGTGTGTGAGGTCTAACAAAAGTGCTGAACCTTCTGCCTCATTTAGCATTAGCATTAGCAATTTCTGAACACTTTGCAACCTGTATTTTTTTAACCTGTGTTGTTTACATCCATGTTTATTTGCTGACAGTTTGTTGGCACGTTTTTCTTGGTACAAATGAAACACAGAGCCATGCCACTTCAGTCCTGTGTGGTGCCTGACACACACCTCGAGGTTCCCACAGCCTGTTCACGGCTTCACACGTGAGAGCCAATGGAATCAACCTCAGGGCGAGGGGCGGACATTTTTAGTGATGTTTACGGACGTAAACAAACTCACGCTGTCGGCTTGATGATGAGAAAATATGAAGGAAACATTTTCTCGTGGTGGTTACATTCTACTGCAGAAATAAATCCCAGTAAAATGGACTGTCATTGCTTTGGAGACAGACTTCTTCAACAGAGAGGAAGTATCACATCACGTTTTTACAAACCAGAGCCGATGGGATTCTGCAGCTCCTGATGCCTGAGGTCCACACAGCCTGAAAACCATCTGCCTGATCTGAGACAAACCCACAAACGTGGAGACTAAGACTTTTCAGAGCAGTTTTTCTTTTTGTGTTTGTTAACTTACACACTCTCCTCGGAGCAGTATGCTGCTGACTGGGGGATATCAGCTGTGCATGCTAAAACATTTGAGCTGCAAACATTTGCTTAAGTACATATTTACAAATGTTTATGTTCAATATTCTACAGTTGTAGACGCCAGTTTAGTTGGTTTGATTTCCTCCTCTGTGCAGCTCTCTCAGAGCTGCAGCCATCTTTCATCCCTTTACTTCACAATATAAACATACCAAGGTGGAATGCCTGCAGGGATAGAATGAGGAGGAATGTGAGGAATGCTGAGCTCCAAATGAAATCATGCATTATTCAAGTGAAGACGAGAAAAAATGTGAAACTCAAAGAGACAAAGAGAAGGTTAGAGATCATGTTAAACTGTCACTCTGGGCTTTCATCAGGAAATTCACTGGGCAGCTTTGGTTGTTGCCAGTCTTGTCACGGACCTGAAAACAATGCCTTTACACACACTCACACACACACACACACACCCCAATCCCCCAACCCCACCACCCATCAACACACACACTCCCTTCTTTAACACGACCAGTCTGCAGCCATGCTAATACTTCTCAAAGTACAACTGAGGCTCTGACAGGCACCAAGAATGTCTCAAAAAAATAATTACAATCAACCCTCCAGCTGCTTTACAGTCTGGATCAAACACGTCGGTCTGACGCTTTAACGCTGTCTCTCCTTCTCCATGTATCTTATAGTTACAAACCTCAGACTCTCCTCTGGACCAGACCAACAGACACTGACAACCCTCGAGCCACAGCTGGCCGGTTGTCCAAATACAAACACGGGGAGAGTAACAGTTACACTCTGTCATGGAGCTTCCCATTCAAACACTGGATGCAAAACTCACTGATAAACGGTGTGTTTCCGCCCTGATAACAGGTGGAGATGACTCGCTGGCAACAGTGAACACTCACTCCGGGCTCCAGATGATGCCAAGCATGAAGGATTCGGACTGTTAGGGAAAGACTTAGCTCAAGGATGACTCACCCCTGGTATAATGGCCTCAGTCCCTGACAAGTAAAGCAGACAAGGGTGGCCCTGGGCCCAGCGTTAGGAAAGGCGGGGGCAGCCACAGTCATGCCCTCACTGTCATAACTCATGCTGTAATCAGCTGGAGCTGAGCTTCAGCGACACCAGGAGACGCACGTTCGCCCCTGGTTGGGGGGAGGTGGGGGAGCGCCTATCTGGAATCACATGCACTCATTCAAACAATGAAGTCTATTCAGGTCCAGCTGTAACCAAAGATCTGGTCATCGATGATGGAGGTACAATTTCCAGTTTCACGCCATCAATGTTCAGGTTCATCAAACACTGACCAGGATCCAAAATCTTCCTGCTATTGGTGCATTTACAGTTTAGTTCATAAGAACATGTGGTAAACTCTTCAGAGAGAGGAGAGAAACGTGGACAGAGGAGGAGAGATAATGCTGCTGAATGAAAACTCCAAAGTAAATATGATTTGAACATATCACAGTGTGAAGTAAGAAGACGTAATGGACAAGATAAGATCTCAACAGTTGCTTTTTTATCTCTTTTGTCAGCATAGTTGCTTCTGAAGTCACCGTTTCCTAATGTTTGTTGCCATAGAAGGAAACTTGCTTTAAATGAGGGAAACTTTTCAGTTCAGTCACTGCTGCGTCAGTCACACACAACTTTAAGGTTAAGTCTGATCTTTTTTTTCTTATTGTTATCAAACCCTGTGAAAAGATCAAAACCATCAATGACCTGATTCTACTAAGAAGTGCAGTGAGTGTATGAAAGCCTGATATATCGTCCTCCTCTGAGCCATTGAGCTTCACTGTTTACACACACTATTAAAACACATCAGTGAAACACACTGTTACACTGGGCACCAACTTCCTTCATCACCATGGACACACACCTTCCTGCTGCCCTAAATACTCACTAGAGCATCAAAAGTGTATTAATGCGCTGCTGAAAATAGTCCCAAACAAACGCACCACTTCCTGCTGCTGCGTAATGTTTATTAAAAGCTACAGTCAACAGCTGTTTGGGAAAATAAAAAGATGAAACTATATATTCAAGTTCCTCCTGAATGATAAAGACTTACATCCGTCAGACGGAGGAGAAAAGTCAGGAGTCAGTGCTGGTTTTTTTGGTCTTTTCATTGCAAAAAAACATACTGAATATTACCAGGGTCATCCTTTCAGTTAAACCAGGGTTCAACGTTTTTGGAAATACACTTATTTGTTTTTGTTGCTGAGAGTTAGATGAGACGATTAATACAACTCTCATCTTAAATATGAGACTGGATCCAGGATGTAATTAGCTTAGCTTAGCATAAAGCCTGGGAGCAGGGGAAACAGTTAATTCAATTCAATTCAATTTTATTTATATAGCGCCTTCCACAATCAAATTGTCTTAAAGCGCTTCACAGAGACCCAGAGCCTGACCCCAGAGCAAGCACTTAGGGCGACAGCGGCAAGGAAGTCTGGCTCCAAAGTTCAAAAATACACCATCATCTGTGGTGTGGTTAATGTTTTGGTTCTGATGGAGTCACCTCCCTCTCCATGGCAAAGTTTCATCCACTTTGGAAAACTGTGAGATCTGGTTGAAAGCTCCAGGGAAGGAAAAAAGGCAGTGGACCTTGATTTTTCTGTCTGTCTGCTGTTTCAAAGGTCAAGAATGAACTTCCATGTTCTATTTTTAGTATTTTATCAACTGAACAGCAGAGACAGTGTTCACCGTGATGGATTACACGTCTCAGATTTGAATGGATTTTCATATTGTCAACAACTGAATGGGAACCAGGCTCAGATATGTAAAACACTGTGTTTGCTTTGGAACATGGTCTTCAGCAGGGCTGCAGCTAAACACTATTTTCATTATCAGTTAATCTGCCAATTATTTTCTGATTAATCATTTTATTTATAAACAGACAGAGAAGCGTGATTTTTTTCTGACCAACCGTCCAAAGCTCACAGAGAGTCACTTCCTCTTTAACAGTGTTAGTGTCGGTTCATACGTACGCTGGCCCCTTCGTGTAAACTGACTGAGTCACGATCTCAGTATCGGATCCTAACGTGCACATATGCACTGACTGCTGCAGCAAGTCTAACACATGGTGTTCATGTATTTTTCAAGATGAAAATTATATGAACAATAAACAACAGTCAGCGATGCCACAACAAATTAAATTCAATAATATATATTAAAATATATATATATATAAGAAGCTGCCTGATTTTCTATGTTGTCTGTGCAACAGCAGAAAAAAATCCCATCTTCTTCTCATATGAAAACACCTCTGCTGCCAGACGACAAGCTTTTCCTTCAGCATTTATCTCAGTGGGACGCTGAGCTAAATGCTAATCCTAACACACTGACAGTGATGCTAGCATGCTGTTGTTTAACAGGTACAGGTTCATCACCTCAGTTAGGTGTGTTAGGTGTGTTAGCGTGCTAACATTTACTAATTAGCACAAAATGCCGCGCACAGCTGAGGCTGATGGGAGAGTCACGCTGATGGGTATGTAATCACAAACCAAAGTATTGGACAAACTAAGGCGTTAAATAACAAAGTTGGCAGGATCACTGAAGTTTTTACTGTTCATCCTCAGGGGAACACGAATGTTTCACCCCATAATAACCGAGATATTTCAGACTGGACCAAAATGGTGACCTGACAGTGACTTCAGCTCTGAGCGGAAACCACCAGAGTCTGACAAAGCAGGAAGTCAAGCAGTCAGACCATCACACAGGTTGTAATCAAGCTCCCACTTTAACCTGAAATATGCATAATAATCAGTGACTGCACAGGAAACGTGTGCTGACAGAGAACAGTAGGTCAGAGCTGAAGCAGGAAGTCAGCGTGCAAACTGTGACGTTCACAAACGACCTATTTTTAAACTCTAACGCTCACCTTTGTTTTGCTTTAGCTCAGAGGTCTGCACACTGTTTACAGCCTGATTATCCGAAAGTCTCAGCGGCGAAGAGGGACGGGAGACAGACACGTTTTCGTAACGTGCTTTACTGAGTGGAACAGAGCAGCAGGCTGCTGTCAGGTACGAGCTAAACCACTTAGCGTGGTATGTGTGGAAAGCAGCAGGTCAGCTCAGAGAGAAGAGGGAAACAGCTGAGGATGCTTCGTGTTACCGGCTGATCGCTGTTTTTACTGCCTTAATTCAACTTTAATATTTATGTAATATCTGTGCTTTTACTTTTAAAGTTTTTGCAGTTTAAAGTACTTTTATTTACTTTTCATCTCTGACTTTTAACTTGAAGCTACTGTTCAACTGTAGTAAAATATAACACCTCAGTACACAGATCTGTATTATTATTATTATTATTATTAATAATAATATTTAATATCCTGTGTTTTAAAGCCAAAAACGTGAAATAATGAGCGCAGAATATAAAACTATGTAATTATGATAATAACCACTGTTCTTATGTATTGATGAACACGTGATTTTCATTTTAATGGGTTTGTAAACTAAATTTCTCAGAGCTGGGTGTGATGTCCCCACATGTCCCCACATGTCTCCACATGTCCCAGAGATGTTCAGTTCACCATCACTGAAGCCTGAAAGCCAAATATTCACGTGTGAATCTGGACCTGGAGTTTCATCTCTGTTGGTTGGAAAAAAACACATCGGGAATTCATTTCCTGTTAATCGACTGATCCATTAACTAATCATTTCCGCTCTAACTCTCATCCCTCCTCTTCCTCCTCTGTGTGTTTCTTTTGGCTGCTGGCCTCTTGAGATCCGGATCTCACACGCTCCCACAGCTCGGACTGAAACGGGTCTCGCAGACCTCCGTGGCCCCTGTTCCCTGAGCACATCAGGCCGTAGCAGCTGTGATGAAGGTGGAGATGAAGGTGGAGGTGACGTTAAATCCTCACCTGAAATCAGGGGACCTGTTTTATTTAACGCCACAGCAACCGGTGTCAGCCACGGCCCCCCCTCCGCCACAGGCAGACCTCCGTCCGTTACTACCCGGAGTAACGGCGCGTCAGCTCACGGCACCGCGGCCGCTACAGCGTCACCGAGACTCGGTTCTCTCTCGGGTCCGGGTTTTCTCGGTCTCAAACTCTGAGCAGACTTTTCACAACATCAGCAAAAGCAACGCGAAGCAGCTTTTAACCAGAAGCAGACGTTACTGTAGTTTTACTGCAGGAACGACACAGTTCCGCCCAAAGAAGGACTCCAACAACCGGAGAGACTAAACCCAGCCGAGACCCCCACCTCACACTCTCAGACACGGAGTCCGCAATCCACATCAGACCACTTTGGCGTCGATTAACCGACATTTTCTCACCAAACGGCAGCAAAATAGGTTTCACGGCGGCGACAGAGTGAAAAAGTTGCAGGCTTCAGGATGAACACTTTCACAGAGGAAGGTGGCGGCTCACCTGAACGAGCACACAGCCTTGTTTTGTCCCATGAAGAGAGCGATGATGGCCGAGCAGGCGCTGTTCCCGTCGAGCTCCCTCCCCGGCGGACGTGCTGGATGTGTGTGGATCCACCGCGTCCTCCTGGAGGAGAGCTGCTGAGCTCCGCCTGATGTCACCGGGACAGGGAGGGGCTTCCCCGGGACACATTTCCATTAGGACATGATGTCACTTCGCTGTTCAAATGAGTCCGCGCACAGATGAGGTCTGAAGACAGGGAAGACCCGTTAATGTTAAAGGATGTGTGGGTCCGGACTGTCAACAAGGCAACAGCTGCCCCACAAAACGACACTCACACAAAGAGTTTGGATCAACCAGAGTGTGAGCAGAAGTTTTACACTGAGAACATGTGCTGAAGAGCTTTTATTCTTCTGCTTCACACTTCACAGGTTAAAGGCTAATTAAGATTTTACATTAAAACACATGATAAGTTCATGAATAAACTTCTAACCCCCCGAGGGTTTAAAGGTTAGAAACAACCCCTAAACCTTTATAACGTCGGATCCCTCACTGTTTCAGAGGTCTAAATGTCTGAGACCCGTTGGGGGGGCCAGACCCTCAGGTTGGGAACCAGTGGACTAAACTATCCACCTGTTTATAAAGTAATTAAAAGCAGCTCCACCTGGAGCAGCTACAACAGGAAAATGCTGCTGAACCATCAATGACTCAGGATCAATGATCTGATCAGAGATCAGTCACAGCAGTTGTTGATAATACTTCTGTACTTTTACTTCAGTGGAGGATCTGAGTGCTTCCTCATCACAGCATGTAATTAATGAGAATAAAAACTGTAATTAGCAGTCATCAGAGGTAGAGCGCGATGACGTTTCCATTTTATGCTCAATATTTTTTCTCCTTTTAATATTATAACTACATTGACACTGTTTACTCCATCACATGTATTTACATTATTTCTACTTTGCAGGTTGTGATTTTTAGTCCTTCTAATCCTACACAGCAGTAAAAGCACTCCAGTATCTCAGTATCTGTTTAATGTGCAGCATTGAACAGATGCTTTTTTTTAAAGTACTTTTTGATACAGACAGTACTTTGTACTAAGAGTGCTTGTGCCCTTTACTTAAAAGCAGAATTCATTTAACTTTAAGTTTTCTTTTTGGCCACTTGTTTGCAGAACTCAGCAACAGGCTGAGCATCATACACACACTTTACATGTTAACACCTAATAAAGTTGAAATGCTGATATAAAAGTAATAACCTGAAAACACACAGACATCAGAAGACTCACAAACAGCAGAGTGTCACCAAAGGATGTTTTTTTTTTTTTTTCACAAAAACACAGCAGCTCTTTAATGTTTTATGCAAAACTAGTTTTTATGATGTTTTAAGAGCCACATGTGTGGAACATGAGGGGCCCAAGAACTGTCACCATCTATGACTGTTATTAGGGACAACATGTGAGAGTGGACAGATCACTGTAAAATAAAATCTCACAGAATGTAACAGAAGTCTGGTATTAAAAACATGTTGATATGCACAGAGACGTGTGAGTGATCACACTTTAAAGTGTCTGACAGAATAATTTATGATCTGCAGTGGAAAGTTCAGAAACAGAGAATCAAACTTTGCTTCAGCCTCCACAGAGACTCAGCAGCAGAATTAAGAGACTTCATCTCTGCACGACGGTCGCAGGCTTTGTAAAATCTGTTCTCATGCTGGACGATAATATTCTTTGTTTTTCTGTCACTTAGATGCAGTTTGACGTCACATCAGTATAAACTGTTGATACATGTAAATAATTCAATTATTTGGTGAGGGGGGGTCCCATCACACACACACACGAGTAGTCATGTGTGTGTGTGTGTGTGTGTGTGTGTGTGACCATGTGCCCGTTAAGACAAGGCAAGAGTGTGGAGATTTATCAGAAGCCACTGGGACACTAATGAGGACATGGGGGGACTTGGCTCACACAAGTACAAATACATGGCTGAGCTGAGATCAGAAGGTCTGTTGGTTTTATTTAATTCCCACATAATGAACAAATAAGTAGGATCAGCCATTCACAGTTATAAAACACACACACATTCAGGGGCTTAAGAGGATTAACACAATTAATAAAGCAATTAAATCAAGTTAAAAACACGTAGCTCTCCAGTACATTTGAGACGCCTTATTTTGAAAGTTTTCTGACTGACACATGTTTCAGTGAATGGACATGTTTTTCAAAATCACTGATAAAAGAAGACGTTCACACTGAATCCAACATTTCCCAAACTTCAGCTTCTTCATGTTTACTAATGATCGTCAGGAACAAAAACAGCAGGTTAGGTTTCACCATCACCAACAACTGGACCGGTGCGGAGAAGAAGGCCGTGGTGAATTGTGGGATGCCGTTAGAAGACAAAAGTTCTACACAAATTAAAATTAGACATTTTAGTCTACAGGGACCATGACTGCTTTCAAAGTGGAGAACGTACAGAGCTACACTGCCATGCTTAGCCACCAGCACGGCTAAAAACAAACAGCAGAATCTGATTGATTTCTGTGTGTATCGTCATTATCAAGCCTTTCCATCAGCGTGATGAATGACAAGGTGGAGACGTAGGAATTGATCGACTCCGAAGCTCCTCTCTATAATAAATCAGAGTCTGGGTTCATATCTGGAGCCACATCCCGACAGATAAAGAGGCAGCGGCAGCACATCTATGAAACTCAATTACATTCCACTCACACTGCGGAGCAGGCAGCTAATATTATGTATAATCTGTATAATCACTCAGAAAACTAAAAAAATAGCTTTATGTTTCATGGCTCTCTCACACAATGAGAGAGCCAGAATAAAAATCTCCTGATTCATATTCAGTGACACCACATTGATAAAAAGCACTGGCTTCTATGTACAGTATATATACATAAATAAAAAGATAGTGCTTTAATATGAAGGCCATTATTGCAGAATGTTCCATCACATACAGTAGAAAGTGTGAACCTGCACTGATGGCTGAGTGAATGTGGGACGTTACACCGTGAGGACTGTGGACATATCTGTGGACTTCATGGACCAAAATTCTTCCAGAGAGCACATTTCATGGCCAAAAGTTTATGGACACATGAACCTTCCAGCCACATGTGATTCCAAACCCATGGGTGTTAATCTGCTGCTCCCAGAGCCTCCACCCTCCTGGTCTCAGTCTTTCCACGAGATGTTGAACCTGCTGCAGTGATTTGCTCGAGTGGAGTGTTAGTGTATATTACTTAAATGTTATATGTGAACGTTTTTATGCCCCTAATTCTGCAGCCTAATTTTCCAGGCAGAAAATTAAAGGATTACTCTGAAGTAAAAACACTGGGGAACAATAAAAATTGAGAAAATACTTTTTGGTTAGAATATTACAATAAATTCAAGAAGAGGCCTCATGAAATGTTCTCATGGACAAACTCCATGTTTGTGTAGACTCATTTCTACACATTGAACCCAAATGATTAAAAAAAAACATTCATGGTATGATAACAGGTTGATAACTTGCTCAGTGTCATGAATACTACGCTGCAGCCTGTTTATGGAATCCCCAAATGCCTTTAACCTCAAAGCTCATCCGTCCTCCCGGTGCTCTGCCTGCTGAGTTAGTTTAATGTGCTCATATAAAGTGCAGAAGGCTGCAGCTCCACTTGTTAGCAGGACAGATTCACTGTTGGTTTTGGCCTCATCAGGGAAACCAAAAAAACATGAACAGATAAAATCCCTCTGCTGTTAACAGAAAATTAGCTGAATGGAAAATCTGCAGGGTCAGAATGAACAGTGATGGTACAAACACACTGTCTCTATGAGCAAATTAACCAGCAGCACTTTAGCCCGGTTAAGCATAATAAAGCATGACTCAGCTCCCAGCCTGCAGGAGATGTCAGTTCCAGCTGTTCCTCTGAAAGAAAAGCTGGAAGTAACCAAACAAAGGAAGGAACACCAACCTCAGAGCAGCTATTGACATGTGACAAACACTTTGTTTCCCTTAACATCCAACCACGGCCCATGTCTACCGTTTCATTTTTCTTCAGATGAACTGAATATAACTGTACAATCAATTTAGTACAAAGAAATACACCGTAAAGTTCCTGTGTGTTCAGGCAGTAAGTGAACACTGGAGGTGAAGTGTTTGTATTGAACCAACACTTCCCACATTCACATCCTGTCTTATTGTTGCAGTCAGTGTTGACATGTATATTGTCTAAACATGACTAAGTAAAAGGCTTTAGCTGCCCAAACAAGAAGGCTGTGTCTCAGTGTCTGTAAGTTTCAGCTCTTTAAGACAAACCACATGGAGTCGTTTTAGATTTTCACATGTTTTTTCCTACATTTTATTTCCAGGCAGTCGTTGGTTTCTGTTCATTTCTGTATGAAAATCTATAAACAGATTTAAACTTTGCCTGAGTTGCGTTTATTCACTCACGGGTTCCCAAACTGGTTTTCCCTGTGATCGGAGTCTTTTGATGGGCTCTGGTTCAGTGCTCTCAGACGGAGTTGGACCTGAGATGTATCACCGTTTCTGTGAGCTCTGTGCTACTGTGGCAAACTTCCGTCAGTTGCTCTGACAGTTGCTGTTTTTCAGGAAAACTCACATCCTGAAGAACGAGAGCTGTCCAGCTTCCACGCCGGCGATCGCCAGGGCCGGAGGCATTATGTTTTCAGGTTGTCCGTCTGTTCATCATGGATTCTTCTACACACGATATCTGAAGAACGCTTTGAGGTCTCTCTGTCAAACTTTGCACAAATGTTGACTGTGACTTAAGGCTTAATTTTGGAGGTCAAAGGTCAAAGGGCAAGGTCACTATAACCATATTTATGTTTTGCATTGTAATGCGATATTGTAAGAGCCTTTTGAGGCATGGCTTTCAAACTTTGCATAAATGTCAACTGTGCCTCAAGGATGAAGTGAGTAGATTTTGGAGGTTTGAGGTCAAAGGTCAAGGTCACTATGACTGTGTTTACGTTTTGCTTGGCAATACCATATCTTAAGAACCCTTTGAGGGATTGTTTTCAAACTTTGCACAAATGTTGACTGTGACTCAAGGATGCACTGAGCAGACTTTGGAGGTCAAAGGTCAAAGATCAAGGTCGCTGTGACCTTATGTTCATTTTATGTCTGGATGGAATTCAAACTTTGCACAAATGTTGACTAAAAGGTGAACTGATTAGATTGGTCAGAGGTCAAAGGTCAGCGGTGACCTTAATGCAAATGTTGTGCTTCAGAACGTTCTATGGTGTTTGCTCGAACAGGCACCCAGCCACATAGAGGCATACCACCTCCATGTGGTACTTCTACTTATTCTTGATTTTTTCCATTCTGACACATTTAAAAACACAAATGTAAAAATGTGGTAAATGTTAAGCTGCCTCATTTTGCAGTAGAACTGTAAAATAAACAGTGAATGACTGTTTTTGTTCCCTTGGCCGTGACCTTAATGCACCTCTGGGTGCCACAGCATCTGCATGATGTTTGCTACAGTTATCACCGAGGGTTTGTTACTGAGCAATTTCAGTAACAACATTACCTCATAACAATAAATTAACTCTGATACAACACAGGCGTGATTTTCTGTGATGGATTAACAAACATCTGCTAATAGATTTTGACACTGTTTATAAATACGTAGAAACCGTAAAGAAAAAAAAACACATGGAAAACATCACGGCACTGATCCTTTATCCAGACTCAAGCTGGAAACAAGTAACGAAGGAATAACTGAACAAACGAGGACGGGGAGTGTTTTTCCGTCATGTACAACGTGAACTTTCTGTCTGATAAAACACATGAATCATACCAGCAGAGTTTGTGGGGGATGAGGTTGGTATCTGCCGTGTGGTAATGATGTTAACTGAGGTGATCTCAACCTCTCCCAGTAACACTGTTCTGTAAAATTTAGATTCTTTAAAAATTCAACACAGTGACTCGAAGTCTCATTGAATGTTTTTGATAGAGAACAGACAGGGAGGAGGATTTTACAGATAAGAGGGAGAGATCTGTTTCAGCAGTCTGTCTGAAAACGTTTGGGTTATCTCAGGAAAAAAAATTAGAGTTATCCTCCTGAGAAGGTCTGTGTGTGTGTGTGTGTGTGTGTGTGTGTGTGTGTGTGTGTGTGTGTGTGTGTGTGTGTGTGTGTGTGTGT
>JBBMJY010000007.1:1430300-1435300 GCA_037833715.1 Toxotes lorentzi
GTGTGTGTGTGTGTGTGTGTGTGTGTGTGTGTGTGTGTGTGTGTGTGTGTGTGTGTGTGTGTGTGTGTGTGTCTCCTGCAGCAACAACATGTGTGACCTTCAAAATAACAGCATCATCTTCTCAAATGTTAACAAAAAAATTAATTACACATTAAAATGCTCCTCAAACCTCCACTTCATCCACACAGCATCACTTCATCTGTCAGCAAATCTAAAAACTCTGTTAAAGACTTCAACTTAAAGTTTTACTCTGTCTGAGTTGTTCCTCTCTGAACGTACTGATGGAGACATGAAGAGGTAAAAGTATAAAACATTTTATTTTCTATAATGTCAGAAAATCTCATGTCGCTTCCAACAATTTTATTTTTGATACTTTCGGTTCACTTTGCTGATAATAATTACGTTCTGTTTCTTAAGTGAGATTTTAAAGGCAGGAGGGTTTTTTCATTGTTATATTGTTGTGTTATTGCATTTTGTAGGTTTTAAGAATGTGTGTGAAAATACAACACGGTGTTGGAGGCTCGATAATCAGTGAAGATTCTCTCATTATTTTGAATTTACTCCACCACAGATATGAAAATCACCATAGAATCGTATTTATGGAGCAGAAACACAACAGGAGAAACAACTGCTCCTGTCCTGAGGAAGTCCCAGCTCCTGATGAACAGAGCTGATCTCTGCTGGCTGATGGATGAAGGGATGAGTGTAAAGACAGATAAAGGTTAGAGAGCTTTATTTTTCCCTCACTTAGTAATGAATAAGAGGCTCATGCGGATTTCAGGAGAGTAATCAGTCATTATTCACACACTGTCAGAAACCTCCACAGCTGCAGGACAGACAGAGTGTGAGTAAATAAGCTGGATCAAAGTGATGATTCCTGTGTGGGATAACTCTGACAGTAATAACCTGCTGGTTGTGAGGAAGTGTAAAAACTTTAACTGACGAACTTCTCATCGAGTGCAGCTGGAGTTTCTGCATGAAAGGAAATCTGCTGCAAACAACATCAAATATTTACCGAGCCGTCCCTCAGCACTCCGTCGCACTGTGTTTGGGAAAAGGAAGTGTAAACACAGCTCACTAAACGGCGGCTAACGCTGGCTAAAACACCGATGTTTGGCTTCAAGTCAACCACTAACATCTTAAATTAAGCTCAGTTTGATTCAACACAACCAACAACAATACTCTTAATTTTCATTTTAACAGTTCGATTGATTGCTAGGCAGGAAGTTGAAGATGCTCCTGTAACTCTTCCCCTCCATGAATCGAGTTAATACATTTGCTTTGGTTCTTCCTTCCATGCTATGAAGTGCATTTGTACGTTGGCTGCAGGTGCTGCCTGAAAAGACAGCGTTCAGGGAGAGAACTCCCTGCTGCCGTAGCTACAGGGAAAACAGGGAAAACTACAGGGAAATCCTGGCAAGCATTCTTCCAGGTATTGCAAGGCTTGGTTGAATTTGCCAGACTGTGGTGCCTTACTGAACAATAAAAGCTAACTAATAACATTAATAACTTGCAAGCGTACAGGCACATCAGTTAGACTCGTGTTTGAAAAGTTAAAATGTCTGCTGAGGGACGAGGTCTTAGCGGCAGCGCCTCACAGACTCGACCTCATCAAGCATTCAGAGGGCTTCCTCTGGTCATTGCTCAGGACTGATCACGAGTCTCGCTCCAGGTCGTCTCTGCTGCTCGCTGGTGTACTGTGTTGTACAAAGATGATGAGACAAGAGATTCCACCGTGTTGAATTGTCTCTCAAAGGTCAACGTGCACAAGACATCATCCCCCTTGTCAGATTTCATCACTTCAGATGCCTGCAGGCGTAAAATTACAGCCGCATATTATTATGATAATTATGATTACATGGTTTTCAGAAGTCTGGCCTTGTCGTCTCAGTGACGCTCTGTTGTCATGCACAAAGGGATGCTGGCATTAACCGAAGTCTCCGTGCCTTTTAAAGGTTTCTGTGGCTTTAAAACAAAAGTGCTTAGAGCACTCTACTGTAACATATCAAGAATTCCAATTATGAACACGCACGCAGCTGCCAAGTGGCTGTGAAAGTCAGAGATAAGGGCTGAGTGTTTTAAAAACACTGAAATCAGCCTGATGTGAAGGCAAATGAGTCTCAACCTCCAGTTCAAGTGAAGTTATGGAGCGATACACACAAACACGTCTTCACGTCAAACCGTCTCCTCTTCATGTCTGTATGCTGCCATCCTCAAAGTGAACTATCAGGACTCGAAGCTCTACACTGTGAAATTCTTCTTTCCTCTGTGAATGTGAATGAAACTTACCTTCAAACAGACCAGAACAGGCCTGTGGCCTCATATGGAAATGTTCAGGCTGTTAATGATGTTAATAATCAAATGCCATGAACCTGCACATGAACAGGTGACACTCGCTTTCGACACATTTGTGCAGGAGACTTTGTTGGATTTCACTTGGAGCAGTCATAGAAAAAGAAATGATGAATGTGAACTTTTTTCAGAGTTTCAGCAGAAAATGAGCTGCTCCTCTGACTTTACAGTCCTCTCTCTCCCTGTCTCTCAAAATTCCACTTGTTTGCATTTCATGCACACAACATTAACTCACGCCTGCTGTCTGCTGATGACTGATGTCCTGTCCTCGGCCTCAGACAGCAGACAGCAAACACCTGCTGCTCACACACAGACCAACTGGAAAAGCAGCACGTTTCTCTTGCTTGGCGTTCACTTCAATCCTAATCCTTCAGCAGTGGCAGCACATTAAGAGCTCGTCACAGGAAGAGGCTTCATTATTTTATTTACAGAAACACAATAAACTCTCCGTTCTCCACAATTAACCCTTCAACATCCGATTCACCGGCTTCTGTTTTCTTTCCCTTTAGCAGCTTTAACACAAGAGAAATCATCTTATTCCACACTGACAGGATCATATGTCAGCGTGTTCCTCTTCACTGCACCACTTCCTCAGATAGATTTACTCTGGACGTCTTGTGCATCATTTTAAAGACATTTCCCCAAAATTCAGCCTGACAGGTTTGGTATGTTCCGAAACTTTTGGATCTTCACTCATCAGCATTTAAAATAAAGTTTGTCTCTGTCTGAGCCTCCAGCAGTAAATAAGATAAGGAGGTGAACACAATTAAGACACTGAGACATGAAATGACTTTAAACTGCATTATGAATTTATATGAGTTGCTTTCAAATTCGACCTTTTGAAGAATTGGCAGCCGCCCTCAGCTCTCACTGTACCTTTTCTGTCTTTAGTTAACCAGGTGTGTTTTTACCAGTTCATCCTAAATGAAGTTTTAAGCTGTGACCTTTATGTCGTGTTTTTTTCCCCCTTCATCCTGAAACATAAACAGTGAGCTGAACATTGTATTTGATGATAAGCCTTCACTGTAGCATCAGTACAAGAATGGTGAAGATAGGAAATGAAAAAATCTTTTAAAAAGAAAAAAAATCTAATGTGATTCAGTGCTGGCAGGTGTGAAGGCAGTGGTCTGAGGTGAGACTGCAGATCTCACCTGAGGATCAATACAACGTGTCTGCTTCATGATTTCCTCCTCAGCTGCACAAAGGAAACCAACTCATCATCTGTTTGAAGGATGGGGAACACAACCTGGTAGCTGAGTCCCATTTTCATTACAAATACACTGCACAGGCTTATCATATTTCCACCAGACAGGAAGTGAATTACAGATTCAATCAGCTTTGCTCATGATTCTATTTCTTTCCATCTCATGTGGGACTTGAGCATATGAGAGAGAGATAAATATTTGATGAAAGGGGAGATAAAGGGGGAAATCCTCTGTGTTCTTGCAGGGTTTGGCTGTAAAACAGATGAACTGGTGGCATTGTAATGTCACAGGTGCTGTCCTCTGCTCCCATCGCAGACACATCGCAGCAAAAGGCTGCAATGTAAAATCTCAATCTGCTTTGGAATGAAGTGCTTCAGTGCATCTTCTGTATCCATCACATCCTCATCACAGCCCTCGACTCCCACAGATGCACTTCATTCTCTACTCATAAGGCACAGCGAACGGTGAAATGACACACGTCTGGAGCTCGGTGCCATTAAAATTCAGCTCACAGACGAAGCTGAAGAGGAGCAGGAAGTCTCACAGGAAACCAGAGTTCAAAAAGTAAAAAAAAAAAAGGAAATGTCCTTTTTTAAAGACTGTTCCTCGACCTCGATGGGAAACGTCATGAGGTCGAAGAAATACATGAAGGAGAATTCATGAGGAAAAGACAAACGCAGTGCTAAGAGAATCTGATCACTTTTTAAAAACCAACTTTATTTATAACACATGGAAGATAAGCAGAAGATAAAAACAAAAACATGCCCGTAGCTTTTTTTCATGAGGTGAGGTTCAGCACTCACACTGTGAACCTCTCCACCCTGATTGGCGGAGACAGTGAACCTCACACTCACACTGTCTCCACCCTGATGGGTTTGATTTCTATGCAGCTGCACCTCTTGTTCATCACCAACACGGATTACGTTTGGGTGATGAAACAAACACAGTTAATAACGTTCCCATTCAGCGGCAAACTAAACGACTGTATTCACAATCCATTTATTCTGATCCTCAGTGTGGCGAGACCTCTTCCTCCTTTCACTTTGATGGAATTAGTCACGCCATCATCCAAAATAAAGAACAGACACTCTGAGTGTCAACGATGAGACAGACGCTTCATTCACATTTGAACAGACAGATTAATGAACGGCGGGCGGCCGGTTCTCTGAAGGCCTGTGCTCCCTTTCATTAAAACTCCTTTTCCTAGCATGCTGGTCATCAGATGTTTTCCACACTGGCAGGTATTTAAGTTTCATCCACTCTCTCATTTCAAAACCACCACGCTGCAGCAGCACAGTAATAAAGAAGGTTAACAAAAGGAGCTGAGGGCCGTGGCCTTGATTTCAGGGGTGTAACAGTTGGTTTATGACCGTCAGGGATCTGATTATTGTTTGGGGAGAGCAGAGGCAGCACAGACCTCTCAGTATACTGCAGCACAACACA
>JBBMJY010000007.1:1437800-1465970 GCA_037833715.1 Toxotes lorentzi
CTATGATTCATTGCCTTCACTTTCAAATGAAGTGCTCATGTGAAAGTACTGATTGCTGCAGCTTTAAACCGTCTGTTAACAGATTTATCACTGAAATCAGTGATGTTCTGTCAGGCTGGACAAACTCCCCCAAAACCACAGAGGACATGCTACAGCTGTTTTCACAGTGTAAATGATGATTTTTACGCACAGTAAAATCATTTTCACATGTAAAAATGAGGTGATTGGCCCTTTAAAATTTACAAAGTCCCGGTTCCTTTGTTTGTTTCTGTCCGTCTTTAATTTCTGCTGTCAAAGACAAAGTCCAGAAAATGAAATAACACATCTCATCAGTAATGTTTGCTGCTCATCGTATTTAAGCTGAATCATCTTCACATCTGGACTCTGTTGCAGTAAGAGCTGCTCCACAGGTCTGGACTGAAGAGTGTTGTGTTGTCTCAGTCTTGTCTTGTGTTACTGCTGCTGCTGTTAATCAGGAGCTGACTGACTGTGATTGAAGGCACTTGACGTTTCTCTAAACTGGACTAATCAGTGGATCAGTGGAAAAACAAACCTCAGGCGGTTTAATCCACAGACAACAAATAAATCAAAGTTATTCATTAATGTACAAAAGGTTTGTTTACATTTGCAATGTTTGGAACTAAGTTTTATTATTTGCTTATTTTGAAGCCATATCTCAGATTCTTTAATAGAGCAACATCTAATGATTATTTCATCAGATAATCAGTCGATTCCCACAGGCAGAGGAGACAAAGATAAAGTACTTTATCTTATTTTTTAACTTTGATTTTACTTAAAATTTTAAGTAAAATTCAATTGTATTGTGTTCTATTTAATTTTATATTGCATGACTCTTATTGAAGTTACTTTTTATGTATGCACCAAATCACCAAAGCAAATTCCTAGTGATGTGAAACCCTTTCGCAAACATGATAAACATGATTCTGATTCTGATTCAGATTAAAACCGACTGATTTGTCTGTTCTTCAGTCCAGAACAAACAGATATTTCATAAATTATCACACATGACAAAGAAGAGAAAATATTTCACAAAGCAAGTTTTAAAAATTAAAAGAATTAGACATGAAAATATGAAAATAGTCACCACTCACCGTCATGTTGTCTTCAACATGTTTGACTGCATATTTGTCTCTAAAATTAATCATCTGCTGCTCCCTGGTGGTGATTATCTGCAGTGCAGCCACAGTGAGAAGCCACAGTGGATTTTTGACTCCATGATAAACACTGGCCTTTGGTTTAATGACACTGCCCCCTACTGTCAACTGAAGTGCAGGGAGTCAGAGCACAAACAGCATCATCAGTGTGTGAAATGAAATAAAGTTCAATGTGATTTATTTTTTCTTACAGAAGAAACTCGAGTGTCGTTACCTCAGCAACCTTTCAGTCACTGGTCTCAGGGTCCTTCACTCTCCCATCTGACTGCTGAGCAGTCCCAAAGAGGCGAAGACAATGTGGTGTAGAGGTGACCTTTGACCTCACAGGCAAGAAATAAGACCTTAAAAAACGTATCCGTGGGGAACTAAATGTTTAATACAATACTACAGAAAACAGCTGTACAGTATACAGTGCACACACACACACTCTCACTCACTCACACACACACACACAGAGCCAAAGAGCACACAATGACTATAGCACACATTGCATTAACGAACACAGTGCTCATAGGATCTAAAGAGTTTTTACTGTCGGCCATGTCGTCTCCACCCTTCAGCTTGTTGGCCGTTGCTATAGAAACTGGTTCATCACCATGGTGATAATATGGAGGGCACTGTAGTTTATTCTCAGTCAGCAGAGGTGACAGTAACATGGTTTTATAGCAGAGAACAGGAACCACAGAAGCTGTCTGAGCTCTGAGACCGGCCCGTCTCTGCTTCCTGACGATCACACTTCCTCGGCCTCATCTTGTTTCCATCCCGGTGCTCGTGTCCACAGTTTCTACAGTGACGGTGGAGAGTCAGATGCTATGCTAACCTATGGGTATACTGACCAAAAAGTACAAGAAGGTGATCCATGTTGTAACAAACATGGTCACATGTAAACTCTAGTGTATTCTTGACTGGTTGTCACTGGTTCGAGGCCGCTCTGTTCTCTGTGGGTTCAAACTGTCAAACATGTTTGACCTCTGACCTCATAGGGTCAGTCTGAGATCGTGCTTATGTCAAAACTTATTCCAGATGTTCTTCTCCTGTCACATGACTCAGCTGCATGAAAGCCTTTTTTCTAGTAAAAAACTTTATCATTTATTGCAGCTGTTTGGTCAATGGGGCTTAATCACTTTGGGAAACTGATTTCACTATTACGACAACTACAAGAAAAACTGTCACAAGGTGATTTCAGTTCAGCGTCTGCTGTTTGGTGTTTGCCTCCTTAATGTGAGAGAAGCTCAGTTTCACTACATTCTAAGTAATGTAGGCCTGTTTAAGTAAATGTCCACAAATTGTTTCATTACATTGTGGTTACGACAGTATCAGCCTTGTTAAAACTATCTTAACTTACTTACATCATTATCATCATCATCAAAGGACCTATTTTGGATTCAAATCACAGCTTTTCACTGGAGGCTGCAGCTCTAAGGTCACAGGATGAGACGCAGCCAGAAGCACAACATGCCTGATCATCTGAACCCTGAACAGAGAGAAGAGCAGAAAGCTTTCTTTACATGTTCTCAGCTTCATTCACAAAACCTCCACATCTGCTTTTCAACAGCTCCGTGACTCATTCCTCCGAATCAGGAACATTTCACCTGCGTTGTTTCAGCCACTGTGCACACTTTGGTTTTCACCTGTTGCTCTTTTGTATTGAACTTTTGATGTTTCCTCTCGTTTGACAGACAGCATTCCTCTGAGTCTCTAATAAAATCACACAACACTTTCACCATGGGGAATGGACCATGAAGCTGCTAAGAAGCTGTTCTCTGATGAATGTTGTCACACTGAATGTGATATTTTCATGGTTGGTTGTAAACATAAGGTTTGGTGGCCCTCTGGGGTCCACCGAGGGGCCGCTGAGTCAGCCGCTGTGTTTAAACAGAAGAGTCTGAGCTCTTGTCGTCACCGCATCGCGCCGCCTGTTGCCATGGTGATCTGCCACAGCCAGATACATTGGTGAGTCTGCCGCGGAGCGTCATCAGGCGTTTTCAGGCACTTCATCGTCGTCCTTCTCCTTATCCTTGCCTGGCCCTGCCCCTGCAACAGTTACCACAGCAACAGGTCATGATCAAGATGTCAGATTGATATGATCATATTAATTGTGGACAGACATCCTGCTTCACAGACAAAACTACATTAGGAGGCTCCGCACTGATGCATTGCTGCAGTGAACAGCAGCAGGAAACGATGAATCTGTGTGTAGATCTATGAAATGTTTGCACATGTTGTCATGTTTGTACCATTCCAGGTCAGGTGATCTGCAGGCATGTGGTCAGGTGACTTGTCACTGTGTGTCTGATCAGGTGGGGAGTCTGAGTTCTGTGATTGGTCAGAGCTGTGTCCATCAGGGACACTGTGGTTGGGTAAGGTGTGTGACTGGACGTCTGAGTTCATGTTGGACTCCACCCCCTCTTGTTCCTCTTGCTCTTTATTGGCCAGCTCTGTACACAACACACATACAGGTAGATGTTACAGGAAACTTGAGGTACCATGGGCACAACAATGTGGTTTAGGTTGCTATGGCAACAAATACACGTGGTGCAAAGAGGAAAGTAACAGACCAGAACTGATAACATGACAAATGTGTTTGTGATGAACCATGAAGGAGTTTAAATAAACACAAATCCACTGGACGAAACAAACCATCCCACTGTGTGTGTGTGTGTGTGTGTGTGTGTGTACCGTGAACAGACAGCTCTTTCCAGCGGTCCTTGTTGCTGACGATGACACCTGACAGGTGGAGCCTTAGAGCTGGCAGGTCGATAGCGGTCAGAGAAAAGTCCATCTGTCCATCATCACTGTTTCCATGGCGTCCACTACTGTGTCTCTGCACTGACTCTACGGTAACGGAGCCACTTCCTGTTAAACTGGAACAGGGCAGGGTTATGGACCAAGAAGAACCACATACTGAGGGTCAGAACCAGTGGAGCCTCACAAAGTTAACATGGTTTCAACACATTTCATGAAGCTCTGACACTGAAACACTGGACTGTGTGCAGGAGTGTAATCTGTGACTGTGTTTCTGTTTTGAACAGCCAGGGAAGAGGTCAAAATGTTTGGTAAAAGCTGTCACAGCTCTGTAGGTTATATTTATTATTCATGTGACAGTAAAATACAGAGATTTCTTTTGCCTTTGCTCGAGCCCTAGCCGGGCCTTAGCTTCAGCCCCATGATAGCAGAGCTCACAGCAGAACTTTTGGGTCTGGATTTCTTGGATTGTATCCCAGGTCTCATCAGTACCTGAGGCAACATGTCACCCCTGCACTTCTCTAAAGCAGGTTTGATTTCAGTTTGAATGCTCATGTACTGAAATACACCTGGAATTTTCTTACATGTCCAGGACTTTAAAGTGGAACTAGTCTAGTTCTGAACCAATATTCAATACCTGTCCTTGCATACAGTGGTAGTAGCAATACCTGGACCTCCTGTTTCCGGTCTCTCTGGCCTTCCTGTCCTCTTCTATCAGAGGACCTATCACCTTCTCTGTTGTGTCGATCAGAACACTGAAGGTCGGCTCCACAATGAAGTCTATGAAACCTGCAACCAGGCAGAGAGAACATTACTGACAAACACTGGTTCCTCTTATAAAAATATAATAATCATCTGAGACTCATGTGAGATCAGAGAATGAGTTCAGTTCTTCAGACAGTCAGCAGGTGTCACTGTCACTGTTAATGGTACTGCTCACGTGGTTGGTTGATGGTTGTTCTTACCTATCTGTGATTGGGCGATCATGGTAGCTTTGCGGTCACAGAGGGGAGAAAAAGGAAGCCCGAGTTCCACCTCTTTATCTCCCTGGAAAAGAGACAGTCACTAAGGCAACGTGAACAGTCTGTCAATCTTTGTTGTGTCTCCATCCACTTTTTTCAGTAAAAAGAAAGTAATAACCTCTGGAAAGACCTGTAAAGTTTATATCCCAAAGCAAAGCAGGGGCTGATGGAATCATAAATAATATCATCTTTAAATATGAAGCATCACCTTTATTACACCACTGCAATATATGGAGAAAGCACAAAACATCTGACACCTGTATTATTCTGATGTAGTAGTTCCCACCTCTTTTTTTAATAAGTCTTTAACATGGAGTAATATTTGCCAGAATGGTCTTTTTACAAATATTGTGTTTTGGATATTATGTGTGTGTGTGTGTGTGTGTGTGTGTGTGTGTGTGTGTGTGTGTGTGTGTGTGTGTGTGTGTGTGTGTGCGCACCTGTCTAAAGAACTCCTCCATCAGACTGTGAGTCCAGCGGTAGTGCAGCGGCCAGGCTTTGGCCGGATGACTGATGTCCGCAGCGTGAAGCATCAGAGACAAAACCTTCACTTTGTCTATGCTGGAGAGAAAGAAGGAACAAAAGACAATAAAATCAAAAATAAACTGGAACCATGCAAAGTAAGAAAAACATCACTGTGTGACTCTTCTCCTTCAACCCTAAAAATTTTAATCCAAACATGGTTTAGTGGAAACTGAAAGCCGAACGGTGTCTTTTATTTAGTATTTCGTACTGAACAGTTCTCAGGGCATTGGTGTGCAGAGAACAGTTCTCCAGACAGCTGCTGCAGCAGCATAAGCAGAACCAGCATGTCGACAGGCTGATGACAGCATCTTCCCCAAAATCTCATCCAAGTGTGAGCTGGCAAGCGTGACAGCTGCCCCCCTCCACACCCCCACACCTCCACCAGGACTCACAAACAGACAGGGGAGGCTGGACTCTGCTCAGACTTAGTACTGTTCCTGGGAAGGCCTCTATAGGGACACAAACCAATCTGGATCAGCAGCCTGCAGGACCTTATGTTGGACCATTTCACCAAACTCCCACTAATGATCTGGTCGTCTCCATCAGATGGAGCAGCCTCACACAGTCTGCCTCTATTAGGCTGGCTGACAGAATGCAGAGCTCAGGTCTGTGAATTTGGTCTAATTATGAACAACAAACTGTGTCAGCTTAAAAACGCAACAAGAATCAGAGCATCACACAGAAGCTTGTACATTTGACTTTGGGCTCTGATGAGCTGTGACACTTTTTGGGGTCAGACTCTGGGTCTCTGTAAAGCGACCCAGAGTCTGAGACGATTTGGATTGTGGAAGGCGTGATATAAATAAAATTGAATTGAATTTTTACAGGCCAAACCAAATCACCATCAGTGATCAATAATGAAAATAATCAATATTAGTAGCCTAATATAATAAAACACATTTTTTGTCCCTTAAACTACGACAGTAAAAATTCTGCTCACACATTAATCCATAGTGAGTATGCATAGTACTTTTACTACTGATACTTCCTGATAATAATTTTACTGAGGTAACTTTTTCAATAGAAGACTTTTACTTGTAATGGAGTATTTTTACAGTGTGGTATTATGACTTTTACTTAAGTAAAGGATCTGAATTAATCTTACAACACTGACACCAACTACCTTCAAATCCAAGTCAAAAACGTCTCCACTCTCCACTTTTAATATAATTATCTATCATATCATGTTTTTCATTATAACAATTTTTAAACATCAAAAAGCATTAATAGGTTGATGGTAGCAGTACCGACCTGTGTGCCTGTTTTAGAGCGTTCCTCATGGTCTTGATCTGCTGGAAGTGACAGGACATGTCTGTGGACATCACCATCTCTATCACCAGAGACCTCAGCTCCCTGCCAATAATCAGAACACACAACAAAGACAATCAGTGATCAATCACCAAGACAGAGCCCTCAGCCCTTCCCGTACACAAGTAATAACTCATCAATGATCTCTGTGTGTGAACCTCCAGTCGTCCTTGTTCAGGTTGACCAGGATGTTCATGTCCTCCTCTGCCATCAGCCTGTAAGCAGCACTGACGTGATGGTTTTCCAGCACCGACCTGTCGTTGTACAGAATGGCCACCTCCGACCTGACAGACAGACACAACATCCAATCCAAGCATTCAAGCTCCCCTCAGGATAAATTATAATCATTTTAATACACCCTTAAATTTTCATCTTGTGCCATCATCAGGTTAAATTTTTTATTTCCTTCAACTCCTTGGTTCATGATAGGGATGACTGCTGCCGCTAACCAATAAACCAATAATACTTGCTGCTGCCTGCTGTATACCACCAGGCCCAGTCTGTGAGATCAGATCCCACAGATTTGTTGATCGTATTCATAGAATCAGGAATATTCTGACCATGTTACTGTGTGCGTTACCTGGTGTGGATGTGGAAGTTGTTGGTTGTTCCTGTGTGTTCGAAGTCGTGAATCGCTGCAGCGAAAACCATCGCAAGAATCTCCAGCTCGCTGAGCCAGTGCTGCACACACACACACATAAACTGTAAGCTGAGTGTGTTAATATCCATAGAGACTGTCGAGTGACAGTGATGTTAGAGTGAGTGAGTGTGTGTATATGTGTACTTGTTTTACTTGTGGGGACATAAATCTGTTTTCTTTCTGTCTATGCCACATTGTGGGGACTCGACAGAAATCAGGTCCCCATAAGGAAAATCATTAAATTTTAGAGTGAAGATTTGTTTTATGTTTAGGCTAAAGGTAGCTGTAGGTTAAGGTTAGGGTTAGGCAAGTAGTGGTTAGGTTGTGTGTGTGTGTGTGTGTGTGTGTGTGTGTGTGTGTGTGTGTGTGTGTGTGTGTGTGAGTGTGTGTTACCATTAGTCCAGTGTGCAGCATCAGGAAATGGGCGGTCTGAGTGACATCAGCGGCATGGATAAGGTTGTGGTAGGGGTTCCTGTGTTTGCTGTAGCCGTTCTCCAGAGCTTCAACAAATTGCACCAGAGCCTGCACTGGGATCTGAACACAGTACTATAGTCAGTACAGGTGATAAGGGTGGTGCAGGTACTATGGGTAGTAATTATGGCAGCATCTAAGTATTAGTACTAAAAATGTGTTGCGATAACAAGACCATAAACTGGATCTGCATCTCATAATTGTTGGTTCCTCATGTCCTAATTCTGAGATGCTAAGTCATGATTACAAAAACTGAGTCTCACAATTACAAGATACAAGTGTTGTAATAACAAGATAGCTCCACCTTCTTTTCTTTGGTGAAAGTAATGAATAACTGTACTGTTTGCTCAATACAAAAAAACAAGTGTGGCAAATACATGTTATAGTTTTAAGGAGGGTTATGTGCAGGACTATTCTTTGGCTGGGAGAAGTAACTTCCTGGAAATAGTTTGACCACAATAGCTCACCCTCAACATTTTCATAAGGAGATCACCGATGGCACGCTCACATTAGGTTCCATCCATCCCACAGTAGAGGTCTTCATGGGTCCTCTTGGTTCTGAGGTACAAAGATCTGACCCAGGTCCCAACTTGGGCCAGGTCAGTCTAATCATTATTATTAAATTGTGTCTCTCTCCACTGCAGCTGCTTGTTAATTGGTCAAATGAACTGACAGTGCATCATGCTACTGCCGGTGTTTGTGATCTTTATGCATGTCCTGTTCGGGTAGGTTTTCCACATTTTGGATCATGAAGACCTCTACCCCACGTTTGTTAATGATATGAAGTTGTGTGTACCCTGAACCTGTTGACGAGGTCATAGCGGGTCAGCAGGTCGTAAACCAGGAACTTGAGGGCATGGTCTCCAGTGGCCTCGTGGAAAGAAAACACATCAAACGACCACTGATCCACTTCCTGAAAAAAAAAACAGTAAACATCATCATCTCATGAACTGAATAACATCTGATATGGGACAGTGCAGTTTAGATACAGCAGCTAATTCTGACAGTAACGGCTCCATTCAGTGTAGTGTAGTATAATTTCCAGTAGAGGGCAGTGTGATAATTTTTCTTCACACTGGGAGGAAATGAAACAGCATACCCAATTAAATTAATGATTATAATTATTGATTAGATATTCATTTTACTTTTGTTGTCCACCTCTTTCTTCCTTCGCTGTGTCCTCATTTCCTTTAAAGTTAGTGGAACAGGATTTTTACAAGCACACAATCTTGTGAACTGGTGTTTGAGAAAACAAAACTGTCTCCCAGTGTAGGAGCTCTGGTTAAACTGGACTTTTTTTTCAACTTCTAATCAAACGCAGGGTTAATAGGATAAAATGATGTCACTTCCTGCTGATGGGACTGCAGCAATAAAACAGTTTTTACCTTCAGAGCTGTCAACGCTGTGGGAGGATAGGTCAGACCAGCCATGTTGGACGTCCTTCTGTACATCCTGATGTCACACACACACACACACACACACACACACACACACACACACACACACAGATAAAAATCTCATGCACAAATCTCACACATAGATATAAAACAGATATAAACACTCCTCTCTCAGACCCACTCTAGCCGCCCTCCTCCACAGTTTGTGACCAGGATGGATTGTTTGTCGCCATGGTAACCATCTTCTAAACAGAACGGCGAGCGTTGCCTCGGTGCAGCAGATATTTTTTGATTTCATGCGTCATTAAGCTGCAGAAGATGAACTGATACCGTTCTATCACTGCGAGACATTTACACTCTAATGATATTGGACCTCATAGTTTCCCTATACTGTATGATCTCCAGCTCGCTCACACGCTAACATCATTACGCTTCATGTTTGACCTTGTAATCACATCTGCAGTGAAGTCAGCCGGATGTTTACTGATGTGTGTGTTGAAGAAGTTGATGATTGTTTCTTGTTCTTTCTTCAGACGCTGAGGACAAAAATAATGAAAGTCTTTAAGTTGAGACCATTGTCTAATTGGACAGGACACTCAGCTTTAATTGTTGTTAGTATACTACACTAAGTGGCCAAAAGTATATGGACACCTCAAAGTTTCTCTATTTGTGACTCTTGGACATCTTATTCTACTTAGCTCCTGGTCTCAGTCTTTCCACCCGGTGTTGAACCTGCTGCAGGGATTTGATCCTATCCAGACAGAAGAGAATCATTGATGTCCAACTCTGATGTTGGGTGATAAGGTCTGTTTGCATTCTACTTCATCCCAAAGATGTCAGATGGGGCTGAGGTCAAGGCTCTGTGCAGACCAGTTCTTTATGGATCTGGTTTTGTGCACTGAGATTTCCTTTCACTTTTCCGTGATAAAAAATGACAGGAGCAACGTTTACCTCTCTACAAAGATGCCAGCTTGCACTGCATGGACAATGCTCCTGAATCTCGGCTTCTCTTCAGGGCGACGCTTGGCTACGCCCATCTTCCTGCTGAAAGTACACGCCAGCCAATCACGTACTTCACTTGGCACCGACTCTGCCTGCAAGTCGCTGAGCTCGTCCTCGGTGTCCAACAGACGCCTGCAGAGCAGAAACAAACACCTGTCAGTCACAGCTTGGATAACCAGGAACAAGGATTTATGTTCTGTACATCCACCCTTCCTCCCTTTATTCCTTTCTTACGTCCATCCATCCCACCTGGTCTCATCAGTGTACACAGCGTCCAACATGGCAGCAGCGAGTTCCAGGTTCCTGCGGAGTTCCTGCAGGTCCACAACGCCACGGTCCATCTGCTCCAGGACCCCCTTCAGCCTGACAACACAAACACATAGCTCACTCATGTGGTCAGTTATTAGTCTGTGCATTACAAGACAGATAACACAGTACCGTATGTTAGAGCCATTTACAAAGCATCATTTCTCCCATTTTACTGAATTACTGAAATAATGTAATTTGTTCACGGCTCATGAATTAATGAGTGGATGAGGGGGTGGAACAGACTTTGCTTGAGCATGAAGCACATAGGAAATCTGTGTAGAACAGGGTGTTGGTACTGTCTTTGACCTCACATTAGATTCTGTTTGTTAGAAGTAAAATAAATCAGATGAAATCTAGGCAACAGCATCTGTGACTATGGTGTTGTAGCTTAGATTTTTTCACACTGACTGAAGAAGCAGAGCTAAATACTAATACATTAACGGGATCACAATGACAATGCAAACGTCAGAGGATCGTCACAGTTCGTCCTGAGGAGAACAGGAATGTCTGAACTCATCAGAAATCCTCTCTGCAGACTTCATACACCTGCTCACTGACAGAAGGAAGCACCCACACAGCTGCTGTCCTGCTCATACCACACAACCAGAATACGAAAATCTGTTTCCTCCAGATGGACACATGACACTCTGCCTCCTGTCAATCAGCTGACACCCACAGTTAGTAACAGGAGCCTCCTCCAGGAAATAAACACTCTCTTAGACTTCATACTCACTGTACCTTTGTCAGTCAGGTCAGCAATTGATTTCAGTTTGAAACCAAAATGCTGGCATTCATAACACCCTCAGCTATGAACATGGACCTATCTTTAATATTAATCCTGTCATCTAAAGCCCCATTCAGACTGGATTTATTTTTCCAGGGGAGGTGGGGTGAGTTTATTATCACCTGTTCTGGTCGCTCATTTTAATCCTGTCCAAAGCTTGAATGCTGGGAATTTTTCACCACCAGCTTAGAAACAATTACAGCTGTAAATTCCCACTGTGTTTCTGTGAACTCGCTGGTCTTCCTGTAATTTCAATCCTGTTTTTTACGGTGAATCTCTGAGTCTTTTCTGAGCTGCTTGCCCTTGTCCAACATACAAGCCAGTTTAGGAACCAAGAGGACGACAGAAAACATTAAAAGCATCAGTAGAGAGCTCATCAAATGTGCAGATGTAATGTCAGCTTCAGGTACGTTATTCTCTTCTGAGCCCCATGTTTTTTTTTTTGGCATTTTGAATACTGTCCCATTAAAATTACACTGCATTAGCTAAGAGTAGTTCCTGTTTGCAGTGTATCCATGAACATACAGACAAGGACCAGTGAATAACTTACCAAAGAAAATTCCAAAACCTGATGATTCTGAAGGGTCTTGTCCTGTAGGTTTCTCTGAATGACATATGTGTTTCATGTCTGTGTTCACAGTTATGACTTTAGGCAGAGGATGATTTTTGACTCTATTCCACGTCACACAGTGTGTTTTTCTCCCCCACTGGGAAGGTGTTTGTCTCTCTCTTTTGTCTTTGTGCTGCTTAATGTCCACATCTATCACAGACCACATCCTGTAATATCCTGCTGGTTAAAATACCTTCTGGAACAATGACTTAGAGCACAGTCAATACTTTATTCCCCACCTCCCCATTTTGATCCCATCTCTACTCTTTAAAATGTTTTTCTCAGTATTATTTAGCTAGAAGATGTCGAGTGGGCGTGAGGCTGCATTCTGTACCCTATAGAGAGCTCATACTGTGCATTCACACAACACCTACCATACAGTTGGATGGATATTTTGTGCCGGGCTGTTAAATCTTTTCTTGCTGCAGGAAAGAGGGACGAATGTTTACAACAGAGGACACTGACAACAGGGAGACATAAAGACTCCGCTGCGACTGGGCATCCTGCCGTTGTCATGGTAACCAAACACCTTCTTGTAAACGGGATGAAATCAGTTTTAGTTGCCATGGTTACAACTAGTCAGAATGGGAGACAGAGTGAGAGAGAGCTAAAGTTCAAGACTGAGATTCAGGCATTTTCGTTTCCATCAGAAATCCTAGAGCTTCACTTTATTATTATTACTTTATCAGTGTCAGCAGTAACAAGGGCAGCAGCAGGGGTGAACTGCATTTACTTAAGCACTGTTCATACATACAGTTCTGAGGTACTTGTACTTTACATGACTATTTCCAGTCTATTTCACTTCACGCTTCTACTCCACCACATTACAGAGGATTGTGCTGCTGTAGCTGGTTGAGCTGTAGCTGAACAGTTTTGTGTAGGACAGCAACTAATGATTATTTTCAGTGGATTAATCTCCCAACCATCAACATTAATCAAATGACTGTTTAGTTTGTAAAAATCCTGAAAATAGTCAGAAATGCTGTCACAATTATCCACGAGATATCCTAATAATGCTTTGCTTTGTCCAAACCTCAAAATTATGAAAAAAAATAACTGAAACAATTAAAAAGAAAAGCAGAAAATCTGAGAAGCTGGAAATATGAAATCATTCTTTCTGCTTTTGCTTAAAAATTCTTTAAATGATTACCAAAATAGTTGCTGATTAATTTTCTGTCAATAAACTCACTGTTTCAGCTCCACTCGTATGTGCTTTTAAGAAGTTTAATTTATAACAAAAGATCATATTTTATAAGCTCTTCCTATGTTCTGGATGCAAAAATCTTATTTTGTAAAGTAAATAAATCTGTCAGTTAAATGTAGTGAAGTAAAAAGTACAACATGTCCGTCTGAAAGTAAATGTGCTTAGTTACTTTCCACCTCTGCTGCTTGACGACTTTTTAGCCTTGAGTTTTCTGATGTTTGACATCAACACATTCCTGTAGTTTACAGAATATTTTGTTAATTTGTTGAAGAGGAGTCAGGGAATTAAATGGGAGTGTTTGACTGAGCATCACAATCCCTGTCACCAAGCAACAAGCAAACACAGAGACACACCAAAAAACACACATGTATACAGTCAGACAAACAGTGAAGACCGTCTGTACAAAAATAGAGACAGACAAAAAGACAGGAAGACAGACAGGCAGCCCAGGTGTGTGTGGGAGGACTGAGAGCCTCTTCAGTCCTGTACTTCAGACTGAGAGCTTCCTTTTTCTGTGCTTGTGTGTGATCATGTGTGTGTCTGTGTGTGTGTGTGTGTGTGTGTGTGTGTGTCTTACCTCTGCGAAGTACTTTTATATTTCTGCCTGTAAACAAAAATAAAAACAGAAGAGTCACTAAAATGAACCAATCACAGGCTGCCTTCAGAAACAGATGAAGTCATAAATTGACCAGGTGTGTGTGTGTCTGTCTGTGTGTTATTGTGTGTGTGTTCGTGTGTCAAGGCCAAGGTCCCAGGAACATTTTCATGGTTTTTGTGATGGTATTGTGTTGATGTAAACAGTGTGTGGAGCAGAGAAAGAACTTCTGGTTCTGAAGACGACTTTTGCACGGCGATAAAGATGGAGGAAAATAAACGAAGAGCATTTACAAATATGAGTGTGTAATAATAAATCATGATCAAATTATGGCTGAACTAAAAACCTTTGCTGAACAATTTATCAGCATTAACTGCATTTGCAGCGGTGGAGTGACGGTTAGAGAAGATGGCCGATTCAATCCCCGGACAAATGTGTGTGGAACTGTGTGAGCATGGTCCTGCAGAGGACAGTGGGCTTCTGGGAGTCTGTTAAAGTGTGATTAATGTGTTTCCTGCACTGTATGTATTTTTTATGTCTATGCTTCTGCTCTGCATGTTTCAGTCAGAGTCTAATAAAGCAGCACGTTCTTATTTAGTCCATAATCCCTTAAACCTTATTACTCACCATTCCATCGCTCTGTCTTATATTATGTTTCTGTGTTGCATGTTTTAAACTGTACCTGACGATGTAGTGTAATGTCCTATATGATGGTTTTTATTATCACATACCTGTCATTTCACCTGAACAGCTCATGAGAGTGTAGTAGTCAGAATATAATTTGAAGTGTTTCCCGAGAAGACGCCTCCCTCCCCACTACGTGAGAACTCTGAACATGATTTTGAACTGATGACGTTTCAGAAGTCGTTTCAGAACCAAGCTTCTGCTTGGTTTCCCCAGCTGTAACACATGGTCATATACAATGGATCCTCATCTGCTCTGTATCTGTGATTGGTGGTGGCTGCACTGTTCCTCCTGTATCGAGTCCCTGTGCAGGTGCATGTGATTCACGGGATATAACAAACAAAACATAAAATATTTGAAATAATTTGGTGTTGTAACTTTGCTTAATGCCCATTTCCATGTTTTGTCACCTTCATGAAATGTGAAAGCCCAGTTTGTGGCAAAATGAAGGGTTAGGACATCATTACTTTTCTCCATATTGGCTTTTAATAAGGTCAACACAGTGTGGTCTGTGGGAGCCCAAAGAGAAAATGAAGCCAATGTCAACAAAACACAGGAGTTAATAAATCCTGGTAAATCCATTCTATGAACTGGACCATTGAAGAAGGGCATAAATATGTGCACTACATATAAACTCTACACGATGATGTAGAGCATTTGGTCTGAAATTAGCCAATCACAGGTCTGGGATCTGACCCTGACAGCTAATGACAGCTGTGACACGTCTCAGCTTTGAAATCTAACAGCAGGAACCTGTTATTTCATGGTCGGTTGGTAATTGTACACTGGCCTGCGTGGGAGGATCAGCGCTGAATTACAAAGCTGGGTTCGGCACAGAGAGCAGCCGTGTGCAGGTTACTGCATTGTGTTTTTTAGTCAAAAAAACAAACACATGCTGCAGAGGCAGCTGTGGCAGGTGAGGACAGAGATAGTTTGTGGAGAATGAGTCACCACTCTGTCATGACTTTTCCAGGCTGAAGCCTTCAGTGGGAGAATTTGCATTTTTTTTCCTCCTGATGTGATTTCCTCTACTTTTCTGACCTTGTGCATTATTATCACTGAACATATAAAGTATATTTTATTCTTAGATGAGTTACTTCTCTACATGACTCTGTTTGTGATGAACCACCACAGAGTGCGTTAAGTGCTTTTTTCGTAGGTAACTCCGTCTACACCGCCTACGTCAAGACCGAGCGCCCCAGCATGAAGGAAAAGCAGAGAATCCATTAAAATGAAATGTCAATTCAATTCAAAAATTTTAAAGCTTATGTGTGTGTGTGTGTTTCAGCCAGTTTACCAGGGGCAGTAAACTGGTTTCTACTGTGACTGAACTGGGCAGACTGGTTCCCACATAGTGTTTGTGGTTCTCTGTGTGATCCAGTCTTGTTCATTTTAATACATTTTGAGGTGACTGACAAAAACTCAGTTAACCTGGTTTTTATTGTTACTGCAGTGACTGTACTCCTTAAACTGATTTCTGTTCTGTACTGATTTCTGATGAACTCCATTGGACATTTGCTCTTTTCTCTTCTCATAGTTTCATCACCCTCTCACCAAAGCCCATCTATAAAAAAAACAGATTTATGAAAAGAAATATAATGACTACAAAGTGAATTAGTTAAAATATGTTCCACAATATATAAAAATATAGGAATAAGGAATAAAGAAAAAGCCGTCCTGTTTCTCTTTTTTTTCTCTTCAGCAGAGAGTTTGCTGCATCGAAATGCTCTGCTGTTACCATGGAAACTAGGGAGGACGACAAAAAAAAAATAAAACACAAATCTGTACACTTATTTGTTTTCCCTCCAAACATCACAGACATTTGTTTGTTGATCTGAAGATACAGTTTATATCTATCAGGAAGAATTAATACGATCAATCAGGACGTAAATGAAGACACAAAAGGGCACTTAGTGCTTCAAGCACAAACACACACACACACACACACACACACACACACACACACACACACACACAAACACAAACACAAACACACACAAACACACACAAGCTGAATGCATCATCTTATCTGTCATCCTCATAGCAGCTGTTGAACTGTTTGTTTTTGTTGCTGCACTTTCATTAATTGTGACTGCAGCTGTTGGGACTGTCTCAGTGTTACAGTCAGTTACAATAAGACTGGGCATTGAACCTCTTTACCTTTTCAGTACAAGACCAAAATGTGTGCTTCGCACTGAGTATCAGAAACTTTCAGTGACTGAAAGATGGCATCTGTTTGTAAATAAGGAAACTTCTCTGAGTTTGGGCTCAATTCAGTTTGGATAAAGTTCGTTATTTAACACTTTTAAGTTGAGACATTTGGCACATTTCATTAAAGTGGCAGTACATTTACAAATTACAAATAAATACCTTCATGTTTTCTGTGATTTAGCAAAAGCATTTGAGTTGTTCAGAACAGTTTAGTTGTTGATGTTCAAAGGCTCACAGGTGTTAGTTGCTGCCTGTGTGTGTACAGACTGTTTGACATCTTGTCTCTGCTGTTAGTCTTGATGCATCTGTTAGGGTGGGACAGTGTACACCTCTGTCATATTAATCTGAACATGGGGACCAGACATGAATCCCAGGATAAAGGTACGGTCACATTAATCCTCTGCTCAACAAAACTGTCCCACATCAGCCTCGAACATGTGAAACCATGGTACAGATGTGGGCGATAAATAATCATTGAGCAGAGTGATCACAAACAAACAGGCAGTGAGGCTGATTCTGTAGTTTGAAGTCTGAAGTCTAATGTTACACCAGGCGTGTTAGAATACTGACTCCATAGATAAATAACCCTGATGACATTACTATTACATCAACAGGGCTATTTTTCAGACTTGACAAAGCTCCTCTAAAAAATACATCAAATAAAAACATTAGCACTGGTTAGAACTGTCGTCTCACAGCAAGAGGGTTCCAGGTTCGAACCCCGGCCTGAGCTCTTCTGTGTGGAGTTCACATGTTCTCCCTGTGCCTGTGTGGGTTTTCTCCGGCTTCCTCCCACAATCCCAAAAAACATGCACATTAGGTTAATTGGCTACTCTACATTGCCCCTAGGTGTGAGTGTGTGTGTGTGGTTGTCTGTCTTTGTGTGTCAGCCCTGCGATTGACTGGCGACCAGTCCATGGTGTACCCCGCCTCTCACCCACAGTCAGCTGGGATAGGCTCCAGCTGACTCCCTATGACAGAGTTGTCCCAAACGTTCTGACCTCAGAGTTGAATTATTTTTGGTTAAAAGCTTCTGAGTTGAATTCTGCATTTTCAGCTTTACACCGTCAGTGTTTCTCTCTCATTGAATCACTACTGACAGATAACACATCCACATGCCAATGTTTATTACAGGATTTGGCAAAAATGAAACACTTTTCTTGGCATCAACTTCAACCAACACACAAACTTCTGCTGGTAAATTTCTGTTGTTTTTTTTCCTGCGATCTTTTGCTCTGTTGCCAACCAGTTACTAATACAAGATGCTGTACAGCAAGTAAGGTCTGTTAAACAGAACAAGAGTTGCCAAGGGGCATACATTGTGTGTGTTTTATGGAAATGATACCACGCACATTTCATTTCACTGCTGCCACTGATGCGAGGAACGTTCCATCTATCAAACACTGCTGGTGACATGATGAATGAGACCACAGTGAAGACAAATCATAACATTACTGGAGTTCATGAGAGTGTTTTGAGTTATAAGAATTAAATATGTAAAATAAATAAGGTAAATGAAAGTACATGTAAGCAGCATTTTAATGTTAGCTGATCAAAGTGGAGCTGGTTTTAATTATTTTATTTGACTGTTTTGTGTTTTGCACTATAAACTGTCCATCTCACAAAGTATATGTATATTCATCAATATCATCAATAAGTATTTATCAGTATATAGTAAATATTGATGAGATACTGAGTCCTAAAAGTCTGTACAAAGTAACTCAGCCAATCAGTATCAGTCTGGGCCGATGAGTCATGGTTCAAGTGACTAGGACGAGGACTCTCGTGTGGTCGAGGGCTTCACATTTACAAAACTGTTCCAGCCCCAGAAACAAATGAAGCACATATGAAATTAATGTGTTCACATGCAAAATATTACATATCAAATCTGAAATATACTGTATGGAGAAAAGTATGTGGACACACAAATATTCCGGCTCTACGTAATTGTTAAAGGTCTTATTCGAAAACCATGTGCATTAATGTTCTGGTTTCAGTCTTTACACCCTGTTCAACCTGCTGCAGGGATTTACTCACATTCATACACAAGAGCATTGGAGAGGCCCGACACGGGTGTTGGTGATAAGGTCTGACTCTCAGTTGCTGGGGTTGAGGTCAGGGCTCTGTGCAGGCATCAAGTTCTTTATCACCTAATGGAGTTGGCTTTGTGCAAATGCACAAACACAAACTGCTGCCACAAAACTGGAATGATGAATTCTAACACTGCTTTTATCCACTGCAGTGCCTTTAATTCACCTGTTCACACACTCACATGGAGGTGTGCTATTCTCTAAAATATCGCTGTGTGTTGCAGCATTAAAAGTGCACTTTTGCCGTTACAATGGGCAGCTCTTCACATATCCTTTACCCACAGTGCAACCCGACCACTGACAGTTCGGTTGAAGATTCAGGTGTGTTGCAGTATGTTAGCAGCATGTAATGGAGCCTGTAGCCTGTAGCAGAGCTGAGGGGGCTGGCTGGGGCTGCTATTTAGGTCTTTCCTCAACGCCTAACATTCTTACTTTTGAAACCTGCAGTCGTCAGACCAAACCAACACTGATACTTTGCTTCATAATACTTTTTCACATATGCAGTAAAACACAGAGTCACATTCTCATGTGTAAGATCAGTGGAGTTTCTCTCGGAACTAAGAGGAAAACAGCCCCAGGCCAAAAGTACACAAAAGAAAGTGGACTGGGGTGTCCATTTACTTTTGGCCATATAAAATCCCAGTGGAACAACTGCAAAATGAAAATTGTAGGTTACGTCCCTGCAGAGTTACTTCAGTTTTGTGGAGGTTGAACATGTGAACTGCAGTGGTCGGTTTCTGAGACACTGAGGAACCGATCTGAACAAACAGTGAAGCACAAAGCTGTGTTTGCTTTTTAGCCTGGAATTAAAGTCACAGCCCAGAGTTCAGGACCCAGCAAAGGGTCGCAAGATAAATCTGCAGCAAGTAAGAAGGTAACAACATGTCTCTTTCCTTGCTTTGTTTTAAGACGTCTGGGAACTGGGAACCACCTGTGCCACAGTCTCCGTTTGAAGTGTAACTTTTCCAGTCAGCAAGTTAATCAAATGAAGACAAAGAGACAAAACGACTAAAACAGACTCAAACCAACTACAAAGAAATTCAAAATAAGTATGAGCAGTTTTGTGCCGGACTATTTCATGGCTGCCTCCACAGAACCACAGATTTTCATTTACACTTTGGTTTCTGAAAGGATTAAACAAACTATATATAACCTGTTAACTGGTGATCTTTAGGGGTGTTTGATTTTGTTCATCTTCAGACAGACCCAGGCTAGCTTTCAATCTCCTCGTCTTAATTTGATTTCACCATGAGCTGTGATGCTGCTTCCTGATGTGTCTGTGCTCAGTGTGATGAGGCTGTGGTTTGGATGTAAACAGACGTATGAAGCATCAACAGGACGTTAAATCAAACATTTACACCCTCTCTTCTCTTCTTCTCTCTTTCTTCTCTTCTTAATCTGCGTTTTATGCCCTGCCATCTCTCTCTCTCTCTGTCTTGCTCTAAATGCATCTATCTTTGCTGCATCGCAACGCTCCGCCGTTTCCATGGCAACTATGGAGCACAAAAAGACATGCTGTTTTTTACATTTGCTGCTGTAGCCTCAAATTCAGACAGATGTGGCGATGCTGTTCCTGCAGTGACATTCACTTGTTAAGAAATACACACACACACACACACTCTCTATCTTATGTTCAGTGATGTTGTGCACCCACTGCTTTCCACTCATTTTCTGTCATTCATCTTCCTTCCATCCTCAGTCATGCCAACATCACCACGGCAACCATGCCATCACACTGATGCCGTCCCCGAGGTTGTCAGTCTGATTCCAAAACTAACAGTGATCGATTGATCCTCGCAACACGATCACCGATTAGTGATCGTGCTATTACATCATCATCACCAACATTACATCATCAGCCATCTGTGTTTACTCACATTCCTCTCAGTCGAATCAGGACCTGGTTGTTGTGGTTCTGCTCTAGAGTATCCACAAAGTCCTGCACCTCCCCAGTCTGCTGCACCTCCTCAGTGTGCTGCTCCTCCTCAGATTCCTGATCCTGTTCAGTCTGCTGCTGCACCTCCGTCTGCTGTTCCTCAGTCCATGACATCTCCTCAGTCTGCACCTCCTCCTGCTGCAGCTCCTCAACCTGCTGCACCTCCTCCTCCTGCCTTACCACCTCACTCTGCCACACCTCATCCTGCTTTTGTTGCATCTCCTCCTCCTGCTGCACCTCCTCAGTCTGCTGGTGCTCCTCAATCTGTACCTCCTCCTGCTTTTGCCCTTCCTCAGTCTGCTGCAGCTCCTCCTGCATCTCTTGCATCTCCTCCGTCTCCACCTGCTCCTCCTCCTGCTGTACCTCCTCAGACTGTCTGTTCTCCTGTTCCTGCTCCTCCTGAACCTCCACCTCCCCGTCCTGCTGCATGTCCTGGTCCTCCTCCTCCTCCTCTTGGTTTCCCGCCTGTTGCATCTCCTGTTGCTGCACCTCCTCCTCCTGCTGTTCTCCCTCCTGTTGCTGCACTTCCTCCTGCTGCTGCTGCTCCTGATCGGGCAGCTGTGACTCCTCTGCCTCCTCGTTCATCTCAGCGTGGGTGAAGAGGAGAAGGAGGTGGCGTTTTTTTCAGGTGTTTGTTAAGTTGTTGTGTTCACAGAGCAGAGTTTGGTCTCTGAGAAGGGTTCGGACGTCTCTCAGACTGATGGAGTTGTGAAAACATCGACACCGAGCGCAGCCATTTGCGTTCGATGAAACTTCATCTAACTTCCTGTGATGTCACCTGTCAGCCCGGCCAATCCAAAACAATGCACTCTGATGTGATCCGTTAGGGGAGCGGGAGGGTTAAGGTCACAAGACGAAGTCTAGTTTGTTTTTTTTCTTAAAGTTGAAAAGTAGGAACAGACTGATGGCATCCAGCAACAACCAACAAGTAAACAAGGTGATCAGCTGATGACTTCCTTCAGTTCAGCTCTGTACTCCAGCACTGCGGCGGCAAAATGATCCAGCTGAATGTCCCAGAGCATTGCCGTAGCAACGCACGGAGGAAGCCGACCAGTGATAAAGACAGGATGGAGTGAGAGAGAGAGAGAGAGGGGAGGGAGAGACGAAAGCGATGGAGGAGGACAAAGGAGAAGCAGAGAACATCGCAGAGCGTTTCCGTGGTAACTCAACAACGGTTGCTAAGAGTGATGGAATCCTGCAGCTGACAGACCCCCCTCCTCCTCTCTCCCAAATTCAAACACACATAACTTTACGCTCTATTCAGACGAAAACAGCAAACAGGCATCTCAGTCTTTACCTGAGAGTGTTTGTGCTGAGCTGTGTGTGCAGTGTAAGAGAAAGAGAGAGAGAGAGAGGCAGAGAGAGACAGGGAGAGGGAGAGAGAGAGAGGGAGAGAGAGAGAGAGAGGCAGAGGGAGAGAGAGACAGAGTGAGGGAGAGACAGAGATAGAGATAGATAGAGAGTGTGTGTGTGTGTGTGTGTGTGTGTGTGTGTGTGTGTGTGTGTGTGTGTGTGTGGTTTTTAGACAATGATGATGTAATGTTCCTGAAAATGAGAGTCACAAAATCTCCCCAGTCAAATGCCAGAACCAGACAATCAGATTCCTGCTGGTGCCCCCTACAGGCTGCATTGGTCATTACAGCCCAATATGAAAACGTGGGCGAGAACTACACTTATTTTCAACCTGGCTTACACATTATTTATGTGTGTCTATCAAACACTTCTGTTATGACATTGACAAAAAAATTGTGTTGATTTCCCCTGGCTTTTTTGAGGGACCTCTTTCTGTCCCAGTCACACACACACACACACACTGCCAGATTTTGCAGCTAGGCGGAAGTAACTGCCCACTATTCATCAGCAAACACTTTGATTGGCTGAGCACAGATCAACTCACAAATCGGCCTGGGATCCAATTTGGTGGAAGGCTGCAGTAAACATGGCTGCAGAGGCAAAATGTGTACATGTATGTACACGGTTCATACTGCTCATCCAGCTGTGCGCTGATCAGCACACCTCTGTCCGCCCTGCAGTCACATCCCCACTTCCTCACTCACTCACTCATTGTTAGCCTGCACACTGCAGCTAAAACGCAAGTGGAACTTTAAATTGTGAAGGCCAAAGTCCTCACTCTTCAACACGACGGCTAACAAAACTTTCTGTCCTTAACTTACAGTTACAAACACAAGTTTGTTTGCACTGTCTCAGCCTCCCACAGACAACTCAGCAACCTATTGGTTAGTAGCTGGAGGAATGGCAGTGGCAAGTGTCTTTGTATTTTCACAGCTTTTATTTTACTGAGTTGATTAAAAAAAACACACACAAAAAAAAAACAATAAGACCCATTTTGATGCTATTTTACACCTTTAAACAAAAAACATTCGAAGCTTGAATCTTAAATTTCTTACCAGGTCTTGGGGTTTTTCACAGGACAGTGATTGGCAGGTCCACAGGCACGCCTCCCGATGCTGCACCTGCTCCTGATTGGATGCTGCAGCCTACTCACTGCTTTTATTGGCTGCAAAGAGTCACCTGATGAAGGGAGAGGAAGAAAAAGTTTGTTTTAAAAACTGTAACCGAGTTCCACAGAAAACTAGTGAGGGCCATACCACTGATTTCTTTTCCGATCAGATACCAAGTACGTTTCAGGCTGGTAAATGTGTTTGGAAAATCTAAATAAAAAGCAGTGTATTTCAAATGATAGCTGACTGCTTGTTCTTATTGTTTAATTATGAAGAATTATCACACAAAAAACTGAAAAGCTGCATGTTAATAGACAGCATCTCAGCATGTATATCTTGTATATAATTTGTGTATGACTAAATCTAGGCCTATTGAATTGATGTGAGCTGACCTCAGGGACACACATATTACTCCAAGCTGAACTCCTGCAGCTCTTTACTGCAGCTGTTAGGCAGTGTGCGTAAACGTCCGTGTCACCTTTAGCCTTTAGGCATATTTATTCCGTTTTCTTGAACAGGTTGCGAAGGTAAAATAATAAAAACTGGCGCGCGGTACGTGCATAACGTCACATCCGGAAGCCATTACACATTCCAAAATAAAAGCACGATGGCTTATAATAACACAGTGAGGAACGGCGTTCTCGTAGGACAATACCTAACAGTAGCATTTATTTATTTCATTGCTTATTTCATAACCATATTTATTCATGTAAATTTGAACAAAATGGGATTCCGTAGTTTTAAGAATGCGGTGAACTCCCGTTGTTTGAACATCAACACAAAAACCGACAGTGCTACACATGGCCAACAGCTCCACATTTTCTCCCTCTGTACCTGGATGGTTCCTGCCTGCAGTACCACATGACTCCGAGAGCGCCGCCTGCTTCGCCCTAGCAGCACCTGTCCTCTCCTCCTCATCATAACCTCCTCATTCTAAGTTATGATTTACTCTGGGGTGTTTAACGAGGGTTGTGCTGTTGCCACAACGCCTCACAGTCTTTTCTTATACGTTACATACTGCGTCTTGGCTTGGTTTGTGGAGCTACATGACTCCGCTTCCACTGAGCCACTGATAACTGACCTGAGTGAGCTACAGCCGTATTTCACATATGACTTTGACAGGCGGAAGAAGAAGTAGTTCCTACCAGCTGGGTATCATTTAGACGATACCCCAATAGTGTTGTTACTTTCCACTGTGTTCCTGTTAATGATAAATTACACATTTACCCAAAATTACTAAAATATATATTTTAATATGAGAATCTAGAACATAAATATCTGGCATCTGAAGTATCCATATTCAGTATCGATCCGCACACCGCTACAGAAAAGTGTTTGGCCTCTGATCATTTCACTTTACCTTAAGGTTGGAGGAGAATACGAACGAAGGCAGTGAAGACCCTAAGCGACTGATGGCAGAGTAAAATAGTATTAAAGGTCATGATGATGATGATGATGCTGAGGGTGATTTCTGCAGAATAAACATGAATTCTTTCTCAGGAACACAGCCTCCTGTTGCTATATTAAACTGACCCTCCCAAAATTACAAGAGACAAAAATAGACAAAGCTAAAAAAGACTGTAGAGGTGAAATTAGAAGGATCCACAACAGCAAGAGGAAGACGAGTGTGTGTGTGTGCGCGTGCGTGTGTGTGTGTGCGTGCGTGTGTCTGTGGAGAGTGTCTCCCTCTGTTGGTCAGTCAGTTGAGTTACACCTGTTACCTGACTAGTTCACCTAGACACCTAGACAGAGATCAGACCAGAACAGACCAGATCACCAGGCCACAGACTGGAAGATACTAGAAAAGACCAGACAAGAGCCCAGAAGACACTTGAAGAGACCCAGAGACACCAAAAGGGCGTAGAAGAGAAACAGCAAGACACCAGAAGAGACAGGAAGAGAACAGACAAGAGAGCAAAGGCCCAGGCACTAAATGAGACTCGAAGAGTCCACACAAAAAGCCAGGACAGACCACAGCAGACCTGGAGAGACAAGAAGAGACCAGATGAGAGACCAGAATAAGAGACGAGAATCAGCTTTTGTCCAGACTGTTGAGAGGTTTGGTTGTGTCCTTTGTGATAACAGACATCTTCAGATTTGTGAGGCAAACAGCGGGATGAACAGAGTGTGTTAATGTGAGTTAGTGTCTGTTACAGTCCATGTTGGTCCTTGTGTGTCCAAAACAGCAGCTCTTGTGGTTGTAAACAAACCCTCATGAAAACATGCTGATCATCTGATTGGTCAGCTGGCTAATTGATTGTTAATTGGTTCTTCATAATCAGCACCAACACTGAAGAGACAATTAAAGATGACCGCGTGGGCGGCTGGAGGAGTGTGTGTGCATGTGTGTGTGCACTTGTGTTTCAATAATAAATTCAGGTCTTTGTTCGTCAAAAGGCTTTCGAGGCAACAAGTAGAACAACACGGGCAGAGCAGAGAGACATGTTGTTTACTTTAAAACCGTCATCTGACAGAACATATAAAACACATTTTATTATGTACGTCCCATCTGATATGTTTTAGGACAAATAAAATGAATTTGTTTCGATCATTTTTCATTTCAAAAGACGAACTGCTACTTTTATCCTAACCAGGACGTCCATTGAAGTACAATGACTCCTTTACAAGAAGACCTAGCAAAAATGTTAGCATTAAATATTCATGGCAATGTCATGTTTACACTTTGCTCATAAAATATCCACCTACCACACCAAAATTATTTGATGGCTATATATTACATGGACAAACATCAAAATGATGAGGTGACAATGAGCAAAATCCATGTTCACTGCAAAAGTAAGACCACACCTAAGACAGGTGTAGAGAGGTAGAATATGACTGTCTGACCTGTCACTGTCTGAACCGCCGGCTCCTCACGTGGCATCACCATCACCACTGCCATCTTCCTGTCCAGAGTCGAGCAGAAGGAGCCCATCATCAGCAGAAACCACAGGAGGAAGAGGGGGAGGAGGAGGAAGGAGACTCCAAACAGATGGAGGATTCTTTGTGTTTTTTTACCTGATGAAGAGACATCTTCCTCCTGCTTTCATCCACATGCTGCTCAGCACAGCTCGCTCTGACTGTTATTGTACTCTCTCTCCCTCTCTCTCTCTCTCTCAGACTCAGAAGTGTAGTGAGCTCTCTCGCCCTTTTAAGCAGGCTGAAGCCTGGAGCTCTGTCAAGCTTTCCTTTCTTTGAACAGCGCATACACCGTTTACACTGTTCGCAGATTTACCATTGAAATTCACAGTCATGTTTAAACCTGAAATAAGATGTGATATATTGAACTTGTTATCAGAAAGTTTAGTTCCACATCCTCCTTCATCTGGAGTGGTGTGTGAGTCCACCTGATGACTCTCAGTCCAGTGTTCCCTCTCGTTTAGCTCTGTTTTCGGTCTGTACCAACTCCTGAGGGAAATATCTGGCTCTTTAGCTGCTGATTGCTCCACTATGTTCACAAGCCGGTCTCTGACTGTGTCTGCTGTTTGCTGATGAGCAGATGGTGGAAAGTGGCTTTTTACTGCTGTTTCTCTGAAAACAGCTGCCTGCTGCAGCCGAAGCTGACACTATGATAATTCTCTGTAGGTTCATCACTACTTCTCATTTGTAGTCGGTGAACACTGACTTTGCAAACTGAAATGACACCTGTCTTCAGGAGATTTTATCAGCTGTAGCTTCCTGCTAATTCATATTAAATCAATGACCCTGTAAAAGGGTCTTAAATAAGAACTTGATGACGACATTCATGATATTGTGCTATCAGATTGAGGCTAATGCTAAAAAACTCACCAACCTCACCAGCTGATGATCTGATACAATGGACATGGAAATATCAAACAACAGTTATTATATTATTGTGCAGTGCAAAGCTAGTTATCTAATTAGCAAACTGAGCCAACATTAGTTCCATGAGTCTATGGCTGGATTTTAAATGTTTCCAGCAGACTTGTTTTAAAATGAGAGCCTTTTAGGATTTTAAACCTGGTCTTGATGACTGCCTTGACATAATTTGTTTTAGATCTATTATAAGTATGAGAAATAATAAAGATAATGTAACGTTACTTTGGGGGATCGAGCCTTCGCTGCTGCCGCCCCGACCCTCTGGATCTCTCTCCCTCAACAAATCAGAAACTCAGATTCATTACAGACCTTCAAATCCCAGCTCAAAACCCACCTGTTTAAACTGGAATTCCCTTGAACCATTCACTTCTCCACTACTTGTCATTTTTGTTACTGTTATTACTGTTGTTATTACTACTGTTGCTTCCACTGTTCAGCGTATACAAATTATACATCAAAACGTGCGGCTCGGTGCTTGTATACATTTATCCAGAATATTCATTGAATGACAGCCAATAGTAGTTTTTGCCTTTGTTTAGTTGTTTGCACGTTTTTTATTTGCCCTATTGATTTTATATTTTTTCCTTGCGTAATGCAAGCAAATGTTTTGTTATAATTTTATAGTGTTGATACTATTTTGTTATGTTGTTGTATTTCTATATTGTTATTGTTTCTGAATAACAATAAATTTCGACTTAAAAAGTATTTTTATTTGCCTAAAATCTTTGTCCTGTGTTTTATTATGATCATAATATAATAAAAAATAATAATTTTTTATGATCAACTAATTGAAAATTGAAAAATTACAAAATCATTCAATGATCATGAAAATTTTAATTTTCAATTTTCATTCAAGTTTGCATATTTCATTCTCTTCTTAAATTATGACGCAGTGCTCCGCCCTACAAAAAAGCAGAAAAGCTGCTTTTCTGAGTAAAAAAGTATCGATATATCGGTATCAGCGGCACTGGTCCTGTATTTACTTGGTGTCGGATCATACCAAAGTTTGGCACACCCCTACGACCTGTGACATTATGGTCTGGCTCAATTGTCACTGGCCAATCATTAGCCAATCAGAGATGGCGATCCACCTGCTTGTTAGAGGGGTGGGACTTAAAAGAAGCAGGTGCAGGCCGCGAGGCCGCCGGAACCAGTGGGAC
>JBBMJY010000007.1:1474786-1558023 GCA_037833715.1 Toxotes lorentzi
CCGATCTTGTGTGTGTATAGCTGCACGCTTATGTATGTTGGAAGAGATGCTGGCAGTTTCTAAGAATATGTCCACACACACACACACACACACACACACACACACACACACACACACACACACACAAACCGTTTTCTTTCTGGCTGAAATTGAACCTTTTCGTTCCACACATTCAACACACACACACACACACACACACACAGGTCAGGTTTCTACAGAAGTTTGTTTTGTTTCTCAGAAAGAGAAGAGGAGAAGAAAGAAGGAGAAAAGAGGAGAGAAACAAGTAAAGATTTATTTTACAGCACAATCAGACAACAGAAAAACACAAAGACACAAAACCAGGTTAGACAGAAACAGACAAACAAAATGCAGAAACATCCACCTTGAAAAGTGAGGGAGCAGCCTGTAAGAGGATCAATAACAATCGAGATGAATGATCTCATAGTGGAAGGTGAAATATTTCCTGAGTTAAAGGGCAAAGACAGGAAAGGTAATGAAGACGAGAGGACACAAGGAGAAAAGAGCGGAAAGGAGATGAGGCAAACAGGTGAGAGGAAACAAGGAGAGGAGAAAAGAGTAGAGGGGAGGAAAAGGAACAAGGAGAGGATAGGGTGTGTGTGTGTGTGTGTGTGTCGGTGAGATAAGATTTTCCTGCCAAATGTGAGAGGCTTTGACATCAGAAACACAAACACACTTTCAGAGATGAAATCATGAGAACAGAGAACAAAAAAATGAAAGAAAGATGGAGGGGGAGAGGAGGGAAGACAGGAGGAAAGAAGGAAGGATGGAGGAGAAAGTGCTGACTCAGTTTTCTGCATGTTGATCCATGAGTCAGAAAACCCAGAGACTGTGTGTGTGTGTGTGTGTGTGTGTGTGTGTGTGTGTGTGTGTGTGTGTGTGTGTGTGTTGGCTGTAACTCAACCTTAACATGGGAAGCTCCTCCAACATCTGACAACCATTACTGCTATCACACACACACACACGCACACACAGTTGCAGCGTCATATTCGGCTTTAATGGACCAATACCAGAGCTACTAATGCAACAAGCCTGCTGGGGTCAAAGGTCAACATCTGCCAGTGAACCAGTGAAACACTATCAGTCAGCTGCCTGATTGGTTAACACCTGCAGTTAATTCACTGGTTAAACTGGAACGATTGATACTCCACTGACCTTATTTCATCTGCTGGTCAAGGACACGGTCTGCCATCCTGACTGGACAGAAGGGTTCTCATAGGGCATGCTGGGAGATGTAGTCTTCTTCATCACATTACTGAACCATGAGCCCTCAGGGGTCAGGGGGCCCCTGGACACAGTACTCACCCTCCAAACGGTCACCACAGAAGTCTGAGGCGTGGTGCAGGGACTTACCTGGATGGTTCAGGTCCATTAGGGAACCCCGACTGGGACCAAACCAGTCCAGTTCAAAGTCTGAGGACTTGGAGGAAGAACTGTGTCACATCCAGTCCCCAGATGGACACATACCAGTTACTGTACGCTCATTACTTCCTGTGCTGGTACCACACCTGGGAGGTATTGATTAATTTACATTTGACTGGATCAACACAATCCAAACTGGTTAAGTGTTTAAAACCAGCTCCAGCACTGAGGTCTCAGTGACTGGTGGTGTCACAGGTCCAGTTCACTTTAACCACATTCTACTGGTAATACTTGTTTACTCTGACAGTTTTGCATGCAGAGTGTTTAATTGTACTTTAACGTTGTTGTGTTGGTACTTTTACTAAATCAGTGATGTGAGCACTGACCACTGATTCTATGAAATAATGACACACACACACACACACACACACACACACACACACGAGCTTCCAGCGGCTTTACTGGTGTTGACTTTTCATCTAAAAGGAATCTTTCTTTTAGTTTGGAGGATAAGAGGAGAGAGGAGGGAGGGACAAAGGGGTGAGGAGGGGAGTTGTAGAGAAGGGGGGACAGAGGAAGAGGAGGAGGTGAAAGTCTGAATAAGAAAGCAGCTCCTCCCGCCTCGTCTAGCTGCCTGCAGACCGGACAGCGGCGGCAGAGAAGCGCCAATCAGCAGGAAAATCACGTCCTCGCTCGGATTTAACTCAGTGTGAATGACCGAGGCTGCACCGGAGCACCGACAGCGCCGCCGTGACTTCAGGGTGTCCCCTCACTGAACCGACCAACATGCTCTCCCCGGGACTCTCCGTGTCTCTGCTGGCCGTGTCCTGCGCGCTGTGGCCGGCTGCGGTCCGGGCGGCGTCCTGCGAGCCGGTGCGGATCCCGCTGTGCCGGTCCATGCCGTGGAACATGACCAAGATGCCGAACCACCTCCACCACAGCACGCAGGACAACGCGGTGCTGGCGATCGAGCAGTTTGAAGGGCTGCTGGGTGAGTTCCTGCAGCTCTGTGCGCTAATTAACCCCTTAATTAATCCTCCACGGGATCAGGAGCCCAATTAAGTGACGGATCATCTCACGCAGACAGAGCTGAACCGAACAGCAGCTCACAGCGAGCCTGTTCTAATTTACATTTACCGAAGTTCACGGTTCATTTCACTTCTTTATGTCAAAGAACATAAAGTCATTGAGTTTGTTAAGTTTGGCTGATTTTTAAATCATTACCATGACGACGATGATATATTTCAAAAAGAATTAAATAATAAAGGTTTATTTATGGTTAAAGGTCTTATCATTTTAGAACTAAAACAGTAGCTGATTTAAAAAACCGATTAATCCTTTAAGTCCCTTTTTTTAAGTGACCAGAATTCTTTGGTTCGAGTTTCCTAAATGTAAATATAATACTTTCCTCAGTTTTCTGTGGCACTGAAAATCTTCAGATTTCAGACTGTGGTTTGGCTCTGAGTAAATCTTTGGACATTAGATTGAGGAAATGATGTGATTAATCTAAAAAAAAAAAAAAAAAATCTACAGATTATTTGATAGTGAAACTAACTTTTTGTTGAAGTACTAAATTATTTTATGACTTATGAATTAAATAGCCTCAGTTTAATGATCATGACTTTTAGTGAATTAATGATTTTTTAAAATTTATATTTCAAAAGCTTAAACAGGAAAAAGTCAGTTTACTTAATTACACTGCTTTAATTGGTTCAACAGATATTTTAATAATCCATCAGTTGTTTAAGCAACAGTTCACAGTTACAGCTTCTCAGATTTGAGAAGCTGTAAAAGCTTTGCTGTGAAAGCTTTGCTGCTTTTCTCTTTTTTAATCGCTGTAAGATAAATATCAAACAGGGAAACTGATTGTACTGTGATTTCACTGTTTTCTGACATTTTATAGACAATGAGTGAATCAACAAAATAATCAGCAGATGAATCTATGAAAAGAGAAATCCTTAGTTGCAGCTTTAGCTTTAATTAGTGTTCGAAAGAAAAGGAGATGGAAATAAAAAGGAGACAGAAAGGAGGAGAAAAGAAAGGAAGAGGAAGAACAGAAGGAGAGAAAGCAGCAGCTTTAAACAAGGTTCAGTCATAATGTGTGTTTTCTTACATCTCATGATGCAGGTCGTTTTGGGTGTAAGATTTCTGCATGGAACCCGTTCACAGTGATCTGATGAATGGAGAAGTTCATATTTTAGTGAAGGGTGATCATATTTATTCATCACCCTGATATGAATGTGACTTCATCCTTTTCTGGGCTGAGTTTAGCTGAAGAGAAATGTGATGTGAGCGTACGTTAACGGTGCCCTGTGGACGTTATGGCCGCTCCAGAGTTGTTTTTACGAATCCTGCTCATTGTGCAATACACAATCCTGCCACCAGTTTCATGCCATTCCACTGATAAACAGTTGGCAGCGTTAATGAGCAAAGACACAAAGCAATGCACCAACAAAAGCAGAGGAGAAGAAGAAGAGTCCCAGCTGGTAAACATGGATGTAAACATGGATGTAAACACTAAACACTTCAAACGTGGCTCTGCAGATGTTTCATGAGGTCATAGAGAAACCACTCAAACCAGATCCACGTCTGTCTGTCTCTGGGTAGCTGCTAGCACTGTTAGCACAGAGACTGATTCTGTTGAACTGGAAGCAGAGGGACTCACACAGTCATGTTATAAAAATCGAATCTCATCTCATTACTAAGAGGGAATATAAATGATCTTTATCTGATCTGGCGGCGTTACTATCGCAGTAAGATCATAATCTTGTTGATAATACAGAACAAGCTTTTTCTTTAAGATTCTGTAAGTTATGTTTAAATACTTCTGTGTGTTATTGTATAAATGCAGTTTGCCTCCAGAAAGTCTGGTTTTCCTGACCTTCAGTGATTTACCTGTAGTTTTCCTTCAGTGAGTGAGAGCTAAGCATCTTATTTAAAACTTGGTTGATTAGTGTTGTTATAATAAATACAGCTACATATGAGTAGCTGTATTTCAGTATGTACTTGATAAATCCCCCTGACAGGTGTGTATATGTCGCATACCTGGGTATACATCACTATAACTGTAAGTCAAACTGCTGGAGCAGAGCTGGTTCTGTTCTGAACCCTTCAGGAAACCCTAAGCCATCAGTTCTCTCAGTGACCATGGAAACATTTTTGTGGGAACCATCATTCTGATTAAGTTGATTCAAAAAGGAAAAAAAGTTGGCTCCTGCAGCAGCAGGCAGGGAAGCAGCAGCTGTACTTCAGAGAGTTGGTCAGAGCTACAGCCCACTGCTGGTTTCTGGTTTGACTGGTCATTCCTCGTATCACGGTTCTGTGTGGCATTTTTTAAATTCGTTACAAGAAGAATGTTGAACAGTGTGTTCAACAGTGTGTGTGGAGCATTAAGTCGAACAGCAGAATACTGAAGCTCGTTCACACAAAACCGTCTGCTAGATTCCCTCTGACCATGATGACTAATTATGTCCACAAGAATTAATGGATTTATTTACATAATCAAGTAGTCAGCTGAGCATGGAGGGGCTGAATGTCTGGAACTGAGATCTTGGTATTTCCCAGGAAAAATAGCTGTGGTGTCCTGGGATTTTTATCATGGGTGTGTTCATGTGCTGGCATGCTTACATATAATGTACACACTGAAAGTCAGTGGGACAAAATGTACACAAGTTTGGTCACTATAGCAGCACCCACAAAAAACACACAAGACAGTGGGTGGTTTTGTACGGAGCCCCTCTGGTGACATTGGATTTTAAAAAAATGCGTAGCATTATGATCTCGTCGCCACGCATTTTTTTCCTATGCAGTGTCACCAGAGGGGCTCCGTAGTTTTGACTTAGTGTTAGTGTCATTCTTCTGTTTTTTTTCTTTGTCTTTATTGATAGCGACAGTGGAGACAGACAGGAACGGCAGGGGAGAGAGAGGAAGAGGGAACGACGTCCTGTATATCACATTCACAGAACCAGGACGGACAGAACATCAAATATAATGTAGTTCAGTTTCCTGTCGATTGACTGTTACAGCTCGAATGTGAATCCTGTTATATGAACTGACAACACACTGGCAGCAGATTTAAGTAGTTAAGTTCATTCAAGCAAAATGCCAATGGATGCTGCTGAAGAGAAAGACTCAAAATGAAACATCTGCAGATCTGTTTTAGAAATCAGACTGAATCTCTGGTAACAGATCTCAGGAGTCAGAGGAAAAGAGTAATATATGACTGTCACTGTCACAGCCTCACATCTCTTCACACCTTCATCATCTCCCATCATCCCCGGTGCTCTCCCTCGTCCTCCTCCTCCTCCTCCTCCTCCTCCTCTCTCAGGTCTTGTTCTAAGTAAAAGAAGAAAAACTCTTTTTCTTGAAGAAGGTCGTGAAGGAGAAGAGTTTTTCTTCCTTCCTCAAAGGTTCGGCCCTCTCACAACAGTTACATTCACGCACAGTTTTACAAAGCAACAAACGTGTGTTAGTCCAGGTTTTCTCCTTCAGGTCAGGGATTTAAAGGCTCCCTTCAGAAATGAAACAGCTGTTGGAAAGGACGATGTTATCAGAGCTGATAGAAACCACAGATAAAACTCAGCAAATAAGACAAAGGTTGGAAAAAGAGAGAATTTTCCTTTAATCAACCGTGACGTTGAACGTTTTCTCCGTTTGGTTTGTTTGGCTGTGAGTCCTGGACAGAATTCAGCTGGGAACATGAACTTGGAACCAGAAAAAAGTTTTGGGATTTCAGGAGGGTGTGTTTAGAAAACAAGACCAAGAGCCGTGCTAGCAGCTAAGTGAGGCTGTACTTAGACACAGTGGTGGTTTGAGCTAAATGCTAACAGCAGTGTTCTGTGACAGTGCTAACATGCTGAGGTTTAGCAGGTATGTTTAGCATGTTCACCACCTTGATTTAGCATGTTAGCTTGCTACAGGTGTTTGGTGTTCAGCAAATGGAGCCTTTGACCTGCAGGTGGCGCTCTATGAAATGTTTAGTTTGTTTATTTGCACAAATATAAAACACATAAAAACATAATTCATTAAAGTAATAAAGGACTGTGCAGCAAGTGCAGCTACTATACAACTGTTAGAAAAAAAACTGGGAGAGAAAAGGCCACAAAACAAGTCAGAGTGAACCAGAGCCAATAGGATTCATCCTCTGGGAACCATGAATGTCTGTACAAAATATCCTGTCAGTCTCTGACAGGATATTTCAGAGTTTCAGGTTTCAGGTTAAAGGTGAGTTCAGAGAATGTCGGTGTTTCCTTGTTCTTTTTGTACGGTGGTGTTGAGCTGAGCTGGTTTTACTGTGTGAATGTTCATTATCATGGAGCTCAGCTCTGTCCAGCTGCTCTGCAGCCAAACCTGCACTTTATGGTTTTTACTTCAGCCCAACATGTAATAAAACAGACTCAGATTGATGCAGCTGATCATTAAACACAAACTGGCCTCAATGTTAAAAGTTCACCCAAATGATAAAAAGCATATTTTCTCCCCCTGTGGCTGGAACTGTGAAGATTTCCGCCTCCACTCGATTCAGTGGAGGTGATGGAATTTAGTTTGTTTGCACTGTGAAAATTTTTTTTAGATAATGTTTAGAGAGCTTTGTGGAATATTTTTAAAAGGTGAAAGAGCAGTAAAAGTATTCCAGGTCACTGTGGTAACGCTGTTTCTGGAACAGTCTGGTGTTCGGCTCTGCTCTGGGTGTTTTTGTCTTCTCTTCATACCTGCTCATACACACTGTGTGTTTTTGATAAGTTGAGCTAATAACACTGCTCTGAAACTCTGCACGTCCTCTACATACGTTATCTCAATCTGTAAACTGAACACATTTGACTGTGTGAGTATTTTTTTTTTATAGCACACAAAATGTCTCCAGTTTCTCTGTCTTTATCTTGAAGTCTGTCTGTACAGAGTAAATATTGCACTGGACTGTGAACTGGACTGTGAGCTGATTTAGTTTGACCAGTAAATCAGTGTCATTATTCACCACGTTAATGGTCCTTTTCAGTCAGGACACAGAGATGATGTGGGTTTGAGGGGTGACAGTAAAAGAAGCTCAGTGTGAGATCAAACACGTTGGTCAGTCGAGCTGCATTCAACAGCTTTCTCAGCTTTCTGAAACAGCTGATCAGCCACAGCAGGATGTTCACCTTTCAGCTGATTCACACATTCACAGCTCCTCTGGGTGATGTCTGGACGAGCTCAGGGCTGCGGTGCTCGTGTGAAAGCAGCTTTAGTGACGTTCCTCATTTCACAAACTCTGATTCATTTCCATTCATCTAAACGTGAAGCTGATTGTGTCTGCTCTCAGGAAAAAAGAATTAAATCTTGATTCTAAGTTAATGTTCTTTGTTGGAATCGGTGTAGTACTTCACATTCTGCTGTGAATAACTGTACAAAGGAAACTGATTTCATGAAGATGATGAAATTCACCTTAGCAGTGCAGTGAGTTAGCAGGTTAGCTGCCTGTAACACTGAGCAGGACCTTCTTCTGGATGTTAGTCTCTGGTGTTGGACTGAGATTTGAGCTAAAGAGACATTTTTAAATATCTTTAACTGTAAAGCAGAAACAAACTCAAAGGTATGTGGAAACCTCATTATCTACCATGATATTTTATGACGCATACTCGGTCTTCAGTAAGTACTTTTAGGTATTGGCTGAACTCAGAGCTCAGCTGAGGTCGGAGGGGTGGAGAGAGAAAGTGGAAAGGCAGTAAGCTGTGACCAGAAAAATGTCCTAATGAAAGATCTGCAGGCCAAAAAGCAGGAGGCAGGTTCAGGTCACAAGTTCAGAATATTTCTGTGACTTCACTGTGAAACTGTGCGGCCAAACCTCAGTCGCCCCCTGCAATAAAAACGCTGATCCATCTTCTACCCGCTGTTGAACTCTTTCTGGTCCTGTGTGAGATGAACAGCAGGACAGCAGTGGGGACTGAAGTCCTGTGTGAGGGAGGTCCCTGAACGCACCGTCTCTTCACTGATGTAAGAGAAGCTGTGGTGGAAGAAGCACTCAGATCGTTTGGTTTCAAAAAGAAAAACAGGCACATGTAACTTACACATGTAATACGTAAAATATTTAAAGCTGCTCACTGGGTGATAATGGACACACTGCTCACACACCTGTCTGTGTTCAGGTACAGGCTGCAGTCCGGATTTGCTCTTCTTCCTGTGTGCCATGTACGCTCCCATCTGCACCATTGACTTCCAGCACGAGCCCATCAAACCCTGCAAGGCAGTGTGCGAGGGGGCGAAGTCTGGCTGCGAGCCGGTGATGAAGCGCTACAACCACAGCTGGCCCGACAGCCTGGCCTGCAGCGAGCTGCCGCTGTATGACCGCGGAGTCTGCATCTCACCTGAGGCCATCGTCAAGGCTGAGGGACCAGGTATCAGTGTGTGATGCTGTGTTTGATTGCTGGTGACTGATTAGCATTTAATTTTGTTTTGACTTTTTGTTGTTTTCCCAGTTTTCCAGGTTTTTACTCAGATTTCAATCAGCTTTAACAATTGAATTTATATCTGATTAATAAAAGGACTCGTTGCGATATCAATGCCAACAATTATATAATGGATTGTTGTTGTTTTAAGTGAGCAATCTACACAAAAACCCCATAGTAAAAATACAACATTTTTAAAAGTTGAAAAGTGAAATATGGAAAAAAATCTAAGCTAAATAAGATTTTAGTTTATTGTGTATTGTAATCACTGGTAAACACTGGTCTAATATCAGTGGCTTCTTTAATGGTACAGACATTTACTCGGTCAGAGTCTGAATATGGAGGCTGCGTTTTCTATCGTGTTTCTACTCTCAGCAGTTTGTTTCTGCTCCCTCTCGAACAGATAGCGTGAGTCATTTCCCCTCCAACTCCACTCCCACTGACTTTCTCAAAGAGCTCCTTGATACAGGCGGCCCACTCGTTTTACACTCAATAAAACCCTCACTGTCCTCTGCTTCTTTAAACAGGCCCCAGACCAGCAAGTCCTGAAAAAGACAAACCTCATCTCAATCCCCTCGACTTCCATAATGACACACCCACACATCTCTGAGCTGCCCTGGCTCGGCTCGGCTCAGCAGGGTTTTGGGATTTTCCCTCGGTGTGATTTGTTGATTTGCTGAGGTTCAGTCGGGGTGGATCGTTTAAGTCATTCCAGTGATTTTCAGCAGGACTCCAGGCTGAGTGTTGCTTTAAGGAGTTTGTCCGTTTGTCTCCAGTTATTCTCTCACTTGGTTTAGTGCGTGTCACACTGTGCAGGATGGATCTAATAAAATCCTGGTCTCAGTCCATGTCCGACTCTACGATATCAATTTAAGGAGTGTCTCTGTCAACTTAATGTCTCAGACAGCCCACAGTGGACCAGTGTGGCCTTAAAAGTCCAGCAGCTCTGTAAGGTGGTACTTAGGCACAGTCATACTCTGAGCTAAATGCTAATGTTAGCATCCTAACATACTCAGAATGACGATGCTTAGGGCCGGGGGTATGCACGATCAGATCTAGTCCTTAAGATGTGCTGTGAAAACCACATCACACACCTGAAGTGTTAATAGTGTGTAAATGAATACCGGACCTGTAGAGTACAGTGTTACCACAGACCAGGTCTGACCTTTCCTCTCAGGACCCGGCTGTGGTGCCAGCAGGCAGACGAGCCCCTTTGTTGAAGTTCCTAAGACATTACCGAGCCAGATGGGATATATAACCCTTCCGGTGTGTTCTGGGTTCAGTCCATTTCCTTCTGTTCTGACTCTGACCGTGTGTCTCTCTGTGTCTCTGTAGATCCGTACTACCAGGACCCAGCCAGGTGTAATCCAGGTGAGGCTAGCCTTTCACTTTCCCGGGAGCTAGCCCGTTGTGTTGGCTGGTTGATGAGATGTTGGGTTGACCACATCATCACAAACAGCGTTTGGGTGAATGTCAGTCACGTCTCTTCAGGGAATCATGTATTTCTCACTAACGTGCTGACGTACATCCAAACACCAAACAGTCCAGAATCCAGTTCACTAAAAAGCAGCTCTTCTCTGTGTTTCATCCTCTGACAGAATCCGTTCCAGACTTTCCAATGGACTCCAGCAACTTCCACTGCAGAGGACCGAAAGGAGGTAACCTGTCTGTCTACCTGTCTACCCAGGCTCGTCCTCCCTGTGTGTGGTGTTCAGAGGACTGAGGATTTATGCCACATTCACGTCATGTGGAAGTTATCGTAATTACAAACCTTGCACTTGTCAACAGTGCTCACATCAACTTCCAAGTTGCAATTACGACTCAGATTTTTCTGAAAGCTCCGACTCAATACTACAAAAAAACCCTAAATTTTAAAAAACAAGTTTTGGATTTTGGAACATGAACACAGGACCAACTCTGTAATTATACAACCATCTCATGGACATGAACGCTCACAGGCCATTAACATGAGAATCTTTCCCATCGCTACCATTCGTTCCATGTGACGTGAATATGGCTTTAAGTACATGAACCAGTATGTAATGCATTCTGGGATACTGAGGACCAAAGGATACACTGGGCCTATGTGCAAAATCACTCCCACATTCATTTTTAACCTTTACACCACCAGCAATTCATACAGCCACCCTGAGCTGACGTGATTACTCACAAGTCATCAACTCAGGAATGTTTCTGGTGTGTGTGCGCGTGTGTGTGCGTGTGTGTGTGTGTTTGTCTACAGATCGCTGTAAATGTAAAACAGTCCGCATGATGTTGAAAACCTACTTGAGGAACAACTACAACTATGGTGAGTCATCTGGGACAATATTCAGTTTTAATGGGATTAGTGTGTTGTTCTGACATGATTATAAATAGTAGTAATAGCTCATCAGTGAGACTATATCAGTTATCAGTATATGAGATAATATAATATTGTTATTGATCTATGCATCCGATCCTCCCCTGTAACGGTAAAGTGTTTCCATTCCTGTTGATCCCACTGAGAGTCAACAGTTCTGCAGCTCTGAGGAGATTTCAGCAGTGTTCAGGTTTATTTCATGTTTTATATTGTGTTCATTTTTAAAAAAATAATATGGCCAAATATATAAGACAAGCACAAACCCCACATATACTGCATCATTCAAGTCTGTGCTGATTTGTTGGTACATTTCCAAATGAAGCGGGAATGTGGACTGAGCCTCACATCTGCCACATCTGTTACGTGTGAGAGTCTCAGCGTCTGTTACTTCACTTGTTTTAGTCCAGAATCACTGAACTTCAGTCTTCAGCAGATTCTTTCTCTCAGACCTGTGTCTCCTTTGTGAAGTGGGAAAGATTTTGGTTCTGAGGCTGTTACTTAGATTAAATTAGACACGCCCAAGCTAAAAGACCAGAAAGGCTTTTCCACACGATTACAGTTCACAGGCATGGTTTGGCAAATCCAGCAGAGATTTCCATGTGGACTTTTGAAGCTCACTAATGCCTTTGGCTACAGAATCCGTTTGGGGAAGATTTTAGCTTTTTGTTTTTTCCTAGCCTTCAGTAAAAACGAGCTCACTAAACATTCAGATATAATTAAAACAGAAGTTTAGTGAAGCACGGCATATCAGAGTGCACAACAAGGCGGTTACCTCTGAGTCTGACCCCACTCACCACTCTCTTACTGGTTGTGCTGGTTTCTACTCAAACTCTGACTTTAAAAAGCCTGACTTGTCATCCGCCCTGAGTTCTCTGTGCAGAAGTAAACAGCTACAGTAGCTGATTCATTATGACGTCTTTATGAAAAGGCAGAAATTTAAATCCATTATCCAATGGGTCGTAAATGTCGATGACTCTCTCCTTCAGTGATCAGGGCGAGGGTGCGGGAGGTGAGGAATCGCGGTCTGGAGCCCACAGCAGTGGTGGAGGTGAAGGAGGTGTTCAAGTCTTCTCTGGTCAACATTCCCAAGGACACGCAGACACTCTACTACTCGTCCTCCTGTCTGTGTCCTCCTCTGACTCCTGGGGAGGAGTACCTCATTATGGGCTATGAGAACGAGGAGACGTCCAGGTATGAGAAGCTAAAATAAAAAACAAATGCAGCTGATTGATAAGACCTTTAAACTTCAACTGGATGCTGATTGGCTTCGGTCTGTTGTCTGACATGCAGGTTTTCACAGATTGGGCTGTTTGTCTCTTCTTTGTACAGCTTTTAAAAACCCTTCAGTGTGATGTAGTGCCACTGCTCATGTCCCTGAAGCGAAGGAAGCCTCATCTTATTTTTCATGAAATTGTACATATTTCTTTTGACGTTGTCAGAGGTTGTTACGGACACATCCACTTTAAAACGCCGTGAGAAGCCCGGCATAAATCTCGCTCTGTTTGTGGTTGTAGGTTGCTTCTGATTGACAGCTCCATTGCTCAGAAGTGGAAGGAGAAAATGCGCAAGAAGATCGAGGTGCGTGTCACATCCAAATGAACACAAACAAAGGCTGCAATTTTCTGCTGTGATACTTTTTAAGTCAACACTGATTTGAACTGAACTGTTTTACATTCCACCGTGTTGCACCAGCTTCACGTAACGTCCTTCCACTGGCTTCAGTTTCACTTCCTGTTTCTCTGTCTTTCTGTCCAGAGATGGAATCAGAACCTGCGGGATTCAATGAGCAGCCACTGAGTTCTGACTCTGAGTGTGTGTGTGTGTGTGTGTGCGTGTGTGCGTGTGCACACCTGTGTGTGTTTGTGTGTGTAGATATTGCACTATCACAGGCTGTTGTAGCTGAATGTAGTTCATCTCTTCATTTGTCAGACTGTTTGTCTGATTTTTGTCATTTATTTTCTTTGCACAAACATTATTTAGTGTGCGTTTGGTGTTTTTTTTAGTGTGTACATGTGTATGTGTCTTTATGTATGTATGTGTGTGTGTGTGCGTGTGTGTGTACACCTAAAGCACTCAATAATGAAGAGAGGGTGGAGCTTCTGAGCTGTAGTACTAAACCTACACACAGCCATACAGTCTGTACGTGACACTTTTTTGGAACAAATTTCTTTTCAGTGGCAGCCATGTTGGCTCCACAGCTCCGCTCCATGCTCACAGTCTTTAATAGTCCTGGATGTTGGTCATGTTACCATGGCAATGGGATGGAGGACATTTAAATGATGCGAAACCCATTTGGACTATGATGGGTCTGTAACCATGACCTGAACTTTACTGAACTCTGCAGTACGGAAGGAAAGACGATTATTCAAGCTTTGTTCATACAGCAGCAACCAGAGCAACAGCAGCAGCAACCAGAGCAACAGCAGCAGCAACCAGAGCAACAGCAGCTGCAACAAGAGCAACAGCAGCAGCGTGTGATCCAGCCATGGATGGTTTAGTTGATAGGCCTGTGGGGCACAGGGGCCAGAGCAGTTGTTTGAAGAGGCTGTTAACATTTGTTTGGCTTTGATCAGTTATTAATTTGATTCATGTTAAAAAGCAACTATCAAACAAAAAGCTGCTCCGTGGGTTTCTGTTCTGGTCACATGATACAACATGAACCGGAGGAATTGTCTTTGGTGAATTTCACTAACTGTTGAATAAGCATTTGTTTATCCCTCTTCAGAATGCATCCTGATCAATCACAGACGTTCTGACATTTTTAAAAACTGGTCTCATTTTATCAGCTTCAGTGATTGATCGATCACAGCAACACATTGTTTGTTTGACTGATGTTCTTTTGGACATTGGGGAGGTGGATCCCTGCAAAGGTACAGTCACATTACACCTCAGTTTCACAAATATTCGCTCTGTTTTCCATTTTCCTCTATTAAAACCTGCGAAACAGGAAATCTGGGCTCGTATTTCCTGTTTTGTTGTGATCTCAGAGTTCACCTTTGTTCTACTTTGTGCAGATTTGGATGGTCCACCAACGGAAACACTGATCCAACAATGATCAGGAGTTACTATTCTAGTGGCACCACCATGGTTAGTACAACATCACACCACCAGACCACAACCTGTAGCATCGTTCCTGCAGCCTGTTTACAGTTTGTGATTTCTCTGATTAGTATTTAATCAATATTTATTTCTCACCTGCATCATAACTGTGCCCTCTGGTCCTTTTTGGGGACCGAGCGCACAGCAGCTTTGATCAACAGAGGACGATTGTGACTGTACCTTAACATGATGGAACATGTGTTTCTGGATTTTACTGTTAAAAGTGAAAATTCACTTGAAGCAAGAAAATCCTGCGAGACTCAACGTTTGTGTAAATACACTGATGAACCACAACGTTATGACCACCCTGACCAGGAGCCTGACCTTTTCTCCCACATCCAACACCTTGACTACGACAACGACTGTTCACTCGCTTTTGTTACGAGACAATCAACAATATTGGCTTCTTCTCTGAGCGGCCATAATGTTTTACAGATTTACCAGATACCTCCAAAAGTGTCTTTGTGAATTGCTCCAATATGATATCATTTAAAATGGACTTTGTGCAAGTGTCAAACAAAAAAATCCACAAGCTACGTTTAGGATCTCCAAACTAAAACACAAACCATCAAGATGCAGTGGCGTGTGAGTCTTACACCAAATTCATGATGCAGTTGAGGTAGAGTATTCACTATAACAAAGATAATGAAATTCATTTTTAATGGATACACGTGTTTTGACTTGACTTTTCCTTGTTGTTTGCCTCAGTTGCGTTTTTTAAACCTTCCCTTTTCTCATGTCGTGGGTCAGTCCTGCTTCTCCGAGGAATAGTAGGGATTTATTATGGGACATGATTCACATGCATCCCAGAGAAAATGAACCAGAGACATCAGACTGCAGCCAACTGGTCATCAGACTCTGCTGTCAGCATTCAAATTCATCTTAAATAAAAGGCCTTTTTCACAGCAGACCTGTCAGAGTAGTAAGTGTTGCTAATAACATTAATGATGGCTCTGTTGTGATTCAGTGTCCCAGTGAACTGTGATAGAGAGCCAGCATGCACAGAACCAGGACCCTGAAACTGAAGCAGCTGAATGGAACTCAGCCATCATTAGTTTTATTATTTACGAATGTGCTTTACCAACTGTGATGTGTCAGAAAGGCCTTTTCCATCCTGCTGTGTGAACACAGCCTCTGATGAACAAACCTTACTCTCATTATCGCGCAGTATCTCTTCATGTAAACACACTAACAGTCAGTACTACACTTCTTTTATCAGTAAACTGTACTAACACTGATATTTTGAACTCTGGACTTCACAGCAGTTTGAACCATTAAACATGAATTTAGACAACATGCTCAGTTTGATGTTGTTATTTTGGGAGTTTGTACAGATGCAGGCATCACTCTCAGAGCAAACTTTACATTTTTAGCCCAAGTTTAGAAAGTTTTATCTCCATTTTTCATCCATCACCGGGTTTTGTTTTCTGGACGGGGGCTGCCCTGCTGTTTGTAAATCCATTTCTAAGTTTGTGTGGAAAGTCCTTCATAGGTTTGACCCATCACACATTTCAGGCACTGTGTGTAGTGCAACCTGTTATGATTTAGTGAGAAAATAAATCTCCTCTCAGTAAATACTAAGAACTCGGTTAAGTGTGAACGTATGAGGAGCTGCTGCAAACTTGGAAAGACCTGAAAAAATCTTTACACTTGAATTTAGTTATTGTTAACATCAGACACAGCAACAGCCTGTAAACATGTTTGTGAACTGGTTTAAATGTTTGGTATAAAGTGAATCTAATCACAGACTGAAACAGAAGGCTGAACCTTCAGACCCTCAGTGTTTCTCACTGATGGGAGTAAGTTTGTTTAACAAAACTGAGCAGCAGCATGAAACACAGCCAGCGTTTAGTGTGTGTGTGTGTGTTAAGTATGTGTGTATTAGTTTGTTCAGTGTGTGTGTGTTAAGTATGTGTGTATTAGTTTGTTCAGTGTGTGTGTGTGTGTGTAGGCGTGCATCCAGTAGTTCCTGGCTACTAATTTCCAGCAGTGTTTTCTCAGCTGCAGTTTCCATGAGAGAGAAGAGAAAATGTTTTCATGGATTTACTGCTATTACTCCTCCTTATCCTCCTCCTCCTCTCCTCTCTCCTCCACGTTGACTTCAGCTGACTGCCTGGCTGAAAACACACCTGGTGTTGGTATAAGGTGTAGTCTGTTTCTTGAGGCTAAGTGGCTCCATTCATGTTCCTGAGTGCTGACACAGCAAACAGTCACACAGAATATTTCCATCCTGCCTGACCTCGGTAAAAGCAGTTAAAGCTGAGTTTAAGAGGGCAGAAAGTATACAAACTAACAGTTAGAGGTCTGAGTGTACCACATCAGCTCATCAAGTTCTCAAAGCCGGTGCATTAACGTGTGAATAATAAAGCTGCAGCTTTATTATTCACACGGTCATCCACCTCAGTGCGGCCTGTGTTTACTGGTCCACTGCTCTGCGCGGTTTCAGCCTTTGGTTTTAGCCCTGGTTTGGTCTGATACTTGCTGGTGTTGCAGCCCTGGCTGATCCCATGACTCCTCCTCTGCTGACTATGCGTGCTGACGTACCGAGGTAAGCGTGCCGTGTCATTTCCGGTTGAAGCGCTACTGTTAGCATGTCCCTCTGCTCTGTCTTTAGTTTGTTAATCGTGCTTCTCTCTTCATCAGAACAGATAATTATCCGCTGTTCACGTAAACTCACATTAGCTGTGCTCAAACATTCTTAGGTGTCTCCTTCTTTTAGCGACTTTCTCGTTAATGCTACAGTAGTTTACTCTGTGTTCCAGGCTGCTAGTTTCTTTAGCTTAGCAGTTAGCTTCTCCCTCTCTGTCCTGCTGTGGCTTGTGTCCAGTTATTCCTCTGCCTCCTGTGCTGATAAATGGAAAATGTAATACATGCAGTCAATATGCTGTATCGGAGGTGAGGCTCCGGTCCATGGAACCCCAAACGTTAGCCAGCCCCCGGTAGCCGGTGCTAGCCCACCCAGCGTAGCCCCTTCCCTCCCCACGGCGGCTCCCGGGAAGCCGCGGCGGCTGGTGACCGTCCGCAGCACGGAGCGCAGCCCCGGGCAGAAGCCCACGGTTCGTACGGGCTGTGAGGAACCAGCTCTGTGCTGAGAAAGTTACCGGCACCAGGACCACGGTCAGGTGTTTTCCTGAGGCCATAGCGGGCGGTGATGAATCCTATTTAAAACTGCGGGCTAACGATAAACGTAAATATAGTAAGAATTTTATTCACGTTGGCGGCAACGAGACCTGATTACTCCAACCGGAGGTCACTAAAATGAATGCTGAGTCGGTGTGGACGTGGAAAAACAATGGTCCGACTCCGGAGTTTTGTCCGGGACCTTGTCTAGTCTGACCCCTGATAGGCGTCCAGCTCTGGAGACGGTTCACGGACTTTCTGGGGAAGACCAGCAGCTCTCAGATCTACAAATGTGCCCGAGTTCAGGAGTAGACCAAAAGCATCACAAGCCACAGTTGAGACCAGGAGGCAGAGTTGCAGGCCTACACGGTTCTCTGCGCCCAGCTAAATTAATGTAATCATAAGTAAACAGAGGAGGAGTAATTCATAAAAGCATTTAGAGCTATAGAGTCTGGATCTGTGGCTACAGGTCACCCACTGCCCCCGTAATTAGTCTCACCTATAATTACTATTGTTAATCATATTAATAGTCTTAATATCATTAGTTTTACCATTGTTATTGTTAGTCTAATTCTTAATGTTATTAATAATTAATATTAGTCTTGTTATTGTTATGCACTCTCTGGTGTTTGAGCCCTGGTTCGGTCCAGTATTATTTACGGATTTAATTCTGGTTTGTGCTAATATTTGCCGGTGTGAATGAAATGGTTAAAAATACACACAGATCCAGTCTTTTGTGCGTCAGTCATTGTGATGTGCCGTGTTAAACTGTACATCTGTTAATCAGTGCACAGCATCATGGCCAAGTCTCCAACAGTCCAACGCAGAAAGTCATTTTAATCTGACATCATCATCATCATCATCCAAACACACACACACATACAGGACTACCAGGTTGGTTCCCACAATACCTCAGTGAGTTTGTCCAACTTGTTGCTCCATTTCACATCATGAAACAATAGAACGCACACACAGTAAGTGGTTCCAGTGGTTTATGGAGCAGTGCTGCGTCAATGCTGACCTCCAACTGCCCACAAAACAGAGAGAGGGTGAGAAGGAGGGAGAGAGATACAGAAAAATGTTCTGCTTTAATAATACTCAGAAGTGGAAAGTACCTAAGGTCGTTTAGTTAACTACCGCACTAGAATAGTTTTAGTTGGTGGTCTTTTACTTGAGTATTTCCACTTTGTGAGACTTTCTACTTCTTACCCCACAACATTTGTCTGATGGAATTTATACTCAAAGCATAAGAGAGAGTCTTAACATTAGAACTGTATGGAATTCAAACTGAACTGTCAGTATAATAAACACAGGTACAGGAGAGGTAAATAATGACTCACTTAGCTGTTGAATAATTTGTTTATTTCCTTACAGAGTAGTGCCATCATCAGGTCAACATTTAAAATTTTCCAGTACTTTGGATTATGAGCCAAACTTGCAGAACTAATGACTTTTCTCGTCAGGGCGATGAGTGTACTTTGTGTTTCGTGTTAAACAGTAAATGTTAGCAGTATGCAGACGGCTAAGATGGTGAGTGGTGAGCACTGTAAGTGCTGAGGTTACCAATGGGACTACAACCACTGCTGACCCAGTGCATGAAAAGAAAATCTGCTTTAGAACATGAAGACATGAATCTTGGACTTTGCGTACATTGTTCCTCTGGAAAATGTATGTACACACATTATTTACTTTACCAGAAGCTCAGTTTGAACTCAGTGTGCCGCAGCTTAAAGTTCAGTCTGTCACTGGTTTGAACTGTGCGAGCTCTGTTCACAGTTCTATCTGTTGTATCTGCTGCTTCATACAAGATACACCTTTATTAGTCCCACACCAGAGCTTTCCCTCTGCCCATGTGTGATGCATGTTTAAGTGCTGTCAGTGCTTGAAACTTGACTCTGCACTTCTCTGCACTGCTCTGCACTCTGTTAGTCAGTGTTACAGCTCAGCCTGTTCAGGTTCTTCCCAACGGAATGACTGAATAGAGGAGTGATAGTGACACCTGCTGGTTAAACTGGAAACACACATGCACACACACTTAAACCATTTCCATTATCAATTAATCTGCCAACTATTTTTAATTTTATATCTATTTTCTAATTGATTAATTGACTAACTGCTTGAACTCTGTGTGACTTCTGAGATCTGTAATGTGACAGTGTAACAAACTAACTGCAGTTTAACGGTAGAATTGTATTAACAGAAACAACCATTTTATTCTGAAAGTCCAACAGTTTTTACATGAACAATAAAATACACCACTATGTCAACATCTGGCTGTGTGTGTGCATGTATCAGTAACATGTCAGTACAGTGTCCCACAGTTTTACTTCATAGAGTAAATACGAACAATGGAGACCAAATAAAAACAAATTAAAACAAGGCAGAAGTGTTCAGTACATTCAACACAGCAGGTAACAGTCAGTGTCCTTCTGTCCATCTGTGTTACAGCTGTGGTTCCTTGATTGATCATTAAGATGGTCCAATCAGATTCATTTCTGTCCCTCCCTGACCAATCAGATTGCTGGTCTTTTCCATGGCACAATCCCGAGATCATCAGAGCTCATCCTTCAGAGAAAGAGACAAATGTAAGACCCCTTTTTAAAAAATGTTTTCTTTTAACCAGACAGTCTTCGTTTCAATTTTATGCCAACCTTATATTTACCTTTGGTTTGCTGTGTAACCGTGGCAACAGCTGCTGTAGTCGCTGTCTGATGGTGTCAGCAATCACGTTTGCATCCCGGCTGTTGATGTGTTCCCCGCTGTGTTCATGCTGTCAGCGTGCACACACACACACACTTTTTTTTTTTACATCTTTATCACACCAAACTAGTACCACTAGTAGTGAAGGCAGGCAAATTTGAAACCCAGAAAATTAAACTGATAACTCTGTGAAATGAAACATGTTTAGATTCTGTGTGACTTGAACTTCACCAGGATTTCATTATCAGTGACGTCCATCGCAACAAATGTCCCTAAACTCACTGAGAAATCACTGGAAACGGATGCACCATGTAACCAGCCCCTGCCTGAGAATCATCATGTTTTGAGCCTTCTTCAGTATCAAAGTGCTTCCAATGGTACACAGCAAACAGGAAAAGAGGATTTGATGTACTTAGTTTTTTGGTTTTTAGTGTGTATGCGTCACACTAAATGTGCAGCCTGTTACAGTAGCTCCTGATTTTCTTCCACTAGTTTCTACTTTTTATCTTTTTAGTAAATTTTTTTTTAAGAATTTCCCTACGTGGATGTGTGTGTGTGTGTGTGTGTCCTCACCCTCCTTGTTCCCAGGTATGGGTAAAATCTGACAGATGGGTAGGCGGTGATTCCAGCTGATTGACAGGTCTGATAATGAGCCTGACAATCCACCTTCCCTGCCCGAATCTCCCCTTTAAGAATCTGTCAATCATACAAAGAACATCCTCAACTTCTGAGAACATGTCAGTTTGTGCTTCCTGTCACAGCCGGCTTCTCTTGGGCTGCGACCGACAGGAACCACAGAACTAAAGCTCCTGGATACAAAGATTTATTTCTAAAAAGGAAAGGGTCTCTCACCCGAGCCAGGACCTCGAACTCTGGGGCGAAGTGTTGACAGGGTCCACACCAGGGGGCATAAAAATCCAGAACCCAGTGATCTTTACCTGAGAGAACCAGAGACCTGAAGGACTCTGGAGTCAGATCCACTGACGCTCTGGGTAAAGAACTGAACACACAACATGTTAACACAACTAGACACCTACACTACAGGAGTACACATTAACTCAGGAGGGAGGGAGGCAGGAAGAGAGAAAGGCATGAAGAAACAGACAAGAGACACAGAAACTGAGAGGCAGACAAAGATAGATAGAAAGAGATAGATAGAAAAAAGAACATAGAAATAACAGGAAGAAAGAGAAAGAAAAACTATGTCTCACCTCAGTGCCCATGATCTCAGTGAATGAGCGTCTCTGTGCCAACCATTATAACTCCTGCAGATGTGGATCAATAGGGGAACATGATCAATAAGCAAAATAAGGCAGTAACCTAGTTAACAGGCTTATGTTAACACTGAGAAACAACGGCAACACCTCTGTTTGTGTTTAGTGTTTATAATATGTAATAGAGCATTTTAACGTATGGGACGTACATGTAGTGATCTGGCTGCCGGGCGTTGCCGGGGTACAGTCGGATTTCAGGGTACGCCCTCACACTCTGACTCTGACAGAACGACTGAAACCGCTGACAGTCGACTGAACCAACCAGGATCTGTCCCAACAGCAGCTGGAAACAGGAAGTAACAGGCACACAGATTAGACACATGTACTGCTGATCACCAGCAGCATGAACATGCTGTCCTCCTTCAGTCTGGTCTGAGGAACCTCGCTGAGTCCTGACTCCTCTAAATGTGCCACACATTCGTGTTTGATTTTTCTAAAGAGAAGAGAGACTGTCACAGTCAGGCTGTAATGACTGGGTGTGTCCTAAAAACATTATATTTCAATCGTGTTTGTCTTAGTGCATTTAATTTCTCTGCTGTAGTCGCTTGGTTGAGGTTAAACTCGGTTTTTAACTCATTACTCTGCTAGGTGCAGACGGCCTCACTGTGTCTGGTGTGTATATGATGTGTTGTACCCTGGCCATGCGTCTCCACTCTGGCTTCAGAGCCTGACAGGGTCCACACCAGGGAGCATAGAAATCCACTGCCCAGATCTGCCCATCAGCTCGACCTGCAACCAACGGAGGGGAGAGGAGAGGAGAGATTAATAAACGACAGCAGCAGTGGTTAGAACAGGAAACAAGTCTACACACAGTTTTGTGTTTTCATACATTTGTCTCAGTCTGTGTTTGTGCCAGGACAAGCTGTTATCTATTATCAGGACTGGTTTTACCTTTAACTCTCTCGGCGAAGCTGGAAGGATCCAGGACCAGCACAGATGGATTGACTAGATCCTACCGAAGCAGAAAGAAGAGCTTTGTGAACCTCAGCTGCTTTCATATGCTTCATATTCAGACCACAGTGATGCCAGCTTCTGAACGTCAGAGAGGGCAAGGACAGAAAGAAATCCCAGCACAGAGCTGCTCATATTTCTTTTATTATTTCACACTGTATTACACGAGCACGAGCGATGACTTTCAGCCAGAAACCGTCTTCACTTGCTGCTCTCAGTGACCATTTTTGGTTGAAACCACTCCTGGGAAGTTGACAGCAGGTGACTTTCTTTCTTTTGCCTGTGATCGTGTTTTTTTACCTGAGAAGTCTGCGTGTGCATTGTGCAGACTCAGGATGTAGCTGGTGTGACACAGTACCTGTATGAACTCCAGGATGCCATCTGCTGAATGCTGTCCTTCATATTCATGAACAGAGGAGCCGTTGAAGATCACGGTGGTGGGGTACGCCTGAATGTTATACTGAGACACAGTCAGAAAAAGTCATCAACCTGTCTGGGGTGTCCACCTGTCTCCAGCTCTTAGTTAATCGTACAGTCCAGATGTGTATGTGCTTACCATAGAGCAGAGGTTGTGGTGGATGGTACAGTCCAGAGTGCCAAACTTCATCTGTCCGGCCAACTGGATGGAAGCTTTTCTCAGCTCAGGCAGTAAAGCTCTGCACGGAGGACACCACTGCTCACAGAAATCAAACGTTTCTGAAATTAATATCTAACTCGGTGAAGTCAGAGCACTTTGTTTCGTGAGCAGTGAGCTTCATCAAGATGTTTTCTTATCAAAGCTTATGTGATATTACACAGAGACACGATGAACTGTGGAAATGTTCATCGTCTAAACAGGTGTAACTGGTTGTTGCTGCTGCTCATCAGAGGACTTTTGCATGAAGCTGAACCTTTTTTAAACCGTCCAAATCAAGCGACTGGGCAGCTTTTGAGTCTTGAATCTGAGCCGTGGTTAGAGTGTTGGTGGGCAGAGGCAGGATGTTATTTGAAGGTTGAAGTCACAGTGAAAGGCGTTCTGTCACGCCTCCTGTGTTTGAGCTCCACCATCTGTTTATGTTCATAAGCTCAGCTCCTAATATTTGAAACAGCAGTGGATAGAAACGGACTTTACTGTATTTTCTTTTGCTCAGTCTCCAGAACTTCAGTTAAAATGTGTGCTTCATCTGGATGGAAACTCAACTCTACACATCATGAACTCATACAAAGTTTCAGCCTCTCTCTTCTCTCTCAGAAGCCTGAAGCTTGCGATTGTGTTTAAGGTTAACTTACAATAATTTGCATACTCGGCTCCATTTAGACATTAATTTTCTCCCGTTGCCGCTGTACCAGCATGTATTTTAAGTCGTTTGTTTCCGGCTGCTTCTCAGAGTCTGTCTCCCTGTCTCTCACTGTTTGTGTTGTAGGTGTGGCTCCATCACCATCCCTGAAGGTAAACAGGGAGTCGGACAGGCTGAGAAATCAAGCAGCAAAGTGTGAAATATAAAACAATCTGAGGCTTATCAGTGATGATGTGGCATTTTCCACCTGTTTACTTATGATGAGTGAGTGTGTGTGTGTGTGTGTGTGTGTGTGTGTGTGTGTGTGTGTGTGTGTGTGTGCGCACATCAATCAATCTTCTGATTCATTAGTTACAAACCGGAGCAAAGAAGTCGACGAGCCACGGCTCCTTCCTGTCTGAGGGGAAGGTGTCGGGCCTCAGAGTCGTCACATGAGCACGAACACTGTCCCTCGCAAAACCCACAATGTTGTACAACACATCTTTACCTATGGAAAGACACAGGACAAAGAGGTGACAGGTGAACATGGGCTCTAACAGTCAGTCTATTAATCAATTAGCGAATCAATCGAAAATGAATCAGCAGCTGCTTTTGTTAAAGTAATTCATCAAATATGAATATTTTAGTAGTTTCTTCAGTCTTCTGTGGATTTAAACTTAATGTCTTTGGGTGTTGAACCAAACACGACATTTGAAGACGTAATTGTAACAGGCAATTTTTCAATTTTTGTTCCTGGTGTTTTATGGACCAAACAATTGGACAATCAATCACGAATATGACTGACAACAAAAAAAGCATAACAAGGTAAAAGAAGAGTTCAGTCTGTAGCACTGACCATGGTGGATCTCAAAGTCGTGGATTCCCAGTCCTTTGAAGACAGCCACACAGGGTTTATGGATGTAGAGAGACTGACACAACTCTGAGTCTGCTACACAGTCTACTCTGCCGACCTGAGGAGACAGACAGACAGTCAGACAGAGACAGACAGACAGACAGACGGAGACAGACAGACAGGTACCTGTATGTGGTCGTTCCTGAGGAAAGCTTGTAGCTTCTTGTACTCGTTGGAGGCGGAGCTTCTGTCTCCAAACGTAAAACTGACCAACCAGCGATGATGAGCCAGTTTCCTCTGGAGACAAGAGGTTACACATCATCAGAGGCTTTACCTTTGAACATGTGCTGTATCAGTACCTGAAAGCTGTGGAGCACATCTGAGTGGCTGTAGTGTGTGGTGGGTATAGTTGTGTAGTGTGTGTAGTGTGTGTACCTGGAAGCTGTCACTGGTCAGCAGCTCCAGATCAGGCAGATGGCTGATGACCTGATTGTAAATCTCTTTACTGTCCAGAGTATTCAGCCACTAAAACACATGCCCAGTGAGTCAGTACTGCAGTACTACACACAGTGTTACACAGACAGTACTACATCATCCTCACACAGACAGTCATTGGTTCAGTCTCTTACCAGCACGCTGCCTTGTTGATCCAGAGAACTTCCAGGTGGGAACAGAGCAGTCGCTCCGCTGGTCACCTGAAAAACAGCACAAGGACTAAACACGAATACTTATAAATGAGATCCAGTTACTCCTGAAACTACTACTGCTGTTGTTACAGTTACTGTTTCTTGAAAACAGTTCAGAGCAGCTCAGAGCATGGTGCGTTCAGAAACAACACATCTACCTGCACTGCTTTGAAAATGATACCCAGATTTATCTCCCATGGAAAGAGTTTTTCTGTATGAAGAGTAACATGTAAGTATCTTACAGTAGCAGTATCAGTAGTACTGCAGTACTTCTAAACCTTACCTGGAAACTGGCACAGAGCTGTTCCTGTGTGGTGCAGTCCATCCATCCCACTTTCACCAGACCATCCTGCACACAGACACAAACACAGGCAGGTCAGTAGATATGTTCACTTTGTATGATTTCAACCAGTGGGACCAGTAGAATTTATTCTGTCACTAAAAACACTAAAACAGCTGGTGCAGTTACTGTGTGTTGAATCTTTACATTTCATGATGTATCTTAGATGTTCTTTACTAATTGAAGTGATATCAGTAGAGGAATGCTTCTATTTTTTTTTGAAGATATTTAGATAAGTTTATTTTTGAAGCAAAATTCAGATAAACAGCATTATCACTCTGTTGGAGATGTGTTTCTGGCCACCTCATGTATCTGCCTCTGCCATTAACAGCTGTGTTCTCACCAACATTCCTGCCAGCTTCTGTCTTGTTCTTGGCTCCAAGCAATCTGAGAGAGAGACAGATAAACAAACGGACAGACACATGAGCAGCGCATGACCAGGTAGATACGACCAGGATGCGTCCAAACATCTGATCATTCGAGGTTATGAAGAATGATTCATCACACCTGTGTACCTCGTAAACATGAAACACGCAGACAACGTGTGATGATGTGACATGCAGGGAAATATGTGTGACTGAATGTTTAGACTAAAAAAGCCTCATAAATGCAGGTGTGTTACCTCCGGTGTCAGAGCAGAAGGTGATCAGCCAGCCGAGCCCCGACGAGAACGCGCTCTCTATCTCACTGAACACGTTACCTAATAAAAAATACACACAACCACACCCACAGGTCAGACCATGCCGAACGATATAAAACAGCCTGATGATAAGACTCATCACTCGCTGACAGAATCAGAGATGTGGGCAGCGACTCAGAGGTCTGGAACCAGGCTACATATAAACTGAGAGATGAACGGTTCAGAGATGTTTACCTTGCCAAAGCTGAGTGACAGTTGTTGTGATAAACTGCATGGAGAAGTGGACCAGGTTGTCTTTAGAGCGCTCCCCATTAAACTTCTCTGGTTTCTGTGGGAAGGATTTAGTCAGACAGAAGGATGCACTGAGCTTGTTTCTGGTATAAACACAGATTTTCAACAAGCAGCAAAAAAAAACTGACATAAACTTTAGATCATGTTTCTGCTGCATTTTAAATCCTCCACCTGTCTGAATGGACATGCCTCCATTTTATCTAATGCAGCCCACACTTCACTCACATTAGTTCATTAGCTGATCAGTCAGGGGACAATGATTAAAGAGCCGTGAACCGACCTGTCCTGCTCTGTATATAAACAGACTGGGGTAGCTGTTGATGCCTTTACTCCTGCAGAGGTGGTTGTTGTCTCCACAGTTCACAGCTCCAATTCTGATCACTCCATCCACCTCCTTGGCAAACTCCCTCCACTGAGAGACAGACAGATGGGACAAATGGCACAGACACAATGTTCTCTTATTTACACTCAGTAATAATCAACTACTGCTTATGTCTGCAGACATTATAAAATATAAAACAGGGGAAAATCAAATTAACTATCCATGAGCTTACAGAAAAAAGGCAACAGTGAGAAGAAAACACCTGCATCTCAGGTGTATGTTCAGTGTTTAGTTTGTGTTAAATGTGGTTTATTATCTCTTTTAGTGTTATATTACCGTCGGAGCCAGCTGGTGACAGTGTGAGCATCGTGGGAAATAGAAGTTGATGAACCAGATTTCTCCAGAGTTCACTGCTGCCTCTGAAATACACAAACAGTCGTCACTACCTGTTCACCTGCCGCGTCTCCTATTTCTCACATACACTCATGTTTTAGTGCCTTTGCTGGCATCTCACAGAATGTAAACCTCATGGCTGCGAGATGCAAACGTAATGTTTGTCTTTTGCATAAAACTGTACATGTGGCAGATGCTGAGCAGAATTAAGAAATTTTGTGTTTTATTTGTTTAATGCGTTTCTCACCATTTGTTTTGTTTCATTGTCATTTTCGTGCTTTTTCTAGGTTTGTAACTTTGCTCGAAAAGTGGACAATAACAATAACATTAACTGAGCTTCTGCCAACTGTGTTACCATGTACAAAACAGTCACTCTTACCAAAATCTCCGCTGTCCAACGTGATGATCTCCAAATCATCATCATATATACCTGATCAGAGAAACAGATTCAACTGTTAAACAACTGTGAGATTAAAGATTTATTTCCAGTAAAATCAGCTGGTGGTTGTCAAAGAAAATATTTTAATGTCCTCTCATGGTTTCAGTTCAAACTGCTGTAAAAAAAAAAAAACAAAAACAAACAAATAAAACAAAGTGTGTCGGTTTCACAACCGACCCACCAACACACACGCCTGTCTTACATGAGACAGGCGTGTGTGCTTAATGTAGAGACTTACCAAAGTCATAGCGGTAGTAGTTCCAGCTCTCATAGCGTCCTCCCTGCTGCTCGTCCAATCCCTTTTCTCCATATTTATCATATTTCTTCCTGAGGTCTTCATCCTTCAGAACCTCATAGGCTCGATTTACCTGCAGGAACTTCCCATGGGCTGAGGGGTCGCCCTAAAGCACAACATTTTGATCAGGGTTTAGGTTTTCGATGGACAGAAGTTTTGTCTGGGCCTGGGTTAGTTCCAGGTTTAACTGGGGTGTGTGGTTTGTGGTTTTTAACAGGGTTTAGATGTGTTTCAGGGGAAGTCAGTGGTTCACTGTTCCTCAGAGTAACTCACAGGGTTTTTGTCTGGGTGCATGGTGAGTGCCAGCTTCTTGAAGGCTTGTCGTATCTCTCTAGTCGTGGCCTCCTTGCTGACTCCCAGCAGATCGTAGTAGTCTTGGCTCTCAGTCAACACCACCACCAACAGGGAGACGAGGAGCAGCAGAAGCAGCGTAAGCCGGATGGGATGGGGCTGCTGGACCCCGAAGACAGCCCTGTGCCCCATTACTAGTCACAATGCAACCACAATAACCAGCTACAACCAGAGGAGCTGAAACACACAAGCACAAACATGAATCCTTACTTTGTGTGCAGATGAGCAGGTTAATGCCTCCAGGTTGCCACACAGCCACCCTGTGCTGTGAAGGTCCACCTCATGCATCCCCCACTTAGATCCTTACACCAGCTATTTGTTCTGAATTATTGCTGCCTACATCTTAAGAAATTGAGATGAAACCAGTAAACATTGCACATAATATGAAAACGTGTATTCCCAGATTTCAGCTTCTCCAATCTGAGGACTTGCTGCTTTTTATCTGTTTTATATCCCTGTGAACTGAATATCTTTCGTTGTGGGCTGTTGGTTAAACAGACATTGCTTTGGACTCTCTGCATTTTATAGATTAACTGAAAACTGAAAATTTGACAGATTAATCAGTAATGACAATAATCGCTAGCTGCAGCCCTACTTCCTTGCAGCTTTACTCCTCTATATTTGTGAATCCTGGGAATTACAGTTAGCTATCTGAAATGAATATGTTGTTAACTTTTCCTGTAGACAAAAGAGAGTAGCTCCTGCATTAAATACCTTAGTTTGTTATTTTGACCTGTAAATACAAAACATCCCTGTTGAGCTGTAATAGAGTCATTGTAACACAAAGAGGAACTTTTGTTCTAAAAAGGCTTTAACTTTGGAAGCTGTTCTCTTAATTTGCCTGACTGAGACTACTGAAGCTTTATATTACCTTTAACTAACAAATTCACAGTGGTTCTGGATGAGGACTGCAGACTGCCCCCAGCCTTTCACAGTGAAGAGATCACTTCACTTTAGACTTCTAATCAAACAAAACATGACAGAGGATGTCATATCCAGCTTTGCAAAGTTTTGAGGGGAATTTTTTTTTTTTTTTTTACACTTTATCGGTTAATCGATAAAGAAATTAAATTATTAAGATAAGTCTTATTTGCAGCCCTTACCTCATTTATGAACAAGGAGGAATGAATACCAATTATGGTTCTTAGAAATGTCATTGGCAAAACTGGCAGACAAACAGAGAAAAAGCCTGTGTAGGTGAGCACACTGAGTAAGAATATACTTTAGGTGACCATCAGTAAAATACTCTACATTGTGCATAGTGTGTTTAGATTCAAAGATTCAAAAATTCAAAAGAATTTATGACAAGCAAAGACACTGTGTTTAACAAATATATAAACACAAAAGTGATTATCGCTAGTTATTTGTATCCACAGAGCCAGATCTTAATTTCTCTGAGTCTGAGTTTGTCTTGTCCCAGCAGAAGAGATAAAATCAGCTAACTAAGCTAAGCTAGTAGCTAGCTGAGGGTCTCCGGGCAGCAGCAGTTTTAACAACTTGCTGGCTAATTAGCGTGTTAGCTTCCCGGCGACATGTAGCTTTGTGCTGTGTGTTGGTGAAGTTAAGCTAAAATTAATCTGAAGTCTACCAAGTTTTCAATGAATCAAGTGATCTGGAAACAGCTCCGTTACCTTAAAGGGGTCCCAACTTCTAAAAGTCTGAGGCTGAAGATCCGGATCAGCATCCGGCTCAGACCGGCATCAAGTTTTATACAAAACGTCAGAATTCCAGTTTTTCCGCTCACAGCATTTCACACTAAAAGCCTCAGAGAAAACCAAGACAACGGGCGGTTCCACAAACAAATCTTAAGATGTTTGCATTTTTAAAAACGACAGACTTTGTTAAACAGACTTTAATCAGAGAACTAAGGTGCTCTCCGTCTTTGTAATATTTTTTTGCGCTTTTATTTCGATAACAGAATAGTTACCTTTGCCGGTAATTTCACGAAGCTTGTCGCTCACCAGCCACATGTCGATGACGTTAAAGCACTAGGTTTGGCGCATTCAGGTCCACTTGTTTATAAATCAAAGTATGTCCACAATAAATACATCTGTCGGGGATTAACAAAATGACCAGTGTTAAATACATAATGGTGAAATAAAAGTCAAAAAGTCAATAAATACAATTACAAAAATAATGAGCTGAAGAAAATGAAAGTTGAACCCACAAATCATAATAACTCTAAGAATAATAAGTTATCATGAAATGGCATCAGTAGTGGAAGAAGTATTCAAATCCTTTAAATAAGTGAAGAAGTGTCGTATGCATGCAGACAACTGCTTTTCAAAAACCTTGAGACGGTGAAGATTTTGACAGTTTTTTTTAGGAAAGTAGTTAACATTTCTGCTGCCAAAATGAACAGACCAGGAACTGAGCAACTTGAACTAGAAACAACTGAACTGTTACATTGGAAAGTATGTTTAAAGTATGTGTTACGTACATTTTTGACCATTCCCCAAGTGTCGTAGAACCTGGGCTATCAATGGACATTCTGTCGTATTGAGCCACTAGAAACTGGAATTTTCTTGTTTGCATCGTTTTATTTATTTTTTTGGAAATATTTCACTGAACTATACCTTAACATTTTACGCTCAAATTTCTACAGTTAAAAAAAAGAATCTGGCTTTACAAGTCTCGGGTAAAACAAAACTCCCCTGAACGCCTCTTTACAATGACGCTGCCTTAATGCGCCGGAGTAGCCCCGTTAGCAGAGGTGCCGTCAGGTTCCAGTCAGCTTGTACCAGCAGCCCTGAGCCCCGCAAACAAACAGAAACGGACTGATATATTTTATTTTAAACCATTTAAATAATTGGCTGGTATCATTTAGGGTTCAGCTCCACTTAAGTAGTTGTTTCAGTAACAGAAAGTTATAGTGACAGTCCAGTTAGCTTTGCTCGCCACATTAGCCAGCTAGCCAGCCCTTTGCCTGGCGTCATTTCCTACTTTTGAAAATCGCGGCCAGAAAGTAACGAGCCAAAGATGGAGCTTCAAGGTAACCTGAGTTTTATAAAGTTTTATTTGCTTTTGTTTGATGACTTTGTTATTTACATGTTTATCAATCTGTTTGCTCTGACGAACGGTTAGCTCAACATTAGCTGTTAGCAGCGGACAGTGGTGTTTATTTCTGGTTTTCCTAAAAGATGTTAATTGCGATTAAACATTACGTTAAAGTGTTTCTTATGTTCACCAATGGAGGAAGAAGTTCTCATATCTTTCTCTTTTTTAAATTCTGCAATACCACAGTGTTAAAGTCCTGTATCCAGACTATCTGCTTGAACTTCAATCGTTTTTTTCTAGCCTGTTGTTGACAGTAACTTTATTTATAGAATGGACGTGTTGATGATTATAGCACAAACATCTCCACTACCATTGTTCCAGATCTCTGATGTTTTTTGAAAGTCAAATGTGAACCGTAAGCACATTTTTTAATTTGGTTAATCCTTCGATCCATTTTCTGCTGCTTGTCCAGTTCCAGACCGTGTTTAATGATTAATAACTAACATTATAAGGACATCATTGTAATATACAACTCAGTTTCATCCTGTGTGGTTTTTTAAAGAAGTCTTTAAAAGTCAAGTAATTTAACTATGTGAACTAGGTGACTGTCCTTTGCTCTCTATCATCTCCTGCTCTGTGCGAATCATTCATCACACTGCTCAGCTCACTGTGATCAGTGAAGAAAGTGTAGGAAAGAATCACAGACATAAACAGAGCCTGGATCCTTTTTTTTGTCTTCATTACATATGCCTCTTAAGTCCAGCAGCCAGTCACAGAAGTTCAGAAGTTTAATTTGCCACCTGTATTTAAAGTAGGAGAAACACACAGTAAAATTACTGCTACGTGCTACCACCTCAACTCTTTGGCTTTATCCTTAATAATTGCTGACTTGAGCTTGAGTCAGTCTTGATGGTGGCCGCTCATCTCAAACCAGTGTAACTTTGTCACTGTCTCTCAGTGGGAACTGAACCGATGACCCTGGGCTCTCCGACCTCTCCTAAGCCGACCTCTGGAGCTCAGTTTCTGCCTGGCTTCTTGATGGGAGACCTACCAGCGCCAGCTAGTCCCCAGCCACGCCCCTTCAGCCTGACCATGCCCCTCGTGGAGAGCACAGCTACGCACTTAGGTCAGCAGGAACTCACACCCACCTGTAGATCACCTGATTGTTGTTTCTTTGATAGATTTGTTAGTATGTGCTGTCCTGCATTTTAGGAGGAGGAGGCTCTGCCCCTCAGCCTGTTGTCCCCACCCCCAAGGATAAAAGTGGTGCTCCACCTGTCCGCAGTATCCGCGACGACTTGGTTACTGTAGCGACGCCCCTCAATGCACACAGGCAGGTTAGTATACAGACAGTTGGATTAATCAAAACCACGTCCCACATTTACCTAGCTTCTCAGAACATCGCTCCTCACTGAGAGACATATTTTATGTCTTACTTTTAAGAAGGAGTAAAAGCATTTTATCAACTGTCTTAACTTACAAAATCATGGCTCTCTCTGCTGGTATTTAGGAGCACTAGAGGAGTCCTGACCTGTTAGGAGCTGCAGGAGATGGCACTCAGGCAGAGGCATTCTCCATGAGAGGAAAGATGTTTTGGGAATGCTTGATCACAACAAGCTTAGTAAAAGATACAGTTTTGACAAAAATCTAGTGATTTTCATGACTGTCCATGTGCAAGGTGCAGAGGATAACAAATGCGCTCCTCGCAGAAACAGATGTTCTCACAACGGAGAATTGCAGCTTTTCAACCACAATGATTCTGTCAGAACTAGGGATGCCCCCTGAAACCAGGTTCTGAACTGGTTCTAAATGATCAAGAACCTGGACCATTTAAGGTTGGTTCTTGTATTGGTACTTGAAGAAACCAGGGAGTAAAATTTGTGGATTGGATTCAACCACTCACACAGAACAGAGAAGCCAAGTGGGCGAAAATGACACAGAGTTAAATTTAGCTAAATTAGAATCATACTCGAGGTGATGACATTTATGTGTGTTGCTGTAAGTGCAGGAAAACTTTCATGAGTGAAAGGCTATTTGCTAAAGCTAATTGTTAAATAGGTGTAGAAAGTGAACTGGTTTAATGTGTACTTATTACCTGATCAGCAAAGCACCTGTTCAACAAGTATATGGATATTTTCAAATGCTTTGTTCACAGTTTCCCATCCACCACTGGTATGTTCTGTCCATAGTTCAGTCCTTAGGCTAATGGTGCATAGTTTTGAAGAAACTAAAACTGAAGCTAACTGTTTGAAGCCTAACTCTTTAAGCTCATTGATGCTGGAGCTCAGAGTTTGGTAGATTTGTTAAGACTTTCTGGCTGAGACAAATCTGCCAGTTATGATGATTTGAAGTGTAATAAAGGTGAGAAAAGTCTGAATATACTGTAAAAATCTCTCTCCTCTCTGCCTGTTTCTGTCTTCAGTCTTTTCCTGTAATGCAGTCTCCTCTGTCTGCACGTCAGGTCCCAACCCCAGGAACAGGTACATAGTGATACTACTACTTCTACCACTGGTATTGCTAGTTAATCGTTTTTGCTTAACAATTGTTTCCTTGAACTGTCAACAGTTTGTGTTGGTGCCTTTCCTGTTTTCTTTATGACCGTGTCCCCATGTAAAAAGCCAGAGGAGGGGAGACAACTCTTTCTCCACATGATAAAGATATAAAGACATATCAGCCAATAGTAATATTTAACATAAATAGTGTTGATGCACTAATATAATACATCTGAAAGAAGATAAGGATTTCTGACAATAAAACCTGATCTGTTGTATGGAACTGCAATAAACTGTACAGGTGTACTTAATAAAGTGGCCAGTTAGTGTATGTCTGTTGTTTTGACCCACCTGTCTCTCTCTCTCTCTACCTCCTACCTGTGTCCGTCTCCAGGTGTGCAGCAGGTGTGCTTTTCTCCAGCTCAGGTGGATCCCTTCTACAGTCAGGGAGAGTCTTTGTCATCTGATGATCAGCTGGACCAGACCTGGGTCACTGTGTTTGGGTATTTTTATTTCTAAATAAACTGATTTCACTGACCTCCTGCTAAATATAGTGTCAATACAACAGACATCAACTATGTGTGTGTGTGTGTTAGTTTTCCTCCAGCCTCAGCCTCTTACATCCTGCTGCAGTTTGCTCAGTACGGAAACATCCTGAAACACACGGTGAGACGCGTGCATGCACACACACACACACACACACACACACAGTTCTGTTCTGAGTGCGATGAAACGAGGACTTCTGTTACAGTTTATTAGCATCAAACTATAAAACTTCACAGGAGATGCTGCTGGTGGGAGCAGCACATTTAGTAGGTCACTTTTTGTTTCTGAGGTTGGAAAGAAGGGAGAAGCTGAACGACATACAGGTGAATTGCTTAGATGAAGAACCTCAGAAACCTATGATGAACCTGAACATTCTTCCTCAGCTGTTCTATTGACTCACACAGGCCAATGAGTGCAGCATTGGCTGGGATCTCCATTAGTGTTACTGACTGACTGACTGACACACTGTTTGATATGTTGATATATTTTCGCAACACCAATAATCTAAAAGCGCTAGCCCACAGGTCAGAACATGATAAAGCTTTAGCTGAGGTTTATGGATTATAACAGCGTGATCTCCTAAACTGGATTGATCAGTTTAAATCAGGTGCACAAGTGTTAAAAGGAAGACAGTAAAAGAACATGTCCACCGAGCGTTAAACTGTTTTACAGTTACATTTACAGCCTCACGACTTTGTTGTATTTATGGCTCCTGAAGCTCATGTAGGGAATCACTACCACTGCTGCGTCATGTGACGCTCATACAGGGAAGTAACTTGATCAGTGAACTTTGCTTTGTAGATTAGCATAAACAGCTCAGATTATACAGATGTATTGATGCATGTTTCTATATATATTGATGATAAATTGACAGATGGCGTCTCCTGGTAACTGGATGCACCTTCAGTATCAGTCCAGGCTTCAGGCCAGGAAAGCTCTATCTAAGGATGGAAAAGTGTTTGGTGATGCCATCATGGTGGGTGTGAAACCCTGTATCGACAAGGTCAGTACCTTTTTTTACCTAACTGTGTGTGTGCGTGTGCGTGCATGTGCGTGTGTGTCCCCATTTCTCTGCCATCTGATTGGTCCTTCACATCAGGTGACATTGATCCCAGTTTGGAATCTGAACTGAGTGGCAGTGAAGTTGATTCTCTCTCTCTTTCTCTCTCAGAGTGTGATGGACAGCAGTGAAGCTGTCTCTCCTCCACTCTCCTCCTCCTTCTCCTCCTCCGTCCTCCCCTCCACTCCTCGTTCAGACATCAGACCACTCAGCGCCGCCTACAGAAGCTCCAGCAACGACTACCAGGTGACCTCTGACCTCAGGATTCCCTCTGGTCTTACTTGAAAATCTGCGTTTTGTTGCTGGTTGACTAAACCTGTGTCTGTCTTTAGGTAGTAGCAGACAGACAGACGCCCAGGAAGGATGACAGCTTTGTTTCCAAAGCGATGGAGTACATGTTTGGATGGTGACATTACATAGTGCATCATGGGATACGTGCAGCCTCGGAGGAGAATCGATGGATGAACTGACTCACTACTGTGTGCGTGTGCGTGTGTGTGCTCTGTGTGTGTGTGTGCACACGCTCTGTGTGTGGAGGATTTTCTGTCTCTCTTCTTTTATATTACGTGTTTTTTTTACTGTCTCTGTCTCAATAAAATTGTCTCTGGTTTAAACTCCGTGAAGCTCAGGTTTCATTCAGACATGATGTTCTTTCAGCAGCCACACAGTGGCACTGTTACAAGGCATGGCCAAAAGTTTGTGGTCACTCAAACGTTCCTCACAAATGTGATTGTTAAACCAGGCCTATGGGCATTAATGTTCTACTCTAACAGCCCCTACTCTTCTGGCCTGCTGCAGGGATTTTTTCCCATTCAGAAACCATCACTGTGGTCCAGTACTGATGTTTGGTGATAAGAGCTGGCTCTCCGTCGGCATTCAGATTCATCTCACGTGGGATTGGACTGAGCTGAAATCAAGGCTCAGTTTTTCTTTATGGAGATGGCTTCGGGCATGGGGGCATTGTCACGTTGAAACAAGAAAGGAACGAACACAATCCTTTGACACAAAATTGTGATAATACAGTTGTTGCTGTTTTATGCTGCAGCAAGATTTCCTGTCATTGAAACTAAACAGCCCAAACCTGTTAAAATCTGTCAGTCAGGGCAAAGGTACACTTACTGTACTGTATGGCTCTGTGAACTCTGCTGAAAGTGTGAAAGAATATCTGTCCAGCAGATGGAGCCACAAGTCCTGCCACACAAACCTATGCATTAAAAAGTCCATTTATACATTCTGTGTTGGTAATATTTAAAATGTGGTTGGAAAAAAAAAAACAAGAGAGTTCAAGTGTTCACAAAAGCAGGAGAGAAGAGCTTCTGAAAGCAAAGTTTCATAAATAAATATTCAGATTAAATACATAACAAGTTTATGAAATTGGTGCCAACCTTACACCTGCTCTGTCAGTATCGAGTTAAGCAACATTTCTGGAATAGGTAGGTGCACCTTGGTGCTTGTCCTGTCTGTATGGAACAACTCTCTGTGTCATTGGATGACTAATGGATAATGACTAATCAAGCTGACACATGAAGCATATATATAGGTGTGTGTAAAGTACTTATCATAGGGAATGGGAATGGTACTGAGCATTATTATTTGGAAAGGGATAATTTTAACTATAGCTACACCCAGGGATAAATAAAGTATTTTACATCATAATTTGTTTATTGACTATAATGTTATAGTATAGTATATTATTTGTGCTGCTAATCTGAATCTGCAAAGTTACTAAAGTTATCAAATAAAAGTCACAGAGTAGAAGTATAAAGTAACAGAACACTGAAGTATTCAAGCACCTTAAACTTGTACTTCATTAAAGGATTTAAGTAAATGTTACATTCCACTATAGCCAAAGAGGCTGAAACAAGTAGTAAGAATAATAACTCTGGTTTTAGTCCAAATGTTTCTGTAAACATGTCCTTAGAGGACAAAATTAAATTTAGGTGAGGATCTTAGAGATGGAGTAAGGGGGGATTTCCTAGGCCTCAGCCTCACTTATCATCACTCATTTCAGACATCTCTCACCAGCTGACCTTTCTCCTAGTAACCAATTACCTCTGGTGTACCTTATCCTAGCAACATATGGTGTCTTCAGCCCTCACTCTACTGGTGCAGCATACAGCAGGGGATAAATTACTAGAACAGGCCTCGCAGGCTGAACTGTATGCAGAACAGAAGGTGCACTGCTAGAGAAAAGACAGGGGGAGTGGAAGAGAAGGCAGAGGAGCTTTGGCTGAGCTTATGCTTGACCCTCCTGACCTTACAAGGTAATTTGAAACCCTATGATTAGGGGATGGTCAGCTGTTCCAGATGTCACATGTCCCATTGTGAACAACCTGGAGAAACCCTTTATGTAAATTTATATATATATATATATAGACACACACACACACACACGGTATTTAGCCTTCTGTGATTTGCATGTCTGTTGTTGAGGGATTATAAAACAATGGAACCCTTGGCACAGATATATACAATACAACACCCTCACTGCTCCATATAGAAGCAACACACTCAAACTGAAAGAGACACAAAATGACTACAAATCTCTTTGTGGTAGTTTGCATCTCATTGTAGTCATTTTACGACTCTTTGTGGGTATTCTCTTTGTAGTAATTTTGCATCTCTTGACAGTTGTTTTTATCTTTTTGTAGTCACTGTGCATCCTTTCTCAATCACTCTGCGGTCATTTTCCATCTCTGTGATAGTTGTGCCTCTCTTTGGAATTAATTTTGCACCCCCTTGGAGCCATTTTGCGTCTCTTTGTGATAATGTTGCATGTCTTTGTTATCATTTTGTGTTTCTTTGCGGTTGTTTTGTATGTTTTTAACGCATCTTCCATCCATGGCCGTGCTGGATATGTGTTAAGGTGCAGAAGTTTAGGTTTCGGTCCCGGGTTTTTAAACGCACATTGTCAAGCATTACGCTTTTGACGCAGAAGAACGCCAGCCTTAATGATTGGTTTCACGTGCCTGCTCTTGCTACTGTGGCCAATACCAATACGAGATTAGCTGAAATATCGCGATATTTGTCCAACAGCGCTCTGGCCTGAGGTTTCAGAGGCGATATCTCGCGCTACCTGAGCACTCGGTGTCTCATTCCACCACGGTCAAGCCTGCCGGGAGGGGGTATCTGCTCAACAGCCATCATTTCATTTGGAAACTTGAACGGAATTTATATTTATAACAAACAACGTAATTTTATTTATTTAAAGTAAACGTAATCGTCTGTGCGGCGTAATAAGTAACCGTTGGCCCAAGGTCGTAAATTTATACAGAAAAGGAAAGCTAAGTTAACGTTACAGCATAGCCGGTCGAGCTAACAAAGAAAATCCTTTCTCTTCAGAAATAATCCCCCACTACTCTCTTTAGTTATGAGTCATGTGGTCATTGATAGTCCACACGGTCTAGATCAGCAGGTAAGTACTTCCAACTTCCTTGTTTTTCTTATATACCTGTGGTGATTTTCCGTTACGCACATGTAGTTTCGACAGAGAAAGAGTCGCTAGCCGTGAGCTAAGCTAACGCTGCGGCTGGTAAAATGGAGGTGGTCATGTCGCCGTAGAGAAGATTGTGATGGCGGAGCTCGTCACTACGTCGTGCCAGAATTGAACCAACAAGCTTCTTAATTGTGTGTCCCCTCTTTAAATGGCTAACAGCAGTGTTCGGCCTAACTAAATAAAATATGTTAATCGCTTCTTGTGAAATTTTATTTCAGTTAATGGAGATATACGCGGTTTAGCTAACATTTACCATCCGGCCGGTATCTCACTCAGTTAGCCCGGCTAATGTTGGGCCTTCTCAACCTGAAACGTGGCGCAGGAAAAAATGTTGGCAAGGGTTTTTAACGACCGTTAAAGTTTCTTAAGTGTAATGCTTTCAAAGTTATAAACCGTTCAGGTAGCATACATTTTTCTTCTTTGATTAATGGTTAGTGCTGAGGTATATTTCACTTTTTAATCTTCTCTTTTTCAACTTGTCGACGTTTTCCTCTTTGATGGTTGTGCCATGCATGCCATGTCGGTTGTTCGATAACCAGGCCAATTTTAAAACCAATGTAATAAAAGGAGTTTGGTAATGGTTGGAGTTCTTGTTTTAACTGAAGTATAAAACCACTGCTGGAACGATCTGGCTGAAAGTGTTGGATAGTGGGGCTGCAACTAACGATTATTTTTAATCTGTCGTTTATTTCTTTTGTATAAACGATAGATTCAGTGTCTTCAGATAATAGTATGCGATAAACCCTCCCTTCTTGGTGCGCTTGTAATGGAAGTGATGGGAGACAAAATTCAGTAGTTCTTCTATGGGGGGAAAAAACATTTTCCAAAGGCTGTTTGAAGCTTATGAGGCTTCAGCGTTCTCTTAGACAACCCAAGTGGAAATCTTCCAAAGTTGCAGTCTTTTTAGTACAAAATTCCCTCCAGTCTCTTAAATTATTAGTATTCTTGCACTACAGGCTGTGGAAGTATAACAACAAAAAATAACTACTACAAACTCACTAATGAGGACTGTGCTTTTTGTCCTCCTCCAGTTACATTGGAAGTGCTTTAGGAATGAATTTCTTAATGGGCACAAATTTTAGGAATGAATACAGCAAGTGGTAAAAACCCCTTTGTAATTTCCCACAGTGCAAGGGTGAAATCTCTAGTGTGTCTGGTGTGACCAGCAGTCAAAAACCTAAAGATTTCCAGTGTACTACCATGTATAACAAAGAAAAGCATCAAATCATCACATTTGAGATACTGAAACCAGCACTTATTTGTCTTTTTTTGCTTTAAAACATTTGGTTATTTGAAATTCCAGCTCTGGTTTACAGCCAAACATTTAAAATTGGAGTATTAATGTTTGTCGTGTTGTTTCAACAATAATTATTATATTGATTTACTGTCATTATGTTGGTGGTTTCAGGAATTTGGTTGAATTTTTTTTTTTTTAAATCAATTTACATTAACATTTGCCCTTTTTTTTTGTAGCTTGCTGCCCTAGACTTGAACTCTGCTGACGGACAAGGCGGAGGAACTGGCAGTAAGTAATACAGCAGATTTCACCCTCATGAAACTGTTTTTTAGAAATTGGTACTTTTGTATTGACGATTACATTCAGGTGACTAATGTACAAAAGTAAAATGTATTAGTATAATGTATTAGTGTGTTTAACTGAATGTGGAACGTGACATGTTTTTTTCCCTCTCCATCCAGGGCGTTACATTCCACCTCACTTGAGGAACAAAGATGCTTCCAAAAACGGTGAGTTCGGTTTCACACTCACCCGCTTAGCCACAGTCAGGCCATTAACACAGGTTTGACTTGTGGTGTTCTTGATTGCTAAAAGCCCATCAGAGCATGGTAAAAGCAAGCACTATTGAGAAAAAAAATATCATGAGGCGCTAACCAGGCAACATTGGTCTTTACTAGTCAAGACAAAAGATGGTGGTTGTGCAGTGGTTTTGCTGCGCTTCAGACCATTGGGAATGTTGAGGACACTAGTCTCATTTTAACTTGTGCACAGAATGAGGAGAGAAAGCCATGTCAAATGGGTTTTCTGAGTCTGTGCATGATAGCTTATTTTGGCATGGATAAAGTAGGACAAGTGGAACCATAAAATGGCCGTAGCCTTGAATTTTATCCCCATGCTGCTCATAAGTAAGAGAATGGGGCAAATTTTAAAACTGGTAACTCAGTATAACATTTCAGTAACTATTTTCATAGGAGATCTCTTTTCTGGTGCAGTGTCTCACATGTGGAAGAGAGGAGTGCTAGCTTATACTGCTCTGATAAAGGGAAATGTGGAGGGTGGGTGGTTTTCATCAGTATTGACATCTGTAGCCTTTTAACAATGTTTCTGTAGCTAGGTTGAGGTGGATGAGAGGTAGCTCTAAGTTTTTGTTTTGGTCCCCCCCCCGTACTTGTTTAGCCTCTTAAAGGCTTAAAATGAACAAACACTGACTTACATTGTCAGCCAGGCAATTTTGCATAAAAAAAAAAAAGATGGAATCATGGAACTGTGTCTCTGCACACTTGACGTTTTTCTCGTTTTACTGTTTTCTTATTCCACAGCAGGAAATGCTTATTCCGCTGGTAGACAGTGCGGTTATTCAGTGGCACCAGTAAATCTCTGTAAGTCCCTTCTGTCTGCTTTCGCTGAGGGCAACCTGCATTTCCAGATGCATGAAATAGCCATTTTACACACCAGCAAAGCCAGTGCGAAGGGGGAGAGGGTTAGATTAGACCTACACTAAACAGTAAAAGTTAATGATGGGGCCCATGAATGCCTAATGTGCTTCTCTCTGCTGGGATGCTTGCAGTCAAAATAAGAAATATAAGTAAAGGGCAATTTGATGTAAGCACAAGGTTGTTGGGTTAATGTTCTTATAGCTAGTTAAGTTTTTAATCTACAGAAGCATATGATAGATTCATTTAAATTATTTTTTCCCCACTGTATATTCAAGCCCATATTTCACCTGCAATGTCCCCCAAGTTTCTTCTAAGCAGTGCTCACAACCATGGCAGTCAGAGTGTCAGCCAAGACACAGAAATAACTATACTTCAGGATGGGATGACTGTAAGATTGGTAACTATTAGTGTAAAGTCAAGCCCAACACTCATACTGCATGAGCCAGTAATTATGGGTGAGTCTTTTTATAGCCTGCTTCCCTACCTTTGCTCAGGTTACCCAAGACTGGCCTCTCAAGAGCTTGCCTTTTACCATGCCTACAGTGGGGGTTGGCGAAACAGATGTGGTATACCTTGGCCTCTACCTGCATGCCATGCCATCTACATGTTGGCAGAGTTTCACAGTGTATATAGCTGAACACTGGGGCATAATGGGTGTGCCCTTGCTTGTCTTGGTCACTTGGAAAATGCAGCAGAAATGTGGGCCTAACACAGCATTTGTCAAAGCTTGCAAATAAAGTTGCTTATGATGCATGGTGATGGTGCCTTAAAGACTCTGCACTGCATCACTCGTATGGCTGTCTTACTAATAATCAGACAGTATCAGGTGTGAAAGAATTATCAAAGACCTGTGCCCATATGGGATTGTCTGACCATTTTATACCATGTAACATTTCCTGGTCACAGTGAAGAGATCGATGCAGGGACTTTATTTTGCTGGTTGTAGCTTTTTGTTGGCCTGTGACACACTATAGAAGCATTAAGTGGGATTATGGAACAGTGCTGTGCTGAGAAGCTGAGTGTATGCAGGCTTTTGTTTCAACAGCTGATGATGATTTATTTTTTTCTGTGTGTTTTACTTTTTGGTGTGAAGTTAGAACAACCATTCAAATATACTGGTGCACTCGGTTGTGAAAGAGAAACCTGCACACACTCGTCCCTCCCTGGCACATGATTGAATACTTGTCACCTGTAGCGTCTGAAAGCATTGTTTGTTTCTGTGAGGTTATTTCAGCATGGTGATTATCAGATGTTCTCCATGGCCCTTTCTTTGGTACTTGCAACTGAAGGACCAGTAGAACAGCTGACTTTTTGCAGTTTATATCTGGCTTCCACTCTGCATTTAATGGATGATAATGAACCGCAATTGTTCATTTAGGCAAACAGATTGTTGGCACCAATTTATAACCTTGCGACACGTTATCTTTGAAGTTGAGCAGGCTTGGGTTGCTGCACAAGCATCTCTGGAGTATGTTGTTAATGTGCGGTCTACAGTCTGGCAGACCTTGGGCATGATCAAAACAGGCGAAAGGACGCATCAGGACATAACTGAAGTATGTGAAACTGTGCTCGGGGATGTGCTGTCCTTTTCCACGAAGTGTTGCACTTCCTGAACCACTTGCAACGTTTAACTGTCAAAACAAACCAACTTTCTTTAATACATATTTTAGTCTCCCAGAATCATTAATTACGTATCCATGTTTTGTTTTTGTTTTTTCTTCACCCTTTTGCTCGTAAGCTACAAGTGACATTGGTCAATTCAACATTACTTGGACAGGAAGAATTGTTACCATGATGAATCATTACAGGCCACTGCGGAATTTAAACACAATTTCAAGAGTGGGCTGTTTGATCGAGGTGTAACTTGCATTGCTTTGATGCTTAGTACTTCTAGAATTGGTATTGTTTTTGTTAATTTTGGTGTTTTGACGTGAGCTACCTGCGTTGCTGTTTCAGAAAGTCAGGCTGTGACACTGCTGCATGGTGTGCTTTGCCATGTTTGCAGAGTGCACATTCATCATTTTTGTCTGATACTAGTCTGAGTGACTAAATTCTACCACAAATCTGTATGCAGTACTTTTGTAGATAATTCAAAATTCTGTTTTTTTTTTGTTTTGTTTTTTTTAACATACTGAACTTTTAAAAGTAAAGTTTAAACATTTGGATCCAGCACAGGAACTGGGAAGATGTGTCAGCTCCACATGTCTGAAACTGAAGCAATTACTTTCATTTCCCCCTTTAATTGTAAGGCAGATTTGTCGGAGAGGTCGTAATTATTCACGGTCCAAAATTCAAATCTTGATACCATCGATAAGGTACCTTCTGAGTGCGATTAGAATATACTGGGCAATGCATGTTTGAATTGTGTGATACTATTTACTCAGATAAATATCAGAGACAAAAAATTGTGACTTCCTTTACTTGTCTGTCTGTGGATTGGTCTACAGCACATAGATCAGTGTGTGCCTGTGTGAAGCATTACAAGGCCTTTCCTTATACTTACTTGGAAGGGGGAGCCATGATGGAGGCAGTTACTTGTTTGCTTACAGGTAAAAATTAACATCGTCACCACAGATCTAGAATCAGCCCGTTTGGCCCAACCAGTTCTTATTCAGAGCAAGACTTTGCCGAGACTAGATCTGTGCGACTGGTCTGCCCCTTGATGCTACTGTGGCATAGTCTCGGCTACTTAGCATGCCTTACCAAGGCAGCGCTAACTGTCCATTGTCCACCCTCAGCCTCAGCCTGCACTGATAACAGTGTGGCCACCGATGGGAACGATGACACAGCCAGTGTCCAGAGCTGGGCAGATCGTTGTGGTAAATCTCCCATACAGGCAGAACCAGGGCTCATTAGGTCTCTTGGTACATCCCAACAAAGCCAGTGTCTTTGTAGTTATTTTGAAAAAGTCAGTGGATTATATTTATTTTACCTCAAGCCTTTGGTTTGCATCCGTTCTCTTGTACAGATGTAGAATTTGCTTTTTCTTGTTTTGTGGTTGCAGCTTTCAGACTAGGTTCCAGTCTGTTATGGAGTTGCTTGTATTATCCCACCTGCTAGTAAACTGGTGTGAGAGTAGGTCAGCACTTGAAAAGATTTGTGGCTAGTGAGGACTATAAGCACAGCCAAATTAGCTAATATTTGCTTACACACACAAATATCTGCAGTTATTCTCCTTGCAAGCCTCTTATTCATTTTGTTTGTCTTCTTATGAAGATTCACCTGGATGGGACGGAGGACGCAGCAATGGATTTGTGAATGGTTACCACGACAACCGCACAAATGGGGGCTTTGGAGGGCGTGGAGCCTCTCGCAATGATAGAGGTGGGCGCGGCGCCTACCGTGGTAACAGGGGTGGAGGCTCGTTTAATCAACCATTGCAAAATGCAGGTGGGGAAATGTCGTGCTTTAAATTGTCTGACTATAGCTGCAGTTGTAGAGTGGTGACAGTGTAGTTTTAGATGTAATCTCTGCCCTCCCCCACCCTTGTTTATTTATACAGTTGTTACAATATCAAAGTGCTGTTACTCTGCATATGCATAATGGTAAATTATAAATAGCATTTAATGGCTTTAAGATGAAATAACTTGGCGATTCTTAAATAACTGATGGCATTGTTATTTAAAGGGAAAACCCCATTCTGCTCATGGTAAGAAAGCGACGTCATTTGATGACGTCTCACAGCTGATCTGCGAAAAAATCTTCACTTATATCACTGACAGGGCTTTATCTGTTCATTACAGGGTTTGGCAATTATGAGAACAAAGATGGCGGCTGGGGGGGACCTCCCAGGGATGCAGCCTACAACAGCTTTGGGGGACGGTCTGATAGATCCAAGTCTGCCTTCTTCAGTGACCGTGGGGCAAGCTCAAGGGGAAGGTGCGTGAAATTGTTATATTTAGTTATAGTTCTTTCAACCAAGTTAGTGTTGTAATACGTCTTCATGGTTTATAATATGTACAATCCTGCAAGAATGATTCAGTGTAATCTGGAGAGGACAGATTTTCTATGACCCAAGTTAGTATAGCTATTAGGTTATACACTGCACGTTTAGCTGTTAGCTTGCTACAGCTATTTTGAACATATTGAAGTTTGCCATTTTGTCTTTGCTCTTTGAGGAATGAAAAGGGGCTTAAAGATTCATGTGCCTGTGTACAGATATGAACGTGGGGGCTTTGCAAGCGGAGGAAACAGCCGCTGGGTGGAGGACTCCAGAGATGATGACTGGTCCAAGCCCACTGCTCCCAACGAGCGCCTGGAACAGTAAGACAGATTCCTCTTATATTAACAACACAAACAGCCATCTCCTATCTGCATTTGACCTAAACTTTTGCGAACCTTGTTTCCTAGTGAGCTTTTCTCCGGAAGCAACACTGGGATAAATTTTGAGAAATATGATGATATTCCTGTGGAGGCCACTGGAAGCAACTGCCCGCCCCACATTGAAATCGTAAGTCTATACTCAGCAGTGCTTGCATATATACCTCTATCTGTATGGATTCAGTCTTATACTGACAGTTTGTGTGAATATTCTGTAGTTCCATGATGTGGACATGGGGGAGATTATCATGGGGAACATCACCCTGAGTCGCTACACTCGCCCCACCCCGGTCCAGAAGCACGCCATCCCTATCATCAAGTCCAAGAGAGACCTGATGGCTTGCGCCCAGACTGGTTAGTATTACTGCATATTCTCATTATGTGCGTGTCTCAGCATTAAGTAGAACGGCCAGTTTTTTTTTTTCTTGATTCATTTCTCTTCTCTCTTTAATTTCTCTCTTCTCCTACCTTTTAAAATAAAAAGCAAAAGTTGATGGTTCACTCAGTGAATACCTTTGGTTTTTATACTTTACCTGTAGGTAGTCTTAATAGAAGTGTATGTCTCATTCCTGCTGTGTTCCAGGTTCTGGTAAGACTGCTGCCTTCTTGCTGCCAGTACTGAGTCAGATCTACACTGAAGGCCCAGGAGATGCTCTGCAGGCCGCCAAGAACAATGGACAGGTACTGGGGAAAGAGAATGTACAATAATTAAACACATCCTGCTGTGCCATTTGACTTGTTCCTTTAAACATTATGTATTTCATCCTCAGGAGAATGGAAGGTATGGCCGCCGTAAGCAGTACCCCATTTCCCTCGTCCTGGCTCCCACCAGAGAACTGGCCTTGCAGATCTATGATGAGGCGAGGAAGGTGAGCTTCAAGCATACAGTTGGCTATATCTGACACTATAATAGATTAGAATATACTACAATAGAATAAAACGTTGTTTGCCTCAACAAATGAATATGCATCTTGGAGCATCACTTCCATTTCTTCCTACTGTAGTTTGCTTATCGCTCACGTGTGCGTCCCTGCGTGGTGTATGGTGGAGCTGATATTGGCCAGCAGATCAGGGACTTGGAGAGAGGCTGTCACCTGCTTGTGGCCACACCTGGACGTCTGGTTGATATGATGGAGAGGGGAAAGATCGGTCTGGACTATTGCAAGTTAGTATAGCACAAGGATCCACACTGACTTTAAAAACATTTTGGTTTACAATTAAATAAAACAAAGAAAAGCAGTAAATCTACACACTGGAAAAGCTTGACCCAGCAAATATTTGGCAGTAGGTAATTAAAAATGATTAGAGCCAGAAAGTTAATAAAGTGTCAAATGTGTCTGTGCAGCTACTTGGTCCTGGATGAGGCTGACCGCATGTTGGACATGGGTTTCGAGCCACAGATCAGACGCATTGTGGAGCAAGATACAATGCCACCCAAAGGCATTCGTCAGACCATGATGTTCAGTGCCACCTTCCCCAAGGAGATCCAGGTATGTTGTATGGTAAACAAATTTACAGAACCTTGTTTAGTGTGATAAGTATCTGCAGACTTATTTATTTGGCTTGTTTATGTAGATCCTTGCTCGTGATTTCCTGGAGGACTACATTTTCCTGGCAGTGGGGCGTGTTGGTTCCACTTCAGAAAATATCACCCAGAAAGTGGTCTGGGTGGAGGAGACAGACAAGAGGTCCTTCCTCCTTGACTTGCTCAATGCCACAGGTAGGAAATGCAAACACAAAAATGAAAATGTTCAGGTTTCTTTTTTTCTCCCATGGATGTCACATTGGGCTCTAATCCATCATCCTGTGTTTGTCAGTCTGCCCCATGTCAAGCTAATATTGACTCTGCTACATCTCTGCTAACAGATGTTGTTCATTATAGCAAGACCTTGCACTGAAAAATAAAATGTCAAAGCAAAGATCTGATGCAGGTGTGAGCAGGCACTGAGATCACTTGCCGTCTTTAAGGGGGTTTGCTTCTCATGATGATCTAAAGCTGTTAAAGTTGTGTACTGAGCAGCCTTACGTTTACTGGCTGGTTTGGTTTTATCTTAGTTATTCCCAGTGAGGTTCAGGAAAATGTGACAGAGGCTCCAGAGAAACCAGGTAAGTGTGAACATACCATAACTTCATTCTGACCCTCAAGCCAGAAACATCACATCCCACAGCTCATTCTGTCCCTCTGCTCCCCTGCTTGACATACTGCCTCAGTTTTGTTTTTGTTTTGTTTTTGTTTTTTTGTTTTGTTTTGTGTTTATTTCCACAAAGAGCTGGTAGGATCAATGCTAACGTTTGCCTTACGCCTTATAGAATTGAGTCCAATCTCTCCCAGCTAAAAACAGAGTTCTTTTGTAGTGTAGCGTTGGTGAGTTTTCAGCTCCGGCACTAAGGTCAGCTGGCTCAATATGACCGTGTTGGCTGGTTTTCATAGAAGGAGCTCTCAGTTTCCATGAGTCAGATGGCTGTGACAGATTTAACGGCACCAACTTGTTACTTCAGTGAACAGACTACAACTGTTTCTGATCAGTTGTAGTTGATCATGTTTACGTCTATTTTGATCAGTGAACGATACCATTTCTTAGATTGTCTTGAGCTCTTCCAGTTCCCACTCCTTATTTTTATTATGTACAAGTCCTGTGTTTTGTAACTTGACTTTATCTCCAAAGAAATGACACACATTGCTTTTGTGCCGTTTCCACGGTAACCGGCGCAGCTGCCACTATCAAGGGTAAACTAATGTGTAATATGTCGTGGACAGCCTTGCTAAAGCACACACTTGACTGTTATTCAACCAAGGTAAAGAGGCTTTCAGGGAAAGGGGTCAACTTCATGGAAATGGAGAACTGTGTGGCCCATAACCACATTAACAATTTAGCTAGTCTGACTGGCCTGATCTGGGCTTAATTTTAAAGTACTCACAGGCTTAAGTAATAATGGAGATGATGGAGCTTTGATGGATGTAGTTTTGTGTTTGCTGGCTTGTGCCAGAGTGTGTTAGCAAAACAGTTGCAGGGTTGCAAATGATGCAACTTGGAATGGCCTGTCCCGCCCCATCACCCCTCAGCCATTTTTATTATCTCGGGCTTTTATTCTGATAGCCATTATGCCAAATATCTGGATTGTTACCCAATAATTCACTAATTAAATTACTGAGCTGTCATCTTCAGTACAGTGTGCTGAACTGAAGCCAGGCTTGTCAATTAATGGTTGTCAGTAAACGCAGAGCTTTTCCTGCAGCCCGTCTCCATTTCTGAGTTGTCATTTTAGTTGTTTGATTTTCTTCTTTCACTTCATGATCTTGCAATTGCCGACCTTTTCAGTATGACAGTTTTAAGTTCCCATCTTTTAGTTCAAATATCCATCTGTAGCCTTGTTCCCAGTTATCAATGATTTTTCTTTTTTTTTCTGGCATGCTCTTTATCCTGCTCTCTTCCCTTTGTCTCATCCTCTTTGTTTCCGGTTACACAGGTAAAGACTCGCTGACTCTGGTGTTTGTGGAAACCAAAAAAGGAGCAGATGCTTTGGAGGACTTCCTTTACCGTGAGGGTTACGCCTGCACCAGCATCCATGGAGATCGATCCCAGAGAGACAGAGAGGAAGCTCTGCATCAGTTCCGGTCTGGACGCTGCCCCATCTTGGTGGCTACAGCCGTAAGTAAAACTTTCATTTGTTTTTGTTCCACTAAACTCAGTTGATTAGGGATAGTTTAGCAGTAAGTCAGTCTGCCTATTTAAAGGGTGAAAAGTAGTCACTGTGCTGTTTGGTATGATGGTGTTGTACCACACTGAACATGGACCACAGAAAGCTAAGGAGAGAGTTGTCTCAGGAGATTAGAAAGAAAGTTATAGACCAGCAGGTTAACAGTGAAGGCACATTGCTAAAGCAGTTTGCTCACGAGCAGTGGGCCAAAATACCTGTCGACAGGTGCAGGTCTCATTGAGAGTTACAGAAATCGTTTGATTGCAGCGATTGCCTCAAAACAACAAAATATTAAGTTAAGGGTACCATAATTTTTGTCCACGTGTGTATAAATAGCCATACATGAACACATTACTGCAGCAGATCACGGACTGGCATTATTGAAATGATTGATAAACATTTCCATATTGAGTAAAACTTTTATTTTGGCTTTTATTTCCTTTGAGCAAATTCTTCAGCAAGTTTTTCTGTATGTCTTTAAATGGTGCTTAATGGGTTTGTGGGTTCTTTGTCTTACAGTTTGAGAAGATCATGCTAAAGAGTTTTAACACGATCTGGTTAGAGTAGTTTCTCCAAGACAAAGAGAAAGATTTAGTGATATCTCTCGTGTGAGTTTTGAGTTATCTCTTGAAATATGACAGAAATTAATGCAACATGTTTTCCTCTGGGTTTTAATGAAATCATAGGCTGCAGTTTGCTAAATTTAGTGGCTAAGCTCTGATTTACAATATCATAACAAGGAATGAGTCCTCATAGCCATATCCATTTTAGATCTGGGTCCAGGTTGGCTAATGATCTAAACTTGAGCTCAGAGGCTCTATCTTTTTGCATCTGTTTAAAAAGCAAAGAGCAGTATCCAAAATGTTGAGGTTGCAAAGTCTCTCTGACATTTGGAAAAACTCTGGACCCAGTGCCAACTGGGTCATGGAGGAAACCGTGGCTTTGGCTGAGCTGAAGTACATTGTTGGAAGGTTTTTGTAGCTGTTGCTAATTAACTCAAGTCCCATAATAAATGTGGCCAGAGTGAAACTCAAAACTCTAAGTGTTCTTGTGGCATTCTCTCCAGATTCTACTGTGACATTTAAATAAAAAAAATCTTCCTCCTTCTCCAGGTGGCTGCTAGAGGTCTGGACATTTGCAACGTGAAGCATGTCATTAACTTTGATTTGCCCAGTGACATTGAGGAGTACGTTCACCGTATTGGCCGTACGGGACGTGTGGGCAACCTTGGTATGAACTTTATTTTTTTGACGCCTGTTATATGTGCTGATATTTCAGGCGCAGTATAATCTTACTCTGGCTCTGTTTTGCACAGGTCTGGCCACGTCGTTCTTTAACGACAAAAACAGCAACATAACCAAAGATTTGCTGGATATTTTGGTGGAGGCCAAGCAGGAGGTTCCCTCCTGGCTTGAGAGCCTGGCCTACGAGCACCAGCACAAGAGCAGCAACCGTGGACGCTCCAAGAGGTAACAGTCGCACACAGATGCATTTTCAGAACGTACAGCAATACCTGAGCTACAGGCCCTGATCTAATGCATGATTGTTATACCATGTGTTGCCTGACAGGTCACTGCTGCATTACAATACCTCTGAAAAATAAACAAATGTTCTCGGCTTGTGTAGGTTCTCAGGTGGTTTTGGAGCAAGAGACTACCGTCAGACATCCGGTGGCTCTGGAAACTTCACTGGCAACCGTGCCGGGCGTAACACTGGAGGCCATGGAGGAAACCGTGGCTTTGGTGGAGGTAAGGGAACCATATTCCTTTTTAACTGTGCTTCACTTTGTTGTTAACTCAGAACCATAAGCACTTCTATGTAGAATCGTGCTGCGGCATTATGTTTAACAGCTGCGAACCGCTCCTTATTGCACATAGTTGCTATAAAACATGACAGTATTTCTCTGCAGACTGACCTTTGACCTTGCCCTTCACAGGTGGCTTTGGTGGCAACTTCTACAGCAACGACGGCTATGGAGGAAATTACAGCCACTCTGGTAGTGTGGATTGGTGGGGCAACTAGTCGCATAAGGAACAGGTTGCCATGCCAACCCAGCGGAAACCACATGTTAACTTAAGCCAGACCATAACAACCCTCCCTGTGTAGCTTCACTGACACACAGTACATTACCAACCCTGGTTCTCTGCCATTCGCTTCTCTCAAAAAGGAAGTGCAGCACGACGCAAAGGAAAGTCACCAGCACGTGCAATGCACCGGAGGCCGCAGAGATTCGCACACCTCAGAGTGAGCATGGATGCTGACATGCATTGTCCGATAGCAACCTCGGACTTTCATCGTTTAAAGTATTTTTGTTCTTTTTGTGGAAAAAAAACCCAATTGAATAACTTGAGGATCATTTGTATGTTAATGTACTGTGCCTTTTGAATTTAAACAGGAAATCTGTGTTTTCATTTCACCAGATGAACATGGCCAAGAGCTCTAAATTTGTTTTTACTGTTATTTTGTTTGGTGAAAAATATTAGAAAGGTAAAATAAGCTTGGACTTAATCAAACCTTGGCAAACACTTGGTATTGTGGCTCTCGGAGTCATGATTCCATTTGAACTTCAAATTTATTGCAGGAACATCATGTAGCCTTTTCTATAGTCAAACAGCTAATGGAGCCATTACTACGTCTAATACAAACTGGGCCACTCTGTGAAGCAACCGTATTTTAATCCTAAGGGACAAAGTTACATTTGTTTTCTTTTTCTTTTTCTTTTTCGCTCACTCTATCCTGGACAGGCTCCTTTTTATGGATATGGTAGTCTTTAAAATGACCATTCCTATCGTAATCTTAAGAAACACAGAAGTCATTAAGCTCAGTGCCAACAATCGCTGAGGTTGAAGCAAGACTAATCAATGCTGGAACTTGTTACTCCACATTTTTCAATTGACTTGACAGTGTTATGGCAGCTAGTATGTTACCGAGTGCTAGCTATGTTAAGTGGGCGGTGTTTTTTGTTTTATTTTTACTTGAGACATTTTTGGTGCAGGTGTGTACAAAATTGAAAAACTTTTCTCTACAAATATGTATCAAAACAAAAAATGCCTGCCATCTTGAAAGTGAAGTTCAAAATGGCTGCATAAAGGACCACAGCATCGGGAGGGCATCGCGTGGTGTTAGTGTTTACTGAAGCGACCGGCAGCCACGAGGCCCAGATGGTATTCTACGCTTGCAAGTGTTTTGTTTTTTGGTCAAGGAGAAAGGACACGTGAACTGAGTCGCAGGCTTAACTTAATTACAAACGTTTTCTCTTTTCAAGCTGCGTTGGAGGCATGGTTCATCTTTAAGAGACAGGCATTTGAATGATCACTGAGGTTTATCAATTAAACAGCGAGGAACAGAGCGGGGTAGAGCAGCACTCCGACCACTGGGGTCACGGGGACGGGGGTAGGCGTGGGGGCGCGGTTTTCAGTGCACCACCATCGTCAGTGGCTTTGGTTTCCATTGCTGCGTAGTGTAAATGTGGAGGTGGCCAAAGGCGGCGTGTCCACTTCCTTTCTGGAACATTTAAGTACTGTCAGGCCCTCTGGGAGTTCATCTGCTCAGACATGTATAAAAATCTGTGGCTTCATGAAGCCGGAGCCGGCTTTTCCTCTCAAAGAGGAACAGCCATCGAGAGGAGGAGAGATGGGGGCGTTTCACCTCTAAATGCTCCCAGTTTTCTCATCGGGTGTGTTGTGCCTTGAAACCTTTTTTTTTTAAAGAAATTGAACTTAAAGCAGATGCACTGACAGTGTTGAGAACTTGAGATTGAATGGTGCTACTTGATTTAGGTGTGTAGGCCCTTGTACGTCGTGCCCATCAAGTTTTACAAAAGTTCTTTTATTGCACATCTAGAGTTTTATATAGATGTCTTGACTATGTGTCCTTAAGCTTCCAAATATTGTGTGTGAGGAGATTGTGAAAAACGCAGCTTGTTTACAAAGGGGAAGGGTTCTCAACGTTTAAACCAGGATTTATTTGGGACCAGGGGATTTAGCAGTTGGGGGAATTTAGCCATTTGCACAGATTTCTAGATTCTACTTTTGCTGCTAGTTTTGTGTAATTTATTAAGCATTTTTGACAAATATTTATTTTTGTAAGCCTCAAAGTGATTCTTTGAAAGTTTCAGAAACTTGACCAAAAGACAGTACAAAAAACACTGGCACTTGAATGTTGAATGTCACCTGTATGCGTGAAATTTATATATTTCGGGGTAGCGTGAGCTTTTTAATGTTTAAGATACATTGGACTCAGTAAATAATATCCACAGCTGTTTCGGGGCCTTTTCAGGGCCAGTCATCTCTATCAGATTATACTAATTGGTCAACAAAAATTGAAATGGAATTGAACAAACATGCCAAGGTTTGGAATAAAGCTGTCAAAGGAGCAAATAAATTTCCTAAGCATATCAGTGCAGAAGTGTTCAGATTCTCCAATTGTGTGCATTATTGATTCTTTACTCTGATTTGACCTGATAATTATTTTTCTCCAGTGAATGTCTGGCACATGGCAATCCTTAAAGAAACAAACATGTGGTTTATTCTCATTGTTGTATTTGCATATGATTCCTCTGGAGTTCTCCTTGAATGTGGAGCAGGTCTGCAGCCTGAAAATCCAAAGCAGCTGTTGTTGCTGTTTGGGATGAGCAGGTGGGGTGATGTTTTTGTAGGCAGAACCCGAGACTTGGTCCACGTTCTCTTGAGAACCCTAGAGCTCGTTAGATGTAGACTTTGCTTTCTGTATTAGCTTATAGGCTCCTGCACTGCATGGGAAATACTCAGCTGTGCAATTGTATGATTTTACCAAAATAAAATGTTTGAATGCAAAAGTATCTGGAAAAATCAAGCATGTTTCCTGAAGACTTGTTTACTGTAGTTGTGCAGAGAAGACCTGTAGCAAGCAGCCTTTTGCCCTGTGTGGATTCAGGGCGGACGGGCGGCGAAACTCAATTTGGTATAGATTGGACTGACTTAATTTCTTTTTGACACAAAGAAATATAAAGATTTCATTTGTAAATTCAACTGTGTTCGTTGTTTTATTTTCCTGAAGCTGTTTATCTGTGACATTTGAAACATCGACTTTTTCCATTGTGTGTTTTTGCTTTAACAACCTGGATCGAGGAGGAACAAAGACGGGAGCCTGCACCCTTTTCTGTCTTGATATTTGCAAAACTAAAAACGAAAATAGAATCAAAACCTTTGGAAGAACCAGGTGGTGCAGTAAACACCAGGCCAAGGGAAAAATTCCAGTTAAGAGAAATGTTAATTTTACAGCTTATGGTGTTACAGCAGTCGTGAGGCACAGATTGATAAAGACTTTAAACTGTAGATTCTCTTACTTTAAAAACCTAAAACCAAATGTTTTATATTTTTGCTTTAAAGATGACCTGAATGATGAATTTATTTTAACAAAGTGTTTCTTCTGTTGACAGATGAGTCGCTCTGGTTTTTCCGAATTTGTGTGTTTTGCTTTTCCTGCTGTGAAAATGCTGCTGTGTCTGAATGAGAGCTAAATCTGCAGTCAGGTGTCAAACTGGTGAAAACCCTGAAAGCATGAGAGTGGAGGCTGATCCAGCAGCAGATTGATGGCTGTGCTTTTTAGACCAGGTCTTCAGCATTGCTGTGTGTGTGTAATATGTTGCAGGCAGGCAGACCAGGAGAGCTGAAAACCAGACTACCCAAATCCAGAGGGTTGTCACAGTCTTGTCTCTTCCTGATAAACCAGATGTGCAGAGAACATGGTGAACATGTGAGCTGAACTTTGATGTGAATTTTTTTTTTTTCATCTAAGAGACTCATTCTGCTGATCTATGTGAAAAAAGAAATGTGACCTGTATTTTGATGCCTTCACAGATGTTCTGTTCTGTGGCCATCTGTGGTTTTTAGGCCGTGAAAAGACAAAACCTGCATGAAAACCATGTTTGCCCCAACTTTGGGAGGGTTTGTCATGTTACTCTTGAAAGGTCACATGGTCTCTAATGTGCTGAGTAGGTTTCATAACTGCAGAGCCAGTGACACTCATTAAAACCCTGTTGTATAATTTCTGTGCCATTTTGAAAATAAGGTTTCGGGGACGTTGGAGTCGGTGAAGCCTTGAACCGGTTTACTGAACAGGGACTGGGCCACTGGCCTGGATCCTCTGTGTGAAGTGACTGTCAATATTTCTTGTTGGAAAATCAATCAAATGACCACAATGACTCAAAAATACTGCACAGACACACAAAATGACGACAAAGAGAAGTAAAGAGCTGCAGAGTGAGACAGTCCTTCAGTCTTAGTGTCATAGCTGAGCTCAGCTGTAGTAACACCTCCGTCTCTCTGGAGAAAGATGGAGGTGGTGGTCCATACAGCTCGTACAGTGAAGTAATCTTATTTAACAAATTGTATTGATCGCCTCTCTAATCAGATCACGCTGCTGATGGCCTGCTGAGCCTCTAATCCATTTCAACATCTGCACTTCTGATAAGTTTTACGTCCACCTTCATGCTGTGTGTGTGTGTGTGTTCGGGTGTAATCTGTGTGTTTCGAAGTTACCGCTCGGCCTCAGCGGTTTGATCTGAAAGCTTTGCTTTACTTCTGTAATCCTGCCAGCCGCCCATCTCTATCTCCATCCATCCCTCCCTCCATCACTCCATCCAGGGGATTTGACTGCCATTAAGAGATGGCTTTTTGGTGTGTGTGGTGGGGGGGGGGGGTGAAAACACAACCACATACACTTAAGCAGGAGAACTGAGTCGGGCAGAGGCGTCCTGTGAGCGTGCTCAGTGATGCTGTTGAAGGAGCACGGTGCAGACTGATGAGGGATGGGGAGGATGGACACATGCCAGAGTACCTGGACTGTGACTTTAAACACACATGGATGCAGCTGTCCAGAAAGATCCTCAGGTACGTGGCTTCCATTTCTGTGTGTTGTTGGTCTTTATGTTTGCTCAGGTTAACAACTGTGATCATGGATGGGTTTTCAAATGGGCCCATGGGGCCTGAGAGGTCAGGGGCGCCTGGGCCAGAGCAGCTGTATGAAGACTGTTAATGTTAACTGAAAGTCAGACCACAAAGAGAAACAGGACAACCACAGAGACACAAATCCACCAAAACGAGAGACAAACTACTACAAAGAGAAGTAAATGACTAAGAGACAGAAAACTTCTTCAGCCTGGGGTCAGACTGAAGGATGGGGGGCCTTTTACATGTCTGAGCTCAGGGGCCCATCTTCTTCTAATCCACTCATGGTTGTTAACATCCACAAAGACGATGTAAGATTCAGATATTTATGCTTCCAGTTAAAGTCAAACCGAGCTGAAACTACGTCTTCAAATCTGGATCACTGACAGACCAACAACTGGCTGTGTCACACATTTGTCATTTTTAATAGTTCTTCATCAGTGCTGCTGTGCTCTTTTTGTGCCATTTCAGACCTGCGTTAATCCTGGCATGTCCCAGATGAGAGACTACAGTAATGACTGTCATCACTTTCACTGGTCAGTTTCAATCCCTTCACTCTTCTACTGTTTTTTGTCCTCAGCTGTAAAACTGGCTTCACAGTTTATACTGTCTCTGTTTCCTCACACTTTAAACCCTCTGTCAGATTCTGCTTCTTAACGTAAAGAATTTTTTTTTTCACAAACCTCCATCGAAAAGACTTTTCATCTCCGGCGACTGGTTGATTGATTGATCAGACTAAAAGGCAGGGCCGGACTCGAGCTAACATGGACTGGATCGGGGTGAAATCCCAGGCACAGACAATACCTATTGTTGTGAGGCTAATCTCTGATGTAAGCTGTTCTTTCTTAATCACATCATCATTTCACCTGCAGCTGGCAAAGAGACGGTTTAGCCTTCAGCCTGCCAGTCAACGTGACTCCGACATCAAATCATTGCTCCACCTTATGCTGCAGCAAAAATCAATGCAAGCATTTAATCTGAGGAAAGCGTCTCTTTTTTATTTACTAATATTCATCATTAGGTTTTGTAGATTTTTACAAATTGTCAGTTTGTTTGCAGCAGTAAAAAAAGTATAATTATTTAGAACCAATCAATCAAATGTCTGTTAAAAATGTTCATCACAGATTCAACAGCCTAAAACCCCAAAACAGTCAGTTTACACTTCTATAAGAACAAAGAAGCAGGAAGCAGCTCTTTGGCATTTTTGATTGAAAATGCACATGTAACAGTTAATCGATTATCAAAACAGATGCCTGTCAATAGACTAATCGGTTAAGTAATTAATTGTTTCAGCCCAGTCCTGCAGGAGGAGTCTCCTCACACGATACGTGATTCTTACTGATCTAAACTCAGGGGCTCGAATGAGTGACTTTCACATTCGTGTCGTCCCTCTGTCCTGTTTTCAGTCTCGGTGCTGTGCCTGCTGCCTCAGGCGGTGCTGGCACGGTGGGCGTGTGTTCGGGCGTGTCCGGCGTCCTGCTCCTGCACTCAGGAGAAGAGCTGCAGTGTGCTGTGTGACCGCTCCGGCCTGGCTGAGCTGCCCAAAGAGTTCCCCTGCGAGGCCTCTGCCATCAACCTGGACAAGAACAGACTCAAGTTCCTGTCAGAAAGGGCCTTCGGTACTCTGCCCTCCCTCAAGTCTCTGTCTCTGGACCACAACAACATCTCCTTCATTACTCCTGGAGCCTTCAAGGTCTGCTGAGTTTTTGTGCTGCAGTTTGATTTCATTAACGGTTTGTTTCTTGGACTTTGTACTGAAAAAAGAAAGCGATTGTCTGCTCCTGTTCCAGCATTTGATTTGGATTTGAATGTTCTGCTTTAATGTGGGTGATGGACGACACCATCAGAAAAACCTTGAGGTTTCTGTCTGTCTGTAAACTGTGAGAACATTTTATAAAATGTTATTCAGGTAAAAGTGTGAGATGGAAATCCTCATGTTAAGTACATCAAATGTGTGTTTTAGCACAGTAAATGCACTGAACACCCAGCTGCACCTCTGTCCTGCAGGGCCTCTCCAACCTGGTGGAGCTGAAAATGGCGCACAACGAGTACATCAGCTACCTTCATACACGAACGTTCACGGGGCTGAAGAAGCTGGTGCGTCTGGACCTGTCCGACTGTAACCTCTTCAACATCCCCGACCGAATCTTCATCGAGCAGACGGCGCTGAAGGAGCTGCTCTGCTTCCAGAACAACTTCAGGAGGATCCCCGGAGCCATCAGGGGCATGGAGAACCTGACCCACATCTACCTGGAGAGGAACAAGATCGAGGCCGTGGCCTACAACTCCCTGCTGGGCCTGGGGAGCCTCAAGTAAGTTAGAGGCTGGAAGAAAAGGTGAAACCTAAACGTTCAATACTGTGTTACTGTGTGACTTTGATTCATTAACAGCACTGACCTGCTGAAGAACTGAACGAGTCCTGATCCAGGATCATGATGCTTCATTCTCTCCAGATTTCAGAGCCCTGAGGTGTTCAGTTAAATTAAAGAATAAAAAAAAAAAATTAATACATAAATAATCACATGTACAGTGCAGAGACATAACTGAGCATCTCCTTCTGATTTTGGACTCTGGTTCCTGAAGGAAAAATCTTGTTCTTTTTCTGATGATGTTAGAGATGACGAATGTTATTTCCTACATTTTACACACACATATCCGTAGGTCATGGTTTACAAATGAATGGCAGCCTAAAAATGTTATTGATACATTAACCTTACTTTACCGTTAAAAAGGCCTCGCTGTGAACACTACACCTCAGTACAGTTTTTTTTTTGGTCTTCTTCTTATCTCAGGTACCTGAATCTCCAGGAGAACCGCATCAACGTGATCCACGACCAGGCCTTCCAGGACCTGGTGCGGCTGGAGAACTTCTACCTCAATGACAACCTGCTGTCTGATCTGCCCCGGCTCGCCTTCAAGGGCCTCAGCCGCCTCAAGATGCTCAACCTTGGAGGAAACCAGCTGACCAACGTGTCCAAGACCTGGTTCAGTGACCTGGTGGAGCTGGAGATCCTGTACCTGGACAGGAACCAGCTGCTTTACATCGAGGAAGGCACCTTTGAGAACCTGACCAGCCTGATCACGCTGCACCTGAACAGCAACAACCTCACCACCCTTCCCTTCCCTGTTTTCCAGCCCATCTACTTCCTGGGTCGACTCTACCTCTTCAGAAACCCCTGGGAGTGTGACTGCTCCCTCGAGTGGCTGAAGGAGTGGATGGAAAACTACAAGCTGGTACGGGACATCCCCTGTGCCGCGCCCTCCTCCGTGGCCGGACTGGATCTCAGTGAGGTAGTCTTTGCTAAGGTGAACGGCACCTGCGTGGACCCTGCCGAGCTGAACCTGACCACGGCCTCCTCAGATATCGCCTCCACCACGGAGAACCGCTTCAACAGCCTCATTTCCAAGCTGCTCCAGCAGGAGCTCAGAGAGGAGATAGGGAACAGCACAGAGAGCCTCCGCAATGGGACCCTGATGGAGCTGGAGGAGGGGCAGCTCTCTGCAGGGGTCAGAGGTCAACAGGCCCTGACAAGCCAGTCACTTCTCTGCTTCGTTGTGGTGTGGTTCATCTGTGGTTTGATTGGTCCGTCAGATGTCAGTGTCTGCCTTTATAGCACATGAGAACTGTGGAAATGGGGAAACAGGAAGTAGCAGTTCACATTGGCGATGAGATCAAAGACGTTTTCATGTTTCCAGGTGAGAACCAGGGAACGCTCTTCTTCACATGGGGTCACAGGTGTGAGTCTGCTCTGCCGAACACGGGACTTTGGGATTTCTTTTTTTTTTCCAGTTGAAAAGCAGATGTGGTGAACTGAACATTATCTTCATAAGAAAGACAGACGTATGTCCGTATGTTCACCGGAGCAGTTTATCTTCAATAATCTATGATATTTAAAGATGAACTGTTTAAATGAGAGGAATCTCAGCTGCTTCATGAACTTTGCTGCCAAAGCTGCTCGGCCACAGGATTCATTTCTGCAGGCACAGAGGCAGGTGTTGATTTCAAACTGTGGATTACTGTGGAGACGTGATGAAAACATATACGTGAACTTCCACCTTTTGTTGCATAATACTCCATTTGAATTAATATTATGTAATATTCATAGCATTACATCGTCTGTTACAAGTGTTTGATTAGTATTTTCATTCATATCCAGTGTGTGTGTAAAGTCAGAGGAGATAAGAGCTCCTATAGTTATCTCCTAAACAGATGTCCTCTCTGCTCGTGTCTGTTCATTCAACTCTAAATGTAGGTTCTGCAGCTTTTCCATAAATACATTAATCTTCTTATTGCATGCGGCTCAGTGTCGTTGCTGCTTGTGTATGCTACAGCAAACTGGAGGGACTTTCTCATTGCTTCTGCCTCCTATAAGGCTGGATGGACTGTTTTCCCTTTATGGACGTGATCTCTCTCTGTAGGGGGGGTGTGGTGGGTGTGACTGCCATATGTCAGGTTGTGGGTGGGGGAGGGAATAGTGTCAGAGAAGTGTCAGAAAAGCTTTCAGGTACATTACGCTGCAAATAAATGAACTGTTCCTGATTTGCAGCATATTTTAGGTCCTGCAAAGTTTGATTTTCTGTATATCCACTGATGTGCTTTGTGTAGCTGAGAACAAAAAAAAAATCCCTGTTTTAACGACAGCCACTGCTTTCTATTTACCTCTGTGAAAACATCAAAGCTCTGTCACAGTATATTTTTCTAAATTAAAATAAAGCTGATGAACTTTTGCCTCGTCTGCTCGATGCCTCCTTTCAGCCTCGGTCTAGGAGTCGACCCGTTTCAGTGGCACCAGTTACTCTGCACACTGGCCTGTTGGCTCTTTAATGTGGGATTAGGCTGGATGCTGCTTCTCATCCGTCTCATTTACTGTCATTCACATGCAGCTGTTTTTATCCTGGACCAACACAGAAATGTAATAAAGGATGTTCAGAATGTGGAAATGGCAGAAGTGTTTTCTGTTCACAGAACAAAATGGTATCTCTTGATTTCACCTGGGGCGCGGTGGTGCAGAGCAGTTAGCACTGTCGCCTCACAGCAAGAGGGCTCCAGGTTCGAGGTCTGGGCTCTTCTGCGTGGAGTTTGCATGTTCTCCCCGTGCAAACACACAGACTGTGCCTGAACACAGGGTACTCTGGCTTCCTCCCACAATCCCAAAAACATTAGGTTAATTGGCTGCTCTAAATTGGTCATAGGTGTGAGTGTGTGCGTGTGTGGTTATCAGTCTTTGTGTGTCAGTCCTGTGATTGACTGGCGACCAGTCCAGAGTGTACCCCGCCTCTCGCCCATAGTCAGCTGTGATAGGCTCCAGCTCCCCGCGACCCTGACGGATTAAGTGGTAGAGGATGGATGGATGATTTCACCTGAATTCACTAATCATTTGTGAGGATGTTTGCTGGAAAGAGACACAGGAAATTGTAGGAAAAATGGAGACAGACATCAACCACACTTTATTGATTTATTGATTTATAAAAGAAAATCCTGGAGAAACTGACAACCTGTGGTAGAATGTATCAAATAAACAATTTATTATGGATCAAACTGTTCAGGACAATTTACAGGAAATGCTCAGAGCTGAAATGATCAGTCAGAGGACAGAAAAGTAACTCGCAGTGTTTTGATTAGGATTTTTGATTGATTATAAATGTCAGAAAATTGAAAAACACACACGAGAGAGATATTCAGAGTGACTCACTCATCCTGACCACGAGCTTCATTATATCTGATGTCCATCGTAAGTAAAACGTCCATAAACCCGCATAGAAACAAGATGCTGTGCATATCTACAGAACTCGCCTGAGAATGATCCCATTTCTAGGATTTCCTCAGTGTCAAAGTCATTAAGTCACAGTTCTGGCTACATCCAAAGGTACATACACATATGAATAGCGCTGATAGTGAATTCGGCGAACTTAATTTTCCAACAGGAAACACATAAAGGCTGAAAAACGGGGCTTAAGCTGTAAAACCACAGCTAACTCATTGAATCGGTGGCAACATTACACTTCCTGTTTCTAGAACAGGTTAACACCCGCTCATGTAAAACAAGACCTAATGTAAAATTAACTAAGACTTTATAGAGAAGAGTGTAAAATATTCACATGTTTAAACTCGTTTTTAAACTCGCCTCTGCTTCTGAAGCTTTTTCTCCGTCAAACAGATGTGTGGCGAGTGTCACGTGACAGGTTTGGACAGGTGGGATGTCACAATTTTACCCTCCGACCAAACTGAGCAGGTGTTTTACAGAAGCTCATAAAGAAAAGTCGCTTTAATGAGAGTCAGCTGAGTCGAGTTAAAGTTCGACTCTCAGAACATCTGGGCAGATGACAGCCCAGACTCTTCTCATCCAGTCTGACGGAGTCTGACAGGATCTGTTTCAGTGGTGGGCGGATCGATCCAAATATCGATACGTTCCCATGACACAAAAACCTGTAACCGAAAGCTTTGTTCTGCACAGACGAACTAAAGGCTGTTTTAATTTTAATTTAATGTTTGGATTATAGTTTCTCAACAGTACATGTTTGTTTTAATTTGTTCACTGGTTTGCGTGCACTTTGTTTTTAAGATTTTTCTGAAAATAAATTGATAATAAATATTTTCTATTTAATTCTAAACTTTGTCCTGGTTCTGTCCTGGGTTTCAATTATTTAATAATAAAAAAGGAAACATCACAAAAAATTAATTGAGATTTGGCAATTCAATGACGCATCCACCTTATTTATCGGAAAGTATCGGTATCGATACTGACCCGTATTTCCTTGGTATCGGATCGATTTAAAAAAAAAACATGCAGTATGGCACACCACTAATCTGTTTCCTGTGCTCTGGTGCTTCTTGAGCGTTCACCTCAGTACTTCACAGCCACAAAGCGGCTTCTGGGACTGAAGCCCCGAATCTCACTTCAAAAGCCCCGGATCTTTTTAAGCTTTTAAAAATGATTACAACCCTGACACAAAGTTCCCTGTGAAATGCATTAAAACTTATTACTGGGTAAATGTGCTTAATAAAAAAGTAACGTAAGTACTTTGAAGATCTTGTATAAGTTCGACGTCCCACTCTCTGCTGATCGCTTTGGTCATTGGAGGCTACATAATCACAGGAGTGAGACCTCTTACTGTTAATAAAAGATCTTTGTTCAATACTAAATCTCCACACAGAGAGAGGAGTACAGGGACTGAGCCCAGAGACCTGATCGCTACGGATCCCCTCTGGTGACAATGGATAATAAAAACAAATCTCGTGGCCACGCGTTAGTATCTCGTGCTCGCCTGCTAGCTGGCTGCAAACTGTGGACTGGATTTCCTGAACGGAGGCGTGTGTCGATGAGACGCGGAGTAATGAGACATGCCGCCGCTCAGGAAATCCATTCCACGGTTTGCAGCCAGCTAGCAGGTGAGCGTCGAGCAGCACGTGGCTAACCAACTTTTCAGCACAACGTGTTCGCTGAGTGGAAATAAGTTGCACTAGAAACACAACACAGCAACACAGCAACGCAGCAACGTCCAATGTTTGCGACGCCGCTGTACGGAGGGGCGGAGCGACCTACAAATTGCTCCGCCCCTCTGTACAGCAGCTTTGCAAACATTGGACGTTGCTGCGTTGTGACGTCGTACCGAGCTCAGTATACTTCGTTTATCTGGAGAGGGGTGGTGTAAGAAGGTGTTGAATTTAATAAATACTGACTGTTAACAGGATTTCCTGTTTTTCTGACTTTACCTCAAGTTGCCTTTTGGGACATACATGCATATATTCATACATATACTGTAGAGAAGATTTATTACAGCATCATATAAAATCAACAATATGATGATAATAAATATATTAAAGCAAACAGAGCTCTGGTAATAGCATCGGTATCGGCAGATATCCAAATTCAGGTATCAGGATCTCAACCAATCAGTCATTGGATCTGTGAAAGGTTCAGAGTGATGTCTGTAGTTTGTAAGATGTCTGGTATCATACCCCCAGTTTATTCTGTAAGATAAGAAACAGAATCATCATTTTTTATGTTCATTCATCTGTGAAATCTTTAACTCTCTGAGAATAATTGAAATCAGAAATGATCGAGGTTCTACTGTATTTTTAATGTATAAACTTAGTGACTGTGAATAAAATGAGTCCGATTCATTCTTGTCGTTTTTCTGCAGCCTGATAGAAAAAAGAAAAAAGTGGTTTAACATCCTGTGAAACAAACTAAACAGACTAAAACTATTCTTTATGATGCAGCTTCAGCTGATGTTATTACTGATTCTCATCATCATCATTATTATTGGACAGAAAACAGAGACATGCTCGGGTCCTGTAGGCAGACTTGTACTTGACTTGAGTGTTTCTGTTTTATGCTTTTTACTTCTGCTCCACCACATTCAGCTGTGGACTGAACTGCAGCAGCTACAGTGAAATGATGAACCCATGAATGAGTGTTAACAGTATTAATTATCTAATAACATGTTGTTGTATTTGATGATGTGACCAAACTAAAATTATAACAGTTTAAATAAAAACGGTTTTGAGTAAACTGTCTCACTTTGAACTGGGGAAGGTCGTCACGGTAACTAATGTGGCAGCTAAAGATTATTATCATTATCGATTAATCTGCTGATTATATTTCATTTTTCTGTAAACGTCCAGATACCGTGAAAAATGCCCGTCAGAGAGAGAGCGCAAAGACGACATTAAATGTCCGAAACCCTCAAAATATTCAGTTTATCAGGATGAGGAGCTGGAGTCAGAATATTTGACCGTATTGATATTCTTTCAATCCAGTTAATCAGTCAGTTAATCAATTAATCAACTAATCGTTGCAGCTCTTATGGGAACCAGTACGTCATGGATAATCAGCCCAGTAATAAAGAGCAGAGTGAGATTTTCATAGATTTTATTTTGGGGCTGAAATCATTGATCTGAAGAAAATTAATTAATTGTTAATTATTTAAGCAAAAAAAAATCCAAAACTCAGTTTCCAGCTTCTGAGTGTCATTATTTAGTGATTTACTGATTTTTCCACCTTCGTCTTACTGTTTTTATTTCATGTTTTTCTGATAATAAACTGAAAATCTTTGGATTTTTGAAAAACAAATTGAAAATGTGAACTTGACTTTTACACTGTTTTCTAACATTGTATTGACCAAACAATTATCAGGCAGATTAACCGGTGAAAATAATCATTAGCTGCAGCTCTTCTTTGGTTTTCATCCTAATTATATCAGCGATAACGAGACAAATGGAGAAAGGTCAGTGCTTCCAAACAGAGGCTGATGACTGATGATAAAACAGACGATGTTCCTGTCAGTGCTGATACTTTTACACTCTGCAGATCAGGACGACACCAGGAAACTTTGTGAGTTTTAATCTTTTCAGACTCTGAGATAATTCATCAAACCGTTAATGATCAGTCTGACTTTACTTCTTTTTAATGTTTCACTCGTTCACAGCTGTGGGAGAAGTATCTTTAAGTATATCTCAGTATGAAAATCACACCATAAAAATACTCCTACATTTAACATTTAACCTACATCAAAGCGCAGATGCATCACAAAGTAAAAGTAGATTCATTATACAGATCATTATGATGTGAGCAGTTGAGTTATTTTTCTCTCATCGACTGAATGAATAATCACTGAGGCCTTTTCCCTGCAGAACAAGGACTTTTTACTTCTGATACTTTCAGAACATTTGACTGATTATTAACTTTGAACTCAGGACTTAAACGTCTGTTTTTAAACGCCGTATTGATCTGAGTCGTTCAGTCTGGACTTTCAGAAGGATTCTGTTCATGTCCTGTTTATGTGCAGTGGAAAACAAAAACAACAAAACTAAAGAAGAGCCACTCCAAGGTTCATTTTTCCAACACATAAAAGGAAATATATTTAAAAAATTGTTCATACTGAAGAACTTTTATCATTGCAGAGTCATTTACACAGGGGGCAGTTGTATGTCAGTCTGTCATATTCATATACACGGTTATTCAGACGCACACACTGCCTCCTCTTCCCTTGCAAAGTCGTCACCTTTGCAGAATATGGAGTGTTCACTTCTTTGCAGACGATTACAGAGTTTCAGAATAAAAATCATTTAATCTCATAGATTTTTAAACTTGATTGAAACATTAATACTCTTGGACATCACAATTCTGAAATGGCAAATGAGGAATAAGGTGAATTCTTCCTTTTTTTTTTATTTGCGTATGACAAACCAAAAAGAGAAAAATCGAGACTTTTATTTGATTTTCTTTTTTACAAACACATCTCACTACATGGTCGATCTCGTTTTTTTTTTTCCTTTCTTTTTGTTAATAAATCAGTGGTTTAGAAATGTCACCCGAAATGCAAGGGATGTGCATAGGTGTCAAGTCAACGTCCGGCTCCGTCGCGGTTGGTTTTTTCTTGCCCCCTCTTGCTTCCCTTGGCTGAGTTCAATCTTCCAAACAGCTGGAATGTTTTTTTTTCGTATATATTTTTGTCTTCTTTTCTTTCTCGGAGGTTTACAGAGGGACACGGGGAACACTGACTGACTGACAGCATGGAAGCTTGCAAATGTCCACATGCATGATAACCTCATTCAAATCTCTAAAACATTTATGGATTTATTTAGAAGAGACAGTACCTGGCAGGTAGAAAGGTGCATGTGTGTGATACTGTAACTGTACCGAGGGCTGAGGGTGATGGGTGATCAGAGCAGGTGAGCCAACATTAACAGCTCAGAAAAGAACAGGAGTGAAAGGGAAATGAAGGAAAGGGACACGAGCTTTAGATGAGAAGACACCGCAGTGTGTTTGTGTGCTTTTACTTCAGTCTGCTGACAGACTGACACCGTCGCTCCACAGATGGTTTACGACACCCAACAGGACCACAATGCGACGGGGAGGGTTGTGGTGGAGAGCACGTGGGATGACGGGACACAGTACTGTCTCTTTAAAACAAACATCTACAAAAATGTTGCCTCCTAGCTAGTACAGACATGACAATATTCACTTTAGTTTACTCTGTTTTTATACAACACTATGACTAGGTCGTCTGTCAGGGTGAGAGTCCGATCACTGGTGCCGCAGGCAGTGTGTGCGGCGTTGGAGAGGGTTTCGGCTGAATGCTGTGGTCGCTTTTACAGTACGCTGAGGGTGTTTTCCATCGAGTGCAGTGTGGAGAGAGGTTTCCCGTCGGCTTTTGTCTTTATTTATTCTTATTTTGAAGAGGGAATGATGGGAATTTGGCCGAGGTGTTGCTGCTGGGAGGGGAGATGGAGGAGCAGAGAGAGTAAGGGAGGAGATGGAGGAGGTGGGTGAGGGTCAGGGCTGCAGGTCAGTAGACCCAGGACACAGGAACCCACTGGCTGGTGGTGCACACCAGATCGATGGCCTCCTCCAAGTGCCGGATGGTCTCATCAATCTCATTGTTGATGATGGTCTGGTCGAAGTAGTGGGCGTAGGTCTTCTGCAGGATCTCCGACTCCTTCTGCAGCCGCTGAAGAGACTCGTCCTGGAGGAAGAGGAGGAACAGAGGCTGTTAGACACTGATGAAGGCAGAGAGAGAGAATGAACACAGGACTGAGAGAGAAACTCTTAAGGCCCCAACACACTGTGACTGAGCCATGATGAGAGAACTGAGACTCTGTCCTGCAGTGGACCGTCCTTCACCAGGTCATCATGTTCACTTTGTGTTTTACACGTGTGCTGATTCACCTTTATGATCTGGCTGCAGCTACAGAGAATGAATCAGTTCCCAGCAGCAGAAGCACAGTGTGTGGAGACCTTCACTGAGCAGAGGGCGACGTGAACAGGAAACAACCACACAAACACGTAAGGAATAAAGACTAACGACACAGTGTTTGTCCTGTCAGGTTTTACTCACTGGCAGCGTTCGACACCACCTGGGCATCTGAGGGGAGCGCCAAAGAAACAAACGCATGCAGCATGCAAAAAAAAAAACGAGTGCAGAGGCAGGAGAGAGGAGGACGGATGAGTGAAGAGCAGGCAGAATGAGAGGCTGCGTGATGACATTCACATGACAAATCCATATTTTCAAAAATCATTTGTTAACAATACAAAATGAATCACACAAGTCTCATAAGCAGAAAATGAACATTTAGTAAAAGTATATCACTATGACGTCATGTTTAGAGTTTAATAATGTTTGTCAAAAAGCTTAAAAGTCTATGAAGCATATTTTATATTTATATTATCTGTGTTTTATTGTCAGTGATTTTCTGTTTGTACAGAAGCCTCCAGCTGTTGGTGTCCACAGGAGGAGCTGCAGTGTGTTAGAAACATTTATTACATGATTATTACATGACCAGGGAAACTTAGAGTGTCATCAATGATCGACCAGCTGCTTTGATAACTGATTGTCCAAACAATATTTTTTTGTTTTTGTCTATTTCACTGTTTTCTGTCATTTTACAGACAAAACAGCAAATAGATAAAGAGAGAAAGAGAGATGAACCAGATGAGAGTAACTGTTGATCTCATTGATGGTTTGCAGGTGATGAGTTCATTATTTCAGCTCCAGTGTTGTGACTCTGAACACTGTTTGTTGTATGTTGTTAACTTCAGATTCAGTTTAGTCTTTGTTATTTGATTTTAAGGATAAAGATGGTGAAATTTTTTTTTCTTCTTTTGACAAATTGACAGAAATGGAAGAAAAAAAGAATTTCTTTGCCTTCACCCTTTAAAAAGCAACTTTTGAATGTGTGAGTGTGTGTGTGTGGGTGTGTGTGTGTGTGGGTGTGTGTGTGTGTGTGTGTGTGTGTGTGTGTGTGTGTGTGTGTTTTCCTACCTCGTTGATGCCTGGTGTGATGGTCGGTGCAGCAATAAAGACGACGTACGGGGCGAATTCTGCTGTCCGCAGGACCTTCAGGGCCTGATGGAGACCAGGTGTTAGATTCAATATATCTCCAAATATGCATGCATGCACACTCTCAGCTACACACACACACACACCTGAGGTTCCACATCCAGTATAGCTACAAGTCCCTGCTGGTGGATCTTCCGTATGGTCTCCAGCCGCGTCCCGTACATGGCGTCCTCGTGGCTGCCGTACTCCAAGTACTCGTTGTTGCTGATGTCCTGCATCATCTGATCGTGGGAAACAAAGTAGTAGTTCTTCCCGTTCTCCTCGTCCTTCTTCGGAGGTCTGGTTGTGTCTGTGGGACAGAGACACAGTTAGATTTCCTCAGACATCGTGGTTCTGTTGAAGTGTCTGTGGAGGATTCTGATCACGTGTCTTACGTGGGATGGGGTAGGCGAATCTGTCGGGGTGTTTGGTAATGAGTGTGTTCTTGATGTGTCTTCTGCCCACTCCATGAGCACCTGTCAAACACACACAGCCAGTGAACTCAGTTATAAAGACAGACTGGGTTTGGGTTCTGACAGCTGGTTCCAGTTTGGATCCATTAACAAACCTCTCATCAGCCGTTACCATGACCACAGACTGATGTAGGAAACAGTGTGTAACATCAGCAGCTGCTCACTGAGCGTTTCTTTAAACGGCAGTTAAAGAAGTTAAACTGCTGCAGATCAGATCAATGTCTGGAGCTGGTTAAGCTCAGAGTTCTGGATCAGGAGCTCCAGGATTGGGATCAGCAGTGAAAGTCAGTTTGTTGTGTCAGAACAATCAATATTTCAGATCCTCTGCTGCTCAGCTCGGCTTCAGGTTGGAGCTACAGGTCATCAACATTAATTAGGCTTCATTAATCATGTGGATTCATTCAGTACGTAGAAACAGCTGATCACTGACAGAAACTGAATCTATGACTGGATCTGATACTGGATTCAGATTTGATGAAATGCAACCACACGTCATTACTCACCTAACAAAACTAGTGTTTTCCTCTTGAAAGCAGGAAGCTTCACAACCTCCTCATATGTGACAAGATCTAGTTGATCGAACACTGGAGGTGAGAGAGGGAAAGACACACACAGATTCAGAGGATGTGGAGAGGAGTCACACTAAATGAAGAGTCTTAAACACACCTGCTAACTAAGAGTTCAGAGAAGAAGAAGTTGTCCAAACAAAGCAGATTAAAAAAAATCTACCTGGAAACAGACCTAATGTCAAACGTGAGTGGAAATGATCAGTGAAGTGACTGAATGAATCTGTCAGTGATCAGTGGTCAGATCATTCTTCTTATCGAAACGCTTTCTGTTCATGGAGCCAAAGTGAATTAAGGAGAAAAGAAAACCTGTTGAATAAACGTGATTTAAAGTTCATCAGGTCTGAAAAAGTGCTGAAACTATGGACTAACTGACTGATTCCAGCTTGTTAAATATTATTTTCTGCTTTTTTCATCTTCTGTGTAAATTTCATCTTTAATATATGATATTTGGTTTTGACTGAACGATTAACTCAGAAATTCAATGGCAGTTTAATCAGAGATGGAAATAACTGTTATTTGCAGCCTTTGTTGAAAACAATGGACGTACAAGTACAAAAAAATCTTTTTTAAAAACAAGAAAAGATGGAGGTTGAAAAAGTTGAGACGAGAACGAGAGGGAACTACTTCAAACAGGGACACGGAGAGTTTCCTTTAGTGGTGGGTTAGTATGTTTACAGGCTGATTAAGCTAATGTGTGAGTCAACAGTAAAATCACTCCTCTGACAAACGTCCAGCTGCTGATCTCAGCTGGACGTTTGTGTGACAGACGACGGCCGTTGTTTTATTTGCTGTAAATATTTTCATTATCACTTCATCTGCCATTTTTTTTTCTCAATTGTTATTTCAATAAAATTCCAAGGGCTCAAGTTTAACATTTCTAACATTTCTATTTTTTCATATGACAAAGAGAAGCATCAAACCTTCAGACTAAAGAAACAGATTCTTTGGATTATCAGAGAAGCTGCTGATACATTTTCTGTCTGTTCACTAACTTTTTAATTCCACCTTTCCAGGTATTTATTTCCCAAGGACATGATTTAACTTAACTCTTTGCAAATAAAAGTGAGCACAGATAATTAATGTGTTATCCCAACTTTAGCACTGTGATACGTTCTGTAGAACCGTGCGTCACTGCCTCCTGAGGAGCAGGAGACATGATCCGGACTGCAGCCAGTCTGATGCCTGTGCTGCAGAGTGTCTCACGTGTTAGAGCAGAGCTCTCCACTGTACAATGTGTTCTCATCTTCTGAAACATGAGCCACCATCTCAGGGTGCTGACAAGTGAAATACAATACCCATAAGTCAGTGGGTTCTGTTGTGCAACAGGCGGCTGCAGACCAGCAGCTGCTCAGACTGAGGCCGAAGGATCGTATTTACTGACTGAAAATGTCAGTTAATAACAGTTAATAATATTTGGCTGCTGTTTTCTTTCCTGTCTTTCTGAGAACATGGATTAGAGAATGGGACGAACGACACAGCACACGATGTCTGACACACAACAAACTCTAAGCTACGTGGTTTCAGTTTTGTCTCGGCCTTCTGTTGTGTTTTTGTCAATATCAACAGAAACAAAACTGAAACACGGGCAGTGACAGCTGATTGAATCTACAGGGTTAAAAGAGTAAACAGAGAGAGAGAGAGAGAGAGAGAGGAGGAGGAGGAGGAGGAGGAGGAGGAGCTGGTTGCTGTCACTGGTTGTTACTTACATGCACAGAGGCCGTTCAGTAGGAGAAAGCGAGAGAGATGAACAGGAGGGGTCATAACATGGTTCGGTTACAACAGCAGAATAACAACACAAACTGCAAGATACAACAGCTGGACAGCTGTGCAGCGCTGCACCGCGCCGACAGTGGAGATGGAAATAAACAACATGCTGTTGTTGTTGCTGTTAGAGGGTAAATTCACAGCAGCTGGTGACAGGTCAGTGTGACTCTGGACACAGCAGCCTCAGACACACTGATCGGTCAGAGCTGGAGGTTTACAGGGGATTTTCTAATGATCATTTCCTGGGAATATATCAGGCTTTTCCTGGGAACACTGGGAAGGTTTGAGGTCTAGTCGTGGTTTTACTGTGTGAGGCGGCCGTCAGAGATAAACTGCATGAGGAAACAGATTTGGTGACAATTCCCAGGAAATACCAGTATCTCAATTCCCTGCATTCAACCCCAGTTAGTACTGATGGACAGTGAATGGGAATAATTCATGAGTGTGTTACCAATGGAACAGGATGAGTGAAGTCGTGGTGGAGTCACAGTATGTTTCAGTTTCATGATTAAACGCTGATGATGCTGGATCTCAAACATTCATGCTCCTATGGCCTCATGACTTATGCTGTGTTGCATGCTACAGAATTAAGGGAACTTCTTTTAAGGAATTCAGACGTGCACACACACACACACACACACCTGACAGACATACACAAACACATGCACAGACACAGTGTCCTTCAGTCTCCTCTCTGTCACATCGTAAGAGCAGGAAGCCTCATCCCTCTGTTGCATTCTGGGAGACGCAGCACAGACGTGGCCTAGCGCTCTGCCCATCACATCGTCTCCTCTGTCTGAGATCTGTCTCTGGCTCTTGGTTTTGCTCTGGAGGAGCCAGTTCCTCTCCTGACCTTCAATCTCTGCTCCTTCAGTGTAGTGACTTTAAAAGCTCCTGATACAGAGAGTGTGTACGAGCTGCAGACACCGGAGAGCACGACGCCTCCATGTTGCACGCCCACCCTGCACTCAACTCTGAATCACCACATTACAATTAACTGATAAGTCAATTTAACACTGTGTGGGTTTCTTAGTCTTTTATGACAGTAAACTGAGTGTTTTTATTTTTTTGGGCTGTCACACCAGGTTGCCAGGTTATCAACCGAATGATTAATTAATTCATTCATTGAGAAGGAAAACTGTAGGTCAATCTGCCCCACTCACAGCTCATCTACACTTGAAGCAAAGTTGGAGGAAGTGTAAAGATCCTGCAGTGAAAATGTTACAGAAGCTGAAGTATGCAGGTGAACGTACTCAGAGTATTAAGGTTCTAATAATGAAGAAAAGTGGTTCCTGTGAGCGCCACAGTGTTCTACGTTCTATCATTAGAGGCATTCACTGATTATTTGTCCTCATCCTCATATTTAAGAAGCTTGAACCGAGAAAGTTTTGGGATTTTTTTATGTGAAAAATGACTTCAGTGATTATTAAATAGATAATAATGAATTCTTTACATTTGGCTACTTTAATCTCTGTGTTTATAAACTCTTCACATATTTTGGATGCAAAAATCTGAAGCTTCAATTTGTGCTACAATACAACACAATACACAAACCATCCAAAGTCTGTGATTCCCAGAGAATCAGCAGGTTAGAAAACTTCACCGCTTAAGCTTCTACAAACCAAGAAGAAGAAGGAGGCTGGAGCTGCAGCTCACTGCACCTCCTCTAAATCTCTATGGTGTAAGAGTAACAGCAAACGAAAACCTTTCCGACCCCGTCCCAGCACTAAACTCTCGCCCCGAGCAGACCCCCCTCCCCAGCTTCCTGTGCCAGCTCAGCAGTCACGACTCTGGCTGTTTTTACCCCACAACACCTCAGCCGGCTCACACAGCCGGACACATGGCAGTGGTATCTGAGTAGTTAGCCTATGTGCTACATTAATGTCCAGACACAGCTAAACACACTGGCCTCTGCTGCTTCTGCTGGGCCTCCTTATTTGAAAGCACATGTTTACTGAGGAGACAAGCGATACGATAAAAAGTGCACATGCACATCCTCATGTAGGCTCGTTATTTGAAACTGCACAGATTCTGCTGGCTCAAATCTGGTGTCAGTATCAATGAGCTGCCCACGTTTCCCTAAACTGCCCCTCTGCTCATATAAGATTTCTGCTACACTGGCAGCTCCTCCTGTCATTCCTGGCTGTGGCTCTGCCACCGGAGATGAATGCTACACGATCCTGTTACATACAGGTTCCACACACACAAACAGACGGACACACACACGCTCACACTCATGTAAACAGTAGGGAAAATGCATACATACATGCATTTAGGGAATGATGGGAGTGACACTGAAATGTCTGAAGCATGTTGTTTTGTGCACATGCATGTGATTGTGTGTGTGTGTGGGTGTGTGTGTGTGTGTGTGTGTGTGTGTACCTGCGTTGTGCTTTGCCAAATACTTGTCTTTGTACTGTTTCTTCTTCTTGCCAAACCAGGTACAGCTGGCCTGCTGCTCCTGCTTGGTCTTCTCCATGGCTATACAGGCCACTCGCCTTCCACAGGCAAACAGAGACAGAGACAAGCAGAGACAGGGACAAAGACAGGGACAAAGGCCTTTTTCAGTTCTTCACTGTACTCGTGAAGTGTCGTCAGGCACAGCCCAAGTACTGTTCCAGGTCAAAGTCCACATCCAGCCCAGTACACTCCAGATGAAGTGTTTTTACTGCGAAACGTGACCATTTAGATTTTGAATGTGTGCTTTGTTTCAGTAATGCCTGCTGAGGACCGACCGGTCGTCTCAGCCATTAACAGCCTGATGAGATGACCGGAGTCTGGATTCCTGAGCTGAAACTGCAAAGTTCAAAGTACTACTCAAAGTATTCAAGTCTGGACTGAGTGAGACAGACCTAACGCACAAACAGTGATGAATTTAGGTGTTTCTGTTTAATCTGAAGTTTGAAGCATCAGATCGAGGAGCAGTGTTTGTAACTCTGACTTCCTGTGTGTGTTTTTCCCGCTCACCACTCCTGCAGCTCTGGGGATGGGATGAGACCTGCCGTGCCATTTTTTGTGTTCTCCAGCTTGCCCTGCCACCAGTTGTGGTCGTCCTTGGAGATGATCTGGATGATGTCGCCCACCCGGAAGCGAATGCCGGCCTCCTTGCAGGGGATGAGCTCGTCTTTGGAGGGGTCGTATTCAAACTGGGCCCTCACGTAGATCTGGAGAAACGTGCAGAGGTCACAGGGGTGAGCTAACTGAGGGCGGGGTTGGGATGTCAGTGCTGCGCTTTCAAAAATAGTGAAAGATGTGTTGGGAGAGTTTCAGAGAGGGTGAAAGAAAAAGAGAAGCGGCTACACCATGGACTTTCTTTTTCATTCCATGACAGCTAGGACTGTAATGAGCACTGGACTCTCAGGGGAGCAGCGGCCCACTGGGGTGTTTTGGTTGCCAGGTTGAAAACTGGTTTCCAAGGAAGGGCTTTCTCCAGTGACATAAACCCAGACACTGCTGAGCCATTAATGAGCCTCTCACCACACTGGTAATTAACGGCACAGGCATTGTTTATGTGTCCATTAGTTCTAAACAACAGTCATTATCCTGCTATGTACTGTTTATAACCACACAGCCATTTGTTGCTCTTCTACAATCTACACAGTGTGAAAGTCACCTGGTAAGTTACTGTTTTAAGAGGGGGTGTGAGAGGCCGTCTCTTACCTTGACAGACATTTTGTCCTTGATTGGAGGTCTGGATACAATCTAGGATTTGAAAGCATCACACACACATCATGCAGTAAAACGGCTATGCAGTGTCTGAACAGCAGTATGGCCAAGGATGGTGGTGGTGGTGGTGGTCGGGGGGGTGGGGTGGGGGGGGAGATAGGACAGGGATGAGGAACAACTGCTTATCCTTGTTTTGGAATATTTACTCTGCTAACACACAGCAGGTCATGAGACAGTTCAGTGTTAAACGTGTGCTATCTGATGGTCTGCTGTGGACTCACACTGCCCTCTGCTGGTAGGATCTACAGTCACAAGATCCTTTGATGCCACTTTGTTGGTGCTTGATCTCACAACATTAAAAGGGTGAGACAGCATGACTTTGGGTGAGTGATGTCTCAGAGGAAACTGATGATGTGTGTGAGGAAGGAGAACACACACACACACACACACACACAAAGACACTGTGATGGGATAAGACGACGGTTGTGGATGTAGAGGTTTCCCATAACTCCTGTTCTCACAGCCGTCTGTCCACAGCCCTCACTGTTACTGTAGCGGGCATGAATTCATGTCTGACTGGGGATCAGTGGTTAGGGGGGATCTCTGGGCTCTGCAGGGTCAACAGTGCCTGTGCCGTTATTACCATACACACAGTGTAAGTGAAGGTGGTGAAGTACCACACTGTCAGACACCACAGTGGTCACTCACACTGATTCAGTCAAACAAGGCTCCAGTTATTTAGACATTTCTAAAGCACGAACACTAAATATTCTCTGCTTTTCTCTGTTTCATATCATACGATGGCCACACGAAACAAGCACTCTGAAAATGTGACCTGTGTGATATTTTAGAGCTGAAATCATTTCAGCTGGGGATCAGTGATTGGTTGAGAGGTACATAGCTGACAACACTGATTCAAACTGGTTCCCCTGTGGATCAGGTCTCTGTTTTTAAAATTCATTTTCTGATATATATATATATATAAATATATATATATATATATATATATAAATAAAATTAACTGTAGAAGTGGAGCTGGATTTCTTCATCCACTCAACACCAAGCAACCTCTGCTGTGTGGTTACAGTTTGTGACCTGATAGGTGGATGTGTTTGGTCTGTGGAGGGGGTGGGGGTGGGGGGTGTGGTTGTTAGAGAACAGGTGAGCAGAGAAGGATCACAAAGACATCTCTGGCTTCGCACACTGATTGATTTGCATTCATACAATTCTAACTGTTCTCACTTGAAGAGAAACATTATGATCTTCAAATCAATAAAATCTAATTTGCCAACACACTCTCCAAACAAAGCCTAATCTGAAGCCAGCTGCGTTCTGTCTGCTCGTCTCTGTGGGCTGATAAAAGCTGGACAGCTGCAGCCTATTGTCGTGTAAATTGTAGAATTTAAATTTAAAGCATTTTGGAGTGGGCCCAGAATCCACTACTTCCTCTTTTAGATTTAAAAAAGGAGGCCGATCTTTGTCACTCAGCGAACAGTCTAAACAAAACAAGTGTCGTGTAAATGAGTCTAATTTATACTGAGGAGTTTTGTGAAGCAGAAAAGAGGGTTGGGGAGCAATCAAGACACACATTCTGTATAAAGGGGAGGGATGCAAGCGTGAGTAAGTGACTTCTATTCACCTGTCGACTCTTGGGCTGAATGGTGGATGGCAGGTCCTGTGGGAATAAACCATTGATGACAGAGAGACATGGTTAAACAGGATAGAAGTACTTAACTAAAACAATAACATTCATTTATCCTTCTGAGAACACAAGAAACTTGAACCACACATGCACACTCATCTGCAACCTAGCTACTGTTCTTATAAAAAAAAAAAAAAGACAGAGAGATGTGTAAAAGAGGAGAGAGTAACTCTCATCTGTTAAAGCAGATCCGGCTGTGGAGCAACCAAGCAAGCACAGAGCAAGCAAAGCAGCTGCAGCATCAGCACGACCACAGTGTCTGTCTGGAGCCCCGGCAGAGCCCCGGCAGAGCCCCGGCAGGCTCCGCGTGAAGCAGGGAGTGTGTCCGCCGCACCGCCGTGACCACAGGAGGCCAGGTGAGTTGTGTCAGCAGTGAGGCACAGCACGTAGCAGGCTTTACGAGGCACACCAATTTGTTAACTGAGATATCGGACACAGGGGCCTTTGGCTCAAACAGATGAACAGGGAGAATGACACAGGATCGAGTCCGGAGATCTACAGGATGACCTGCTAACTGCTACTGCTACTGTCACAGTCACAACTCAGAACAGAGAAAACACAACCGAGGACAAACGGATCGACCGATGGACAGACACAGACATGTAAAAATACCATGACACATCAACGTGACAGATGAGACGCACTGGTGGTGGGGGGGTTGGGGATTGGGGGGGGTGGGGGGGGGGGGGGTCTGTCTGTGGGGTTTTCTGGGGGCAGGGGTCCTTACCAAAATAGAACTGTTAATGCTGGAGTGGCCATTGGCAGGGGACTGCCTGGAGGTGGTGGGGGACTCTTTCTGAAATAAGACACACAGGTCAGCAGCGCACAGCCACGGCACACACACACACACACACACACACACACACACACACACACACACACACACACACACTCTCTCTCTCTCACACACAGACACGCACAGACACTTTTCTGGGCAGCGACCACAGGCGATGGAGACCCACCACAGTGTTGACGTAATGAAATGCGTCAACGGGACATGAGAGACAACATCATTAGCAGCATCTAGCCTGCACGTCCTCACATCACCACAGGGGGGCGCTACGCTAACATCAGCTGCTGATCTGAGCAGCTGAGACCATGAGGTCATCACTAACAGACCGTCACGGCTCAAAGACCCAGGATCTCTGCGCTCACAGAGCAGCCCGTTTGTGCTGGACGACCAAAAGAGCTGAAATCAGACGTAAATAAATGATTCATGAGCAGAACTACTTTAACTCATAGCTACTCATACTCATAAACTTCATTTCTGAGTAGAAAAGAAATGATGAGTAAAAACTGCTTCTAAACAAATGGTTTATAAAGACATATATAGTCATATTCACATTTCTGTGAATATGACTATATATGTCTATACAGGGCTATGATTTTTCAAATTAAAAGTTCCTTGAATTTTAGCCCAAAAGAACCAAAATAACCTCGTCGCTTCTATTCTGGATTTCTGCACTGTTTCCTGTGCCTTTTTCAAACCATTAAAAAATAATCTAACTAATTACATACAAGGTTGTACATGTCTAGGTGCCAGATTAAAAGGGCCCTAAAAGGCTTAGATGAGCTGGGTTTACAGGATTTCAGCTGTTCCAGGGTCCATAACGGGGCGATAAAGCTTTTGTTTTACTGGTGTCTCAGATGTGCTGCTCCCTCCTTTTAGTTTGGGTTTGCTGAGATTGTTTTTCAGTTTTTATTGTCTGGATCGTTGGCTTGGACTTTTTTTTTTTATCTGGAATCCTCTTTGGAAAGTGCAATATAAATAAAAACAACTATGACATGCTGCACTACAGTCATAATACATTTATCACATAACACATACTATACTATACCATTACCTCCACCACTCCATGAGTACACTTAGTATTTAGGATAAAATATTTTATTGTTCTGTTTAAAAAACATTGTCCTCCATTTAGACGCAGAGAGACACAAAATTAATCCCAAAATTATCGACTGAATTTTGCCACTTTACACTGAGACTCATCTTAGTTCAGCATTTTTTTATTTGAGAATCTGTGTGTAGTGCAGTCTAAAGAAGGATGACCCTCCTGTCAGTCAACACTCAGGTGGACAGGCTACTCATGAATGCATTTCAAGTCTTTTGGTCATCCACACTTATCTGTGTGTTTGGGGGAAAAAGTTGTCGGTGTTTGAGTTAATCATCTCTGTCTGTGTGTGTCTTTGTGTGTCTGTGTGTGTGTGTGTGTGTGTGTGTGTGTGTGTGTGTGTGTGTGTGTGTGTCTGCTTGAACAGATGGTGGACAAAATAAAAGAAATACCTTACAAACCAATAGCTTTACCCTGATGTCATGCATCTCGTTGTGTCTTCCATAATGTCCTTTCATAATGTAATATTCATATGTCCTCATGATCTTTGAGTTTATTTTGCTACATTAAATTAATCTGCACGGTTTATAATGAATTCATCGGTGGGCCCGTGGGGGCAGTGGAAACAAGTAGTTAGCAAACAGTTTCTTATTTCCACATCCAGCAGTTACAGATCAACATGATCCTTCATCTGGAGTGGTCTCTGAGTCCACCTGAGGACTCTCAGTCAGTGTTCCCTCGCTCTGACTGAGCCTGTCTGCTGTTTGCTGCTCAGCAGGAAGTGAACAGAGGCTTTTTACAGCTGTTACTCTGAAAACATCTGCTGCTGCAGTCGAACACGACGCCATGACTCACTGCAAAGCTCGGTAGAGCTGAGAGAAGCTGCACACTCAGCTGATAATTCTCTGAAGTTTCATTCTCGGAGCAACAACTTTCACACTGTGACATTTTTATTATGGAAAATATTGATTATAGAAGCTTCAACAAAAGACAAATGTTACGAGCTTTAGCAGACGTACTAATGTAATATGAAATTATTGGAGTGTAAGTGAAGTGTGTGTTCGTGTATACAGGTGTGGTGGTTGGTCTGTGGGCAGCAGCAGGACAGGATCACACAGAGAGGTGTGGCTCATTCCTGGACCAGAACAGGGAGAGGGGGGGTTCCGGTATCTTGGTTGTGAAATTGGTGTGCTGAATATCTGACCCAGCCCCAGCAAAACACAGCAAAACACACGGCACACTCCACACACGCAACATACTTGGGTTACACATACAATCACACACACGCTCAGTAACCAGGCGAGCAGTTAGTAACAGATCACAGTCAGCAGTAAAGAGGGGAGGAAGAGGAAGAAGAGGAGGCGTTACCTCACATGATGAGCCCTGCGTCCGGTAACTTGGCACTATTTTGAAGGTGATGCTGCCTCGCATCTCCCTCTGTGAACACACAGACCTCAGATCAGCATGTGACACTGTGCTGATTAACACTTTGTGAAAGTTACAGCTAGTCGCCATGAGGGTGAAGTGCTACTGGAGTTCTGGCAGGCTGAGTGAATACAGAAACCTCCACAACGATAACGTCTCAACTACACGGCGAAGCTCCTTAACACAGTAATAGAAGCTTTAACTATTAACACGCATAAACACACTCACCAGCATCTTCTGCAGCTGCTCGACAGTCTGGTTGGCCACACTGATGCCGTTGATCTCCCTGATCTCATCTCCTACATGCAGCGTTCCTGAAGGGAAACCAGAGAACAGTCAGGACCCAGAGAGACAAATGAGACAGACCAGGTGCTGAAATGTCTTTTTATCCTGTGTTTTCTTTCCTTTTTTAAAAACTACAAAAGAAGATCTGAAACATTCCTGTCCTCCTCCTGCCTCGTACACATGATTATATTATAATGCATAAAACAAAGGGCAGAAAGTTTCTGGCAAAAGCCAAAACTGAGAAAGATTCATTTAAAAGCTTTCATATTGAGATCTGATTGGAACTGAGAACGAGGCTTTAATCGATGATGTTCTCTACAATGTCTTTGCATTTTGTGAATATAATTATAATGATTAAAATCCTCTTAAATTTATGAATTACAAACAATTCATCCATGAACTGAATCATATGCAGCCTGATACACAGTGTGTTAACTAACATGATGTCCACACTCAGTCTGGTGATCGGTCTCTGAACAGTGAGCCTGAGTCATTCAGCCTGAACGAGGCCACTTATTAAACACTCTTCATCGAGCAGCGTACCTTGTCTATGGATCATTCCGCCGTGCATTATCCGTGCAACGATGCAGTGGTTTGAGTCGTTCATCTTCAGCGTGATACCCTGCACGCAGTGACACACAGAGACACACACAGAGACACACACATGTGGATGAGTGGATGAGGTTTTAACACTAAGCTCCAGTTTCATCTCGCTCTAATATGTGACAGTAAATATGTGAAACTGTGAACCATTGGCTCGTCCGTGTTCTTCTGGAACTGCACCAGGCGGACTCTGGTGACGTTCTCCAGGTCCATGTCTCCGTTGGCGCTCTCTGGGGAGTCTCCGTTCAGGTAGGGCGAGGTGGGCGGAGGGGTCACCCTCAGAGCCTCGTCACTGTAAACCTCGTGGGCCACCACGTCGTGGGCCTGCAACAAGGCCTGTGGTTTCACATGCAAACACAGAGTTAAACAGAGTTCACGTAGAAACAAGAAAAACATAAACGGTCAAAACTGAACATGGGAGTACGGAGGGTGTGAGGCGGTGCCCGACAAAGAAAAGGCAGCTACGGAGAGAAACTTACACACGATGGACAGAATGAAGCTAAAGCAAAAATAATGTCTGACTGAAGGAAAAGATCCAGGGTCGATACCATTTTATCAAACTCAAATCAAGCGTCTTATCAGTTCTGAATAACTCCAAGTCAAAGATTCAGCTTCTATCAGTGATCAGCTGTTTCTGGGCGAGAAGACAGAAATGCTGCAGTTTTTACTGGTAAATACTAAATGAATCCATATGAACATTAATGAAGCCACATCCAGAACTCTGAGCTGAACCAGCTCCAAATACTGATCTGATCTGCAGACGTTTAACTCACTGTCCACTGCCTGATCAGCTGATCATCTCTATGACCAGAGTCTCCACTCTGTTAAACTAAACAGCACAGTTCACTGGTGGTTGTAGAGAGATGCTACAGAGTGATGTGTCTTCACTCATAAACAGTCTTTGGCAGAGGATCCAAACCTGTGGATCCAAACTGGACCTGGAACTCAACCTTACACCTCAGTGAAATGGCCAAAAATATTTTCACCTCAACAAGGCAACAACAACAACAACCACCTTTAAATAAACATCACACATAAGACTGACATGTAATGCTACTGAACTCTGGTGCTGACGGTTGTATTTACTTTGATGTGCTACATAAATAAAATAACAATGACTCAGTCCACTAAAATATACCTTTGGAGGTAACCACTCCTGTTAGACGTCATCCTCCAGTCAGACCACTACAGAGCAGGAGGGCCTTACATCACAACACGGTCTGACTCTCCACCCTGTCAGTGAACGGTGTTTTGAGCAGGTGCCTCAGGTCTGCAGCAGCAGCTCTGAGTTAAAGCAGTGCGTCCTGTGTAGCTGCAGAGTTCACTGGTGCTTCACACCCACAGAGTTCGACACACACAGAGTGAGTGGCACATTAACAAACCAGTGTGAACTTCAGAGCACAGCGATCAAACCCCAACAAAGGGGAAACCTGTCACTGTCTCACCTCAGTGACACGCACAAACTTGTACTTCTATCTTTGTGAGGACACTCATTGACAAAATGCATCCCCTAACCTAAACCTGATGCTCACCTGAACCCTAAAACCTAAAACCAGGTCTGAAGCCTCAAACAGACCAGACAAAATGTCCTCAGTCTGCAAGGTCTTTAATTCAAACTGGTCCTCACAAAGAAGTACACACACACACACACACACACACACACACACACACACACACACACACACACACACACACACACACACACACA
>JBBMJY010000007.1:1560831-1582057 GCA_037833715.1 Toxotes lorentzi
GGTTGCGCCTGACTGGGGAATGGGGGAGTGGAGGGGGGGGGCCTTTGGGGGGGGGGGGGGGGACGGAAACCTACATTGTGGTGTGGGGGGGCCCCCCCCCCCCCCCCCCACACACACACACACGTTGACAGGAATGAATGAATTATTTATTGTGTTGTTTTGTCTCATTGTTTGTTACTATTGTTGTTTCGTATTGTGTGTGTGGATGTTAGATGTGAACCTTTTAACTGAAGTATTGTAAATATATTTATGTGAAGTTTGTTTATCTAAACAAACAAACAAACAAACAAACAAACACACATGTTCGTCTTTGATTGATTCCAGTAGTGACACCGGTTTTGATGATACAGGAAAAGCTTCATGTGACCTTCATGGATGTTTTCCTGATTCACCTCAGTCCAAACCACCCTCAGAAAGCCCGAAGCTGTGCCAGCTAACTTGGCCTTCGGCTCTGCTCATTAGTATTGTGAACATGGCAGTAGTGTGATGAGGTCTTACATCTTCCAGATGTTTCAAAGCGCCACTTGCTTCGTCTTGGGAGGAACTCTTAAGTGGAGGAAGACACAGGAAGAAGGGTTATACACACTGTTGACTGTCCTTTTTAGAGAGAGCTCAGGTGAAAGTTCAAAGGTCAGTGATGACAGAGGTCAGGGGAGAGGCAGACTCCGCCCCTGCCTTTAATTAATGCCAGCCAATCAGAATCGGCTGTGAATCAGGAGCAGCTGTGAGATTAGTATCTAGAGGCAAAGTGAAAACCTCACTCCCAAGACAGATTAGTTCGAGCACTAACAACATATCCAGGCTGACAGGTTTGGAAGTAAAAAGTGTTTTAGTGCAGTTGGAAAAAAGCTTTGTTGAAGACTGAAGCACCTTATCACTGCTTAGACCAGAAATCCACAAGAGTCCATTAGAAGCTGCAGTGTGATTAGTTCAAAGCATTTCAGTGTCAGTCAGAGTGAATCAGTGGGGACAGAGGGGGCAGTCTCTGAACAGGACTGAGTGATGAGGTGAAACTGTGCTGAAGCTGTTATGGCTCAGTGTTTGTCAAGAATCTCACTTGTTTAAAGTTTACCTGGACTGAGAATAAGAAGATCCGAGTTCCCCTCCACGGCCGTATGACACACGGCAGACACACGGCAGCCGTGTTAATTAGCCACGTCTCTATGACGTGAACCAAAGCCACAGAAAACAGAGCTCGGCTCCCTTGAATGGCTTCCCCAGTCACAGCACTGGGATTTAAGACGCCAGCCCTCACCTACTCCCTCAGCAAAACACGCAACTTAAACATGGCAGCATTTTGTGTAGCCGCCTGCAAGCACACACAGATACACTCAGACTGAACACCACCGGTCCACGTTTCCCCTCACACACTCCTCCTTGTTGAGCACTAGTTCCAGTCTGGATCCTGCTCGAGTGAGAGATATACACACAAACCCCAACTAACAGTGTGTATGTGAATTCATCATGGCCGGGGTCAGGCCCTGGAGACCATAATGCAACTCTCTGTAAGAAAGCAAAACCACACTAATACAAATACTGGGGCGTATGTGTGTGTGTGTGTGTGTGTCTGCTACATCCAGCAGCATCTCTAATGAGGAAGGTTAAACACAGAAGCCTGAGATCTTTATTGAAGCAGCTCCATGTAAACAGGCCAGTGTGATGTGCTACAGCTGCTCTGACAATGGGCCTGAGTCACAGCAGCTGGATCCTTCAACAATAAACCTCCAGAGGTCAGTGAAGCTTCAGGTGAAGCTCACAGATATAAACAACTGAATTATTATTATTTCACATTTATAAGCAATATACAAACATTTAATGACATGTTTATTACACATGTTAACATGGTTGTAAGCAGATATGCAGACAGTGTTTGTCCACAGCTATAATTTATTATTTTATATATTTTCTATAGCGCTCGATCCATCGGGGTCGCGGGGAGCTGGAGTCTATCCCAGCTGACTACAGGTGAGAGGCGGAGTACACCCTGGAGTGGTCGCTAGTCAATCACAGGGCCGACACACAAAGACTCATAACCACACACACACGCCTAGGGGCAACGTAGAGCAGCCAATTTACCTAATGAGCATGTTTTTGGTAGAAAACCCACACAGACCAGGGTTCGAACCTGGAGCCCTCTCGCTGTGAGACGACACTGCACCACCGTGCCGCCCAGGGAGGACTTTAGTTGTGACTTTAGTTGTGATATATGGCTGATGTGAGATCAGAATTTGTTACAGGGTTTTTATCAAAAAAGCTCCTTAAATACAAAGGTCAGGCTACAGGCTCTGATGACAGTAATTTTACAACTCTCCTTGACAAACCTCTGAGACCTCTGGTTACACACACACGCTGAGAACGGCTTCTTTAACTGAACGCAGCAGGCGAGCAGAACAATCCAGAGCAGTGATGAGTGAGAGCTTCAGTAAGCAAGAGGCCGGAGGGATTAATGCAGCCTGAGCACTGACAGAGGTGTGAGGTTAAAGTGCTTCAGAGAAAAGCCAGAAACTAGAGAATCTGTCATTTTCTAATTAAATTCACTGTTGTCACATGAAGAAGAACAAGACAAACATGAGGTGGAAATGTGCTTATGTTCATACAGATTTATGTTTGTGAAGAGCAGAGATCAGTGTGAACGTGTGTGTATGAGTGTGTGTTCATTCACCTCTTTGGCTCTCTGCACAGCATCACTCGGGGGGTTTCTGATCTGTGGAGACGACCTGGTGTTGATCTTATCATACAACTGAAACAAAAAATAAAAATCCGTCAGACAGTGAAAGTGTGAGCAGACAACACATTTTCTTTTTCTAAAGTTTAGCTTAATGTAAGCCACGGTAAAATGTGGGGATGTGATGATGATGGGTGTCCTGCAAAAAAAAAAAACATAAAGCATAAAGTAAGATAACAATTTATAAACAGAGAAGCCTCAAAGCGCTCACCCAGAAAACTAATGTAAAATTTATAGTTAAGTGAAAGGTCTTATTTAAAATTCAGTGAGAATGAGGTAAGAGGTGATGCTATTTCATAAATATCAGCCACAAAAGTCAATAAAAGACAAAAATTAAAACAAAGAGCAAAAACATAACTAAACAAGACAAAATAAATCAGAGGTGGACAAGACCAAACACAACAGCTACGGTGTTTAAATCTGATCACAAACCACCTTTTGGATTGTTTTCATACTCAGAGAATCCCTGAGGCGTAAGCGGCAGCTCGATAAAATCTCTTTTAACTTATTTCCTTGGTAAATTCAGAAGAACTGTAATAACCACAACCCTGTTTCAGTGTGTGGGAACATATTCTGGATCCAAGATGTGAGAGACAGAGACAGGATTTATTACCTAAAAAAGTCAAGTGGAAACTGGTTAAAAAACAAAGCAGTGAGCCTTAAATATTCTCCTCTTGTCCTCAGCTCTCTCACTCTGTCTGGCTTGGTTTGGTTTAAAGCATGAATGCCTTTTCCCCATTTTATTCTTTTTCCTAAACATTTAACCGTGAACAAAAAGGTTGTTTTCTCATCTCTCCGACCGAAGGACGACAGACATAAGAGCTCTGTTTCCAAAACTCCCAGCTGACTAATAAACCGCAGCGACTTGTGTAAGCCCAGTCAGAGACCAGAGTGGGTGTATTTAAGAGACTGTATGTTTGTAGACAACATGGCCCTGAAACACAGTCTACACAGAGGCAGCAGCTGTACGCTCAAATCAAAGCACAGGCTTTTTTTTTTTTTTACAAAAGATGCTGACAGCCACGGTCAGCGAAAACTACTATTATCATATTCAAAGAAACGACCCTGTGAAGTCTGACGAGCAACCTGCATCTTTATTTAACCTGCTGCACAGTGCATACGCAGGGAATCTTTCATAACGAGCCCACACACACATTCGCACAGAGAAACACACAGAGGCAGACACACAGAGTCACACACAGACAGGGCTCTTGTACCAGACCGTTCAATGCAACCCTGAGACCCACTCTCACAGTAACAGCAGCAGCAGCAGCACTGGGCATGTGATGCTGGCCATCATCACGGGTAAATGATGGATGAAGCAGCAGGAACAACAACATTAAACTCAGAACATCTTTATCGTTTGCATGTAACAACACAACAGTGTCTCAGTACTTCAGGGATTCAGTTTGCTTCTCAGAGACCAGGTTGCACAACATGTTGCAAGACCACATCTGAAACAATCCCACGTTCCCACAGTCCTGCATTCTTCATGTGCAGGTGCTGACAATGACAAGTGTGTTTATAAGGTATTTGTCCAAATGTCTGTGTTTAAACACGAAGATGAGATGAGACGCTCAAAAACTTTCTCCTGGAAGACATTTGTGTTTTGAGCTGGGAAGGACGAACAAAAGAGGAAGTTGTTGAGTGACGAATGAGAAAAGTGAGTTTAGATTCTGCTCATTTTCTTTTTCTTTGTAAACCTGGTCACTTACTGCATCAGGAGGCAACAAAAGCACTTTGGTGAAGGTTGGTTTAGGTTAGAGAAAGATGGTGTTTGACATAAAAAGATTTTGTGTGGATGTTGTTTTGAAGAAAAGCTCTAAAGGAAAAATCGGTGTGGTTTCCATTACAGCTGTGACGCAGTGGAAAAAACGGCTTAAAATCATCAGCTAATGCAGCGAATGAGCTGTAAAACACATCTGGTATATTTCTGTAAAGTGATCCATTTGTCTAATTCTGTAAGAGCCCATCCAGACCAACGAAGAGACATGGGTTTGACCTGCAAACTGGACTAACGAGGTCCAACAGACAGGGAGGGAAGAAACATAAAAGCGATGGTGGGTGTGTACGAGGATGAAAAAGTGTGTGTCTGTTAATGTGAGAGCTAATGGGGAGTGCAGAGGAGGAGCAGGACGCTGTGCTGCTCTGTGCATCTCTCCTTACTGTGCTGATCTCACACTACAACAACTACGATACACACCAAACACTGAGCATCTGCACCGCCCCTCCCCTTTGAGAAAGTCCTTCTAAGTCCACTGACACAAAGCAGAAAGCCTGAGAGCTGGATCGTCCTCCGTGCGAGTGTGTGACGTCTCGGGCTGCAGCCACGGAGCTTACATACATGTTTACTGCACTCCTGTCCGTGCACTTTAAAGGGGAGAGTTGTCAACATCTTTTTGCTTTTGTTCAAAGTGGAACAAACTTGAGGTGACCTCTGAGGGGTTTTCTTTAAAAAATAAATGAACGGACGAAGACTCTGCAGCCAACATCTGAACAAACTCTATGTTCAATATATAATCTAATATAATATATTATTATTATTATATAATATAATATAATAAACGTCCTGAGAAACAGCTGCAACACTGCACTGTCTCATATGCACAAATGTAAATTAGCCTTCAGTGTTTTCAAACTGTCACACACTCTCATGATTAAATTCCACTTTTGTGGTTGCATGTGTGTGTGTGAGTGTGTGTGTGTGTGTGTGTGTGTGTGTGTGTGTGTGTGTCTGTGTGTGTGCCAACAGCCACAACAAGCATGCAGCAACTCTTATACCAAGATGAGAAATAATATCTTAATTTCTTATTAGTGACGAGTAAACTCAGAACATCATTTCCTTGAGGGCAACTTATTACCCTGCCTCCATTAACTCGAAAAAGCCTAAGGAGCTTCAGAAAATAGAACATGAGGGAAAAAATACAAATGCACTTGACTAAAGCGCCTCATTATACATGTCAAACGCCAAAAACACACACGGGGGGATGCTGGGCTGACTTCAAATTAGCTTGAGGCATCTCTTGACAAAACGGTCTTCTTGCAAACACATCAGAAAGAAAAACGGGAGGAAAACACACTCACCCAGGAGACGGTAAGCAGTTTGTCAGAAAAAAGCAGCCAGTGGAGTACAAACGAGACACAAGTTATCAAAGGCAGACGGCTCCATCCGCTCAGTGCCTACAGGATTTCTGGTTTCCTCTGTGTGTTTCAGCAGCGTGCAGGCTACCTTCAGACGCACAGATACTGATGGAGGCTGTGCCTGTTGTGAAAAGCATGAAGGCCCCACAATAGAGGCCATTGTTTCAGCTATGAAACAGAGGCTGAAAAGGAGACATCTGCAGCCCCAGGCTCCCACTGACACTGCTGCACACACACTGAACAGATCCACATCTCCTGCAGCACACTTTAACCTCCAACAACTGGGAAACCCTTTAACTCACACACACACACACACACACACACACACACACACACACACACACACACACACACAAACACCTGCAGCTCTGTTATGAATGGGGAAGCTGCTATTGCATGAGCTCTGACTGAAGTGTTCATGATGCAGTGTTCTTAAAAGTGCTGTTTATCGGTGATAAACATTGTTACTCAAGTCCTCATGTTACTCAAATCCTTAATGTTGTAATGAATGACACTGGAGAGAGGAAACCCTGTGCCCGCCCTGAGGTCCAGGCTGAAATTTAAACACACTGTGAGTCCAGCGAGTTCTTCACCTTCACACAGGTTCTTTTAAGATGCAAAGGCCTCAGACCCTCAGAGACAGAGGACAGACTCCAAACCTTTTTTTCATGCATTATACAGTTCAACTGCTGGGTAACAACATTCCTGTGTGCTGCCAACAGATCTTCTGTTTAACACTCAGACACAAAACACAGACAGAACAGAGTAAACAGACTAGATTAAGGAAAACAGAGGCACCCAATGAGAGCACAAAGAGACAGAGTGATGCCCTCAGACAAACTGTGTGCTGATCTAAAATGCTGTCTGACCTCTTGGGATTTTGTGACTCAATATGGTGCTGAAGTGATGAACCAGTTGTAGGTCAGCAGACTGATTCTGTGACCCACGGCTCAGCTCCCTCTGCCAACATCCCTGAGTCACAGAAACGAACAGCGAGCGGCCGTTAGTCAAGTTCATCGCCTGCACTCTGGCGCCGTTTGTGTTTAACACGCACACGAAGACGAATTAGCGGACCAATTCAATGACATCTAAAATGAACATGACCTTTTTACATTGCCTCTGGAGCGATGAGCATCCTCGTGTGTGCAGATGGAGGGAAACTATGTCTTATACTGAGAGGTCGGGGGTCAAGAAATATAGCAGAAATACAGCGTCCACATTATAAAACACACAGTTCAGCCAGGTCTGACGGCAGGGGAGCGGGAAAGAGGAGCCGCTTGGCTTTGGAGTGGATATAGATGAAACTTATTGCTTTTCAAAAACATCCAGTGTGTCCCCCACATTATCTTAGGTTGAGACTCCTGGAGACAACACTGCCGGCTAAAAACCCACTTTTTCACACTTAATCTCAGCAATTACTTATGTCTCTGGAACAGCTGTGAACATGCAGTGCTGCAGAGTAGAAAGTACGTTTTCAGACTGAAACTGAATTTAAATAGGAAAAACATTACATTACTGCCTTTAGTTCTTTGCACTGAGGAGATTAATAAGACTGAACTTAGAAAGAGAACATCGCTTCTGTTTCCTATTTACAAAACTAACACGGCCAAAACTAAGAATGTGACAAATAAACCACTAAAACAGAGAGCTGTGTAAATCAGCCTGGAGTCTGTGCTTGTCTGTGAAATTATCTACTGACTGACAATGTGCTGAAAGATAACTGGTCTAAAGTCAAAGACCACAAAACCACCACCTCACCACCCTGCACCGCCTCATCTGCATGAAATGAGTCTTATGGCGCCTCAGCTCACACTCATGCACACTGAGCTGGACTGGTGAGTGAAAAGGAAAGAAAGCATTCTGAGGCCAGTAAATGTGTTTCATAGCAACACAGTGTGTGTAAACAGTGCAGCTCTTTAATTTGTTGTTTGCTGCTGATGCTAACAACACAGCTCTTTTTTTTATTTCAAAAAAACTGCAGCTTCTGCCAAAGGACTAAACTCGGTGAAGGCTTCATGAAGCTTTTATGAACCGAACTAACAGACACAACTTTACTCTGCTCCATTAGTTATCGAGTGGAGTAGAAAGCAGAAAAAACATCTAAAACAATAAAAATGAATGACTCATGAAGATGGAAATATTCCAGTGTGTTTGACTGTGCTGCTGTTTGTGTCACTTACATCGAGCAGAGTGTGTAGATGCTGGTCCTGGAAAACACTGTGGAGGAAATCTAGATCCTTTTCACTGCAGTCTGTCAAAGCATGGATCTCCTCTAAACTGTCCAACACCTGAGACACAGCTCCTGTCACACACACACACACACACACACACACACACACACACACACACACACACACACACATCAGAACAACAGCCCGTCTGTTGCAGTAAGCGTCCACTTCATTTAGAGCCTGACACATTTTCTGCACTTCCTGCTTTATCGGATTTACCATCACATTCAAGCTACTAAAAACATTTAGGTGACAGCTATTAATAGTTAAGATTAAATCACGTGCATCACAACACACACAGAACCAACAGATACCTACGTTCTGCTGCTAGTAGTCCTAACAGGTGGGAGGCATTAACAGAAACAGACAAACAAATAAACAGACTGATATTTTGCACATGTATGAATATCAATGTTAAAAATAGACGCAACAAGAACACAGTTTAATTCATAGTAGAAATATTGTTGAGTAGAGTAGAAAAAAGGTTGGAATGCTTGTTTTTATGGTAAAAGTGTTCAAGCAATCAGATAAATCTATGGTAATTTTGTCTTTTCAGGAAGTTTAAGGGCAGCTGGAGAGTCACTGGCTTGTGAAAGGCCTTACACAGAAAGCACAAGTTGAATTAAAAAAGCAACCATAGAGCAAAGAGAGGAAGGAAATTTGAGGGAGGAAGTGTGTCACAGATGGAGGGGTAACACATGTCAGCCTGTGAGCACAGGCCTTTGTGTGTACCTGAGGAAGTGGGGTCATTGGAGAAGTCATGGAGCTCCTCGGGAGGGTCTCCGTAGAAGGAGTTAAACTTGTGACTGGACACTGCAGCCAGCACAGCCCCCTGACACACAACAACAACAAAGAGCCGTCAGCATCTGTGGCTCTGTGAACATTTATCTCATCATCGTCACACAGACGTGGTGTCGTGACAACAAGTCATATGAATATTGCAAAAGATGTGCATGCAAGTATGTGTGTACATACAAACCTTGAGCTTCCTCCTGGCGTTGAACTTTCTCAGCTGTTCCACAGTCTCTGGCAGGTGGATTTTGTAGGCATATCGGTCCCTCTCCTTAGAAACACAGAAAAAGAAATTGCTTACACTAGCAGAGGTCTTAAAGGGGCACTCCACAAATTTTACACATGACAATCGGTTTACTGGTCGTCATGTGCTCAGCCTGTGAAAACTGCTGTTTAATGTCTTCTGAGACCAAACATCGTTTGTTTTTTTTTCATTACTCTTTTACACGCTCATTTAAAACTCCAGAATATTCAGTGTGCATTTGTGTGAGAGAAAAACAGAAACGTTTTGTCCTGGAGGAGCAGGAACCAGCACACTTTTAGCATTTTAGCTTATAAGTGACTCCATTGATCAACTGACTGTCAGAATAAATGCTGATTCATTTTCTGACAATCCCAATGATTAACTGATTAATTCAGTTCTTAGGACCTTTTACTCATGGACTGCTGCTGTCAGTGTGTCAGAAAGCTGCAGTGGCTGATTTACCACACGTCTCTGTCGCACTCTGCACTGCCACAAAACCTGGCTGTAATATGGTGGTACTGAATGGGTTTGTATGATATTGTACAGTGTGTTTTCTGGTGTTGCATTCAAACTGTTGTCTAATCGCAGTGCTTCAGCTGCACCTCGCAGACAGAGGTTGAACATGACTAACAGACTTAAATGTGGCAGCAGAGCCCACAGGCAGCTGTGTTTGAAGTACTGCAGGCAGTCATGAGATGGTCATTCAACCTGGAAACCTACTCGGTTTTGTTTCACTTGTGTGGTTATGCAGCTGTGATCAGTTCTTAATGATGCGTTCAGGTGCTTGTGATTTAAAAAGCCAAAAATAGTCTGTGTCCCTGAGGGCCCTGCAGTACCTTGAGCCAGGGGTGGTTGAGAGCCTCGTAGACGGTGATCCTCTCAGCAGGGTCCAGCATCAGCATGCGTCTCACAAGATCCTTAGCGCTCTCAGAGATGTGGCTCCACTGCCGCGGATTCATCTACACACAAAACACACAGACGTTACAGGAATGCAGGACCTGGTCCTTTGTGACATGTATTTCATTAGTTGTGAAAAGGGTCTGTTACAAACATCCAGGAAGTCACAGAGAGATACGTATGCACCTTAACCCACGGCCCGGCTCTAAGAGTCTGCTGACATCTGGAGGTGCAGCCAGACGGGGCAGGATACTGAACACGAGCAGCCAGACAATCAGACAGGTTTTAAACAAGCCCACAGCTCAGCCAGGTTTTCTAAACCACTTCATCTGGAGGTAAAACTGATGTGAGCTCACCCGACATGTTGGTAACAGACATACAACATCACAGCACTGGAAAACAGTGCGTGAAAAACTACATCACAGAGTTGGTCAGAGTTTGGGTAATAATTGTACAAAGAAGTTTTTGGTGGTGTCCCTTCATCCCCAGCTCCTCGCAACTGACTTGAAGAGCACAACTATGAAACTAACACCCAGTTTGTAATAAAGTGGAATAATGCTGTCATGTATAAACAGAAGAACTGTGTAATCTGAACCCAGTTCATTCCATTAAAGGTACAAAGAACCACTGAAGTGATCACACACAGTAAGGTCGACAACATGACTTCCAGTCATGGTAACAGAAATGTTATGGAGGGGGTCCACTGACAGTGACTTAGTCATTAACTTTGCCCTTTTTGTGAGAATTGAGTATTATCAGAATGTCGGGTTTACAGAAAACTACTGTGACCTCCCCTCAGTCTGTGTCTGCTGTTCAGCTTAATGGAAAACGAGGTCACATTTAAATCAATGTATGAAACCAGTCAGTCTCCTGTGTCTACTGTGGAGGTTGTTTGAATAAAGTCCTGACCTTGTATTTGCCCTTGCAAATGGCCTCAAACAGACGCTCCTTGGTGCCGTAGAAAGGCAAACAGCCTGAGAGGAGGATGAAGAGGATGACTCCACAGCCCCACACGTCCACTGGCTTACCATAGGGCTCTCTCTTCACCACCTCAGGGGCCATAAAGTGGGGAGTGCCAACCCGACCTGAGGGTACAAAGACAGAGAATGCACATTTGTGCAGTCACACACAATTTAACTCAGTGTAAGAAGTCCTTCTTCCTTCCTTTTAATTTCTATTTTTACATTCGCTAAACTAGAAGAAACAAAGTGTCAGATTGTGCTTCCTCCTTTGAAACCTGCAGCGATGCTCTCATATTTTTCTGTTCCTAACTACGGCACCTTCCAAGTGCTCCCCTGCAAAAAAAGTGCACTTTATTAGAGTTCAACTACACACATGCACACGCACACACACACGTAGCTGTTGTTTGTTTGTCTTGTGTACTTACGCCACAAATCTGTGATTTGAGGACTCCAAATATTACTGTGTCATTATTTTACCCAGCGGGTAACAAACCGTGTGCGAGGGGACTGAACTGTTACCACAGCAAAGGTGGACTTCAGATGTCAATCAGCTGCCACCATGCACAAGTCCCACACAGAGGCTTGAAGCTTAGGCCCCATTCAGATGGGATTTTAAGTCTCCAGGGGAGGTGGTGTGATTTTAACATTACCTGTGCTGGTCATTTTAATCCCAACCTGGAGCGTATGTGGGTCATTTTGTCAACCTCACCCCGTTAGAATTACTGCTGCAATTACCGACTGTTTTTCTGTGGTGCACCTTTTTCCCCACAATATGTCCACAGTTTATATAAATGAGAATGAAAAATGAGCACAATAGCTTCAGTATCATCATAGTTTATATTTAATCACACAATTCGTGAGGAGAATTCAAATTTCAGCACAGCTCTTGTGTGGGGATGACAGGATGGGAGTACTGGTATGTCTGGTGATATTTACTGTACCTCCTGCAACCAGTCCCGACTCTCCGAGCTGGATGGCCACTCCAAAGCCCCCCAACTTTACTGGAGCCGAGTTCTCTTTGGACGCCAGCAGGACACAGTGAGGCTGAGAACGAGAGAAGAGAGGCTCAGGATTTGTTGCTTGTCTTTTGCTAATTAAAGAGCGTCACCCTCTCATAAATAACAAAGATCACATGTGCAAGACACACCCAAACCATCGCCCACCCCGAACACACACAAATAACCGGCAGTGTAGGAGGATCATAGGAGAAGAGCAACACATATGCATACCAAACCTGTTATTTCTGACAGCAATTTTAACTATGTTTGGATGTTAAGTAAGAAATTTCATCCAATACTTTACGCTTTGATGATCCAACCAAGATGTAAAAAAACTAAACAGAAAATACAGCAAATGCTTCAGGAGAAAATAATCAAAATGCAAATTAAATCATGTCACTTGTGGGGAGGAGGTTAAAATGTTCCAACCTCATTATCCTAAAAGATGGATCAATATTTACTTTCCTGGGATCAAGCGACACAGGACAGGACTATTCTACTTTGCCTGAAACTGAAGCAGCTTCTTATAGCTTCTCACGTCCTCTTATGTACAACAATTCTGTAATAATGTGTAAATGTGTCGTTATGTGTGTGTGCATGAATTTATGTAACAGCTGACAGAAACCAGGTTCTGGAACATGTTATAGTCTGGGGGTGTTATTGTAACTATACTACTTTACTATCTGCAGATATTGGTGGAGACTTGTCAGAGTGTATGTGCGTCACCTGACTCGTGACCTGTAAATGTGTACACAGCTTTTGTAGGGCACGTTCAACACGGACTGTTAACAACACCTCTGCTCTGACCCAACACTTCATAGTGTGAGGGTGTGATTAACATTCAGGAGACGGTGCACCGCTCCCTTGACCCTCTGCCTACAAATTTAGCATGAGCAGGTTGAGCAGCTAATGTCTCCTGGTGGCAATTTAAACCTGGCCTTGCTTTACTCTGAAGGCCCTGCTTTAATTATTGTGAGGGCATACTGTGGTATTTTGGGACTGCTTTTCTCTCACAGTTGGCTACACTCAGCATATACCTCCATATTATAGTCAGAGCCCAAAGTGGAAAGTGTATTGTGTATATACAAGTGGAGCATGCTGTGTGATCCCACTGCTTTCCCTCGTGTGTGTAATGAGAAGATCTGCACTGAGCCCTGCCCCGTCTTTTCTCTCTGCCGCAGCCTGAGCTCTGTGTAGTGGTGGAGAGGAGAGAGAGGGCTGAACACAGCTCGAGCTTTTCTCTCTTCAACACCACCACATTCTACACTTCAGCACCTCAGGGCACTTTCGACAGCACAGCTGGGGAGAGCTAGCTTCGCATAACTGCAGAGATCATGGACAGAGAGGGAACAACAGAAAGAAGCAGACTCTACGCAGAGCTATTTTCATTTTAACTTAAAATATTTGGTTGCTGAGAGAGAGACAACAGCAGAAAGTCGAATGCACAGTGACAAAAGGAAAGGATCCTTTCAGGACAGCCCTTCCTACAGACTAAACTCCAAGGAAAATACAAGAGTGAGTCAGAGGAAAAGAAACAGGACTGCACAAACCACTAGTGAGCTACTATTCAGCACATATTGTGGTTATCTGCGTGTGAGCCAGGCGAGTGGACGTTTTTTATGGACTTCAATGATTTGGTGAGTACTCTGACAAGTTCCTCTTTGAAACATTATCTTTTGTTACACCGGATGAAAGATGAGGGTTGTGTGATATGAGCAAAGCAAGGTTTGTTTGGTGTGTTACAAGGCTAAAGAATACTGGAAAACATGAGCAAACATGATCTGAGCTTCTGCAAACTCATCTCCTTCATTCATAAATATCACACAGAAAGTTAGGGTGTGTTAACCTACGAGAAAAGAGTTTTCAGTACTACTTTCTGGGGCTGTCCAGTTTCTGCTGGTATGGTGGAGAGCCAGTGTCATGTGTGGTCACTGAGGGCAGGATCACGCAGCTGGACCTCAGCCATCACACAAACCTGCACTATGTGAATCCAAAACTTCCCCACGTGAAACATAAAACTCACAAAACACAGGAACAGCTAATTCACCTGTTTTTTCATCTATCTGCAGGACTGAGGGTCATAAACAAAAACCATGACAAAAACCTTCGCCACTTCACCTGCCACAACCACCTTCCAGCCTCCAAACAGCTCCCTTTTCCTCACCACAAAGACCAGCAAGATGAACGTGACCACCACCCCTGACTGCGGGTATGTGGATGATGTGGCACTTCATATCCCTTTGGCCGTGTCCTATTCTATAATCTTCATCCTGGGTCTAGTTGGGAACTTTGTCGCTCTGTGGGTTTTCTTCTGCGTACACTCTAAGAAGAACTCTGTGCGGGTGTTTCTCATAAACATTGCTTTTGCAGACTTGCTGTTGGTGGCATGTCTCCCATTCAGGATACTCTACCACAGCAATGGTAACGTCTGGAATCTGGATCCCACCTTGTGTAAAGTGGTAGGCAACCTGTTCTACATGAACATGTATATCAGCGTCACACTGCTGGGGCTGATCAGCGTGGATCGTTACCTGAAGATCCACCGGGATGCAGGGACGAGGCACAGACTGCAGTCCAGAAAGTGGAGCAGCGCCCTCTGTGCTGTTGTCTGGATCGTGTCCTTTATCTTAGTTTTGGTACTTGTGATGTCAAAGAGTAACTCAGAGTTGAAGAGGTTAGTGACACCTTTGATCAAACTTTCTTTATCTATCGAGTCTCAGTATTGTGAGTGTGTGATATGAGCAGCCTGAATATGTTTAGTGTTCACAGGTGTTTCCACTACAAGCCCCTCCATGGTGAAAAGTGGAGAGCCTACATCAACATCTCGGTGGTGATAGTCTTCTGGCTTGCGTTCATCGCTCTGGTGATGTCTTATGGAAAGATCGCCCAAACACTTCTGAGAACATCGCAAGAGAAGCCAGACCTGCCCAATGCAAGCCACTACACTCGAACTGCCAAGAAGTCCTTCTTCATCCTCTTTCTCTTCACCGTCTGTTTTGTCCCATATCACATGGTCAGGGTGTTCTACATAAAAACTCAGATCACATACACGCCGTGTTACTGGAGGGATGTGGCTGACAACGCCAATGAGGTGGCTTTGCTATTTTCTGCCTTCAACAGCTGCCTGGATCCTGTTATGTATTTCCTCTTATCCTCTTCAGTGAGGAAGGAGGTGCTGCGCTTGGTGAACAACATGTTTTGTGTGCGAGATCTTGCTGGAGTCAGCGGGAGCAGCTCCACTCATGAGCCGGACAGCCGGAGCGGGAGGACTGACAACAATTTGAAAGAGAAGTCAGAATCCAACCCGACCGGGCTGTGAGAGTACCGTGAGATACCGAACCTCCATCGACCGCCCCGTAACCATGACAGCAACCATGCTGCCAAACCGGGGGGCAGCAGCAGCAGCAGCGTTCCTCAACGTGTGCATCTAACACTGATTCTGTGGGACGACCTCTTTGTCAGCAATGAACAAATGTACCAGCTATGAAACAAATGATCGTGGAGCTTTTTCAATAAACTGATTAACTGATCAGTCCAGAGGATGCCAGCACAGCGCAGCAGTGCACACTGACAACGCTAACATGTAGATGTTTATCTTTTTAAAATGTTCAAAATTTTACTTTTGTCCAAAACTCAAAAATGTTCTGTTAGTAAAACAGAGAAAAGCTGCAAACACTCACATCAGAAGCTGGAACCAGAGAATGATTATAGAGCTTGTTCTTGATAAATGATTTGAACTATTCATTCATTATCAACACTATCAGTTCACTGTTTCAGTGAACTGTTTCACTGTTTGCAGAAGAACCCTGAACCTGATCAGGGACTTTTTGTGCAGTAACACTCTCCTGTGGTCGAGTGTGGCTGAAATAAAAACGGTGGAACAGTGTGTGACCCTACAGACATTTTCACTAAGCAACGAAACTGAAGGACAGAAGATGGGAACTTAGCAGCTGACATCAAAGCCTGAACGTTCATGACAAATTATGATTGTAATCACAGCTCACAGAGAACCCAAAGGACCTGTGACTGACATGAAAGCACTGGGTTTCACTGATAAGATACCACTGTGCAAATGTCAGAGCTTTCTGACATGTAAAATAGAACATGTAAGGATTGTGTCTGCATGTGATTATTGTTTTCAAAGCATATACCAGTGTGATGATCATGGTTTTTTTTTAATAAATGAGAAAATGATGTAAATACTTCTATGTGTCGCCCAATAAAGACTCAACAATATGAAGAGAGGAAGTGGTGAGAGAGACTTACTGTATGTGTGACAACACACTTATGTCTCAGCAGCGCCATCCCAAGACAGTGTTAAGACATTTCCTCTGAGCAACGGGTGGAAACTCTAAATTCCATATTTGATTCCATATTTTCATACAGCAGTAAAGTGATGCAGAGCACTGCTGTCAACGTGCACCACAATGTACGGTAAGATTCATAAGCACATACAGATTCACAGCTTCTAACCCTGGTTTTTCTATTCTTTAACCATCCAACGCTCATCTCACTATCACACATGGTAACCGAGGAAGCTGAAATATACAGAAAATGTGAGAAAACCACACCCACAAAGAAGAAGCTTAAATTAAACCTCCAGCTCAGTAAGAAGGAGGAACTTAGAGAGAAGTTTCACATTGAGGCTGATGTTACTCTCCGTTTACACATTCTGTGAATATTTCATTTAAAGGAGTGCTGCTGTGTCCGTGAATCCTCTCATCAGAGCTCCTGTCAGTGGTATGTAAAACACAAACATCAACTGATCTGTGTGTGATGTAAATTTGGGTATGTGCACTCATTTGCCAGATGCTAAACTTTAATGCTTATATTTTTATTATTGAAATAATAATTTAATAATAATTAAAATAATAAAATAATAATTATTGAAATAATAATTTAATAATAATTGTTTATAGTCTCTAATTTTATATAAAACTGACTTAAACGATCATTAGGTGTTTATATATAACTTATATAACTTCAATCGTAAATTGCTCAAGGACACTGAGTTGAACCAACAACCTTTTTATAAGTTTATGTGCTAATCTGCCACTTTAGCTTTTCATAATATTTAGAGTAATATCACCAGACAGAAGTGGGCCTCATTCAACACAGATCAGGAGGATGACCACAAAGAATCAACTGGAATTAATTCAAGTATGAAAACATCATTAAAAAAACGGAGTGCATCAGACTGCTGAGACTGACATGATTCTGTTGCTGTACAGATGAATTATTATACTAAATGTATCATGTGAGCAGGGAATTCCCTCAGTGTCTTATTCACCTGGACTTTGTTAGAAACCAGACTTTATTTGCTCATGTTGATCTCGTCCCCTGTTGTAATAAACTCATTATTTACATTCTGTCACGATCATATAACACATCTGAAAGTTTAGGCAGGTTTGTGTTGGCGTGACCTCAGTCACTGACTGAATGATGTTGTGTAGCAGAGCACATGTGTTTCTTTGTCCTCTCACTTATCCATCACTTTTGCGTTCTTACAGATCAAATGGATTACACCCCGTATGCTTCTCCACCAGATAACACTTCCTCCTCTTCTCTTTCCCTCTGTCCCACTGCTGCCACACTCTTCTTCCTCCCCTCCGTATACACACTCCTCTTCCTCACCGCTCTCCCATGCAATGTGCTGTCTTTGTGGGTGTTCCTGCGGTGCATCTCCACCATCTCCCCCACCCACATTTATCTGTCCCACTTGAGCGTCTCCAACCTGTTGCTGTCCCTCACCACGCCCTTCCTCGCAGCCTACTATGCCTGGGGCCTGGTCTGGACACAGAGTGGCGTGCTGTGTCAGCTGGTCCTGCACGGTATCACTCCCGTGCTCCACATTAATATCTACATAAGCCTCATGATCCTCACTTGGGTGGCCCTCAGTCGATTTGCGGCCCTCATCCAGCACACCCACGCTTCCAGACCGAGCACCTGCACAACCCTGCTGCCACCCGCCTTCTTCGCCCGTCTCACGAGGGCATCCTTTGCCAGCAGGGTGTGTGCTTTGGTGTGGGTGGTGGCAGTGGGAGGCACTGTGCCAGTGACAGTTTACTACTCAGTGAATGAAGCAAGGAGCAGCAATGCCGCTGCAGCCGGCGAGTACGAAGAAGCTGAGAAAGGAGGATGTATGGAAGTGTGCTACAACCCTGCGGTGGAAATAGGAGGCAGTCTGTCTGCGGCTCTCACTGTGCCTGTTATAACCATGTTCTTTGTGTTTTACCTGCTGGTGCTGCTGTCCTACATGACAGTACTGAGGCATATCAGACGCTCACGTCGCAGCACAAACGTCAGCACCTCCCAGGGCCTGCTGGGCAGGGTGTTCCGAAACATCGTCATCATCCAGGTGGCTATGAGATTTATGATACTATATACTGAATTCTGTCCCTTCTCTTGGGTTAAACATAAATAAATCAGTATCATTCTTATTGCATTAAGCTTTCCAGGACTCTGAGTCTTTTTTTAACCTACTCCTTCCAGGTTGTTCTCTCAGTTTGTCTGCTGCCATACCACATCTTCAAACCCATCTTCATTTTTCTGGCCCATTATCAACATCAGCTGACAGATCCACCCAGCACCAGCTTCTGCAACCACTGTCATCCCCTCTCCACCTTCGTCGAGGTGACTACATTTCAAGTTAATGCAAAAAATATTATTCTTTGCTACTCTACAGTTATATAAGATTGTGTAGCAACAAAAAGTTCATTCTTGTCTTCCTTTAGCTGAAGAACTGCCTATTACTTCTGGCTGCACTGAGAGGTTCAACTGACCCTGTGATGTACTTCTTCTTAGACAAAAACTTCCGTCGCCAAACCCTCATACTTTTAGGACACAACCGGAACAGACCAACGCAATGGTCAGTCATAGCGAGTGTCAATCAGAAGGCAGGACAGCTGGGAGATGGAAATGCGGCCTCCACTACTGCAGATTTCAGTCATGAAAGTGTTCTGTAGCTTCTGAAAGAAGCCTGATTTCTCGAGCAGAACATTAACGTACTGTGGTTCATCAGGTTACACAGAGGACAAGCTAGTTCAATGGATAAACACTCTCAAAATCTCCATATTATTAGCTTGACTATTGTGTAGATGTGACTCACTGCCCACCTCTGATGTTCTAGCAGGTGAGATGTTTTTCAGTCTATAAATATAGATATATACTATATAGATATAAACTGATTGTATAGCTTATACAGACTGATCTATAGATGATATAGATACAAACTGCAATGTTCCCAGACTGATTCAAGTCAAAGACTTTTGCTGCCAAAAGACTTTAAATGTGATAAAATCTCTGGAAAAAAAGATGTTGTCTCTCAAGTATACATGGAAATGTTTGTAGAGCAACACTCGTGCAACGGCAGCCTATCAATATTTGATATCTGTGTCACAAACCTTGTTCTTTAATTGTGTTTAAGTTATTGATGAGGGATTAGCAAGTGTGCACTGGTGTTTGTGCAGGAGGTGTGTGGGACTGTGTCGGGAGAGTCTGCAGAAGAAGACAACGCTCTGCGAAGTGTGGCCCCTGCAGACGTGCATCCCCTGAGGGCCCCACGTGGGCTTTTCAGACTGAAGCAATCGAGAGAATCAGACAAAGTACACAGCACGCATAGAGACATGAAGGCAGAGAGAGGGGGAGATGATAGGAAGAGGATTATTCACGTCATGCCCCCAATTGTTCGCCTTCATTACAGATGCCAGTCGCCCGTGTCAAAGAGTATTAGTTAAACCTCTGGGTGTTTGGGGCATGTATGTACTGCATTCATTTGTTTGTATAAGGAGACAGGCAGGAGTCTCCCCAGAGACGGCATTAGTTCCAGTGGTCGTCCACTGTCGTCACAGACACACACAGTGACAGTGAGTATTGTTTATGTGTGTTCAGGAAAATCGCTCTCGGACGTGAAAATCATCAGCACTTAAAGGTTACTGGACTATCAGTAAAATGTTCTCCAGACTGTGTGTAGGATCTTTATCTGGGCTTTTCTGACATCATATAAAAGTGCAGAGGGATGTCTTGTATGAAACTGTTAAAACTAAACTGTAACAGAAAATATAGCAGAGACTAAAGATTATTTTAATTATCTATTAATAAATCAATTGTTTTGTCTGTAAAAATTAATTAAAATTTAGTGTGTTATGATAAAGAAATCAACCCATTATTTAAACGTAGAGTGGAGACATAACTTTAATGAACTTTATTATAAATGGTTTGAATGACAGGAGAGAGTAATAATGATGTTTTTTCTTTGATCTTTGAGATTTACACAGTGTGAGAGTTAGACAAAAGCTCTGTTCAGATCAGACACCGGCAAACACACAACAACAAACCAGAAACGGAAGTGACAAGAACTGTGCTACACAAAGCAGTACATCTGCAACAAACCTGACAACTAAACGTACTGACAGATGCAGATGTTTGTGCATGAATGTGTGACATGCATATTTGTGACTGTGTGTGTGTAACTGTGAAACATCAGTGTCAGAATTTCACGGTCGACACCTCAAGGCCCATTGGACGCCATTAAAGAAGCTATTAGCTCTGCCACACAGCCACCCATCAGCAGACAAACAGCACTACCAACCCTGCTAATAGTCCTCTGTATCGTAAACAGGTCTTAGTGGACCAGGGCCATTTACTGTGTAAAAACAGATGACATGAAGTATTCAATGAGGAAATGAGTCTCCATCTATCATACTGTGGATCTGCTCTGCAGCCAGGCTGAGTAAAGCCGAGGAGAGGCTCTGACATGTCAGCACACAGTTCTGTCTGTTTCCCAGTGAAGAGGCTCAAACTGGCCTCACGCAGACGACCAGGCGTCAGAAAGTACAAAAGCCACAGACACACAGGTCCACACAAACACACCTGTGCTGCTGCCACCGGTGGAGGTCTGTGGTGAGGTGTGGCGGAAGATAAATGTCGAGACATCGCTGTGATTTATGAACATCAGGATTTAAATGAATTCAGTGACTTTGATGCACAGAAAGAAGAGACAGAGCCTCACTGATCCATATTCAACAAGGACAGCTTTGCTGTTAATGCACTGCATGTGTATGTGCGTCTGCTTTTAGTGTGTACGTCCCTGTAAAGGGGACGTACACACTGATAAGCTGGAGACAGGAACTGTTAAAAGGTGATAACAGAAGTGACCACCACCCCACACACACACACACACACACACACACACACACACACACACACACACACACACACACACACACACACACACA
>JBBMJY010000007.1:1582189-1603886 GCA_037833715.1 Toxotes lorentzi
CACACACACACACACACACACACACACACACACACACACACACACACACACACACACACACACACACACACTTATTTATTTATCTATGTATTTATTTACTTATTACAGGGTATCATATCATTCTGATTTGTTGAGTTAACATCTATTGGCCTTACGAGCTACAGAAACAAAGTCAGTGCTCCAACACTGTCATATTGTTTTTTAACTTCCTGTTCTTTACCTGCATTTTATCAGATATCTATCAGATATCTATCAGATATCTGACAGATATCTGATAGATATCTGATATCCGTGAAGGACTGACAGAGCTCGTCATGTTACATTTAGTGATAGTCACTGTGACTAATCAGAATGTGTGCAGCAGAAAGGTGTGGTTATTGCAGTGTTTCTTCATTCAAAACACAGAGTCACAGTGGAGACTTATCTCCATGGAGACTATTATACACAGTTACACACTTTTTTATGACATGGCCTCATTATTGTATAACAAGCTATGTTAGGTGTATGTTATACACCTGACATCTTAAATAAGTTGGTTTAAAGGTCGGGCTGCAACAAACACTGATTTTCATTACTGATTAATCTATTAATAATCTGTTAATTATTTTCTTGATTAACTAATTAAGTCTGAAAATAGGGAAAATGCCTGTTTTCATTGACCACACCTCCAGGACATGTATTCACATGTCTTCTTTTGTGGATGCGGTGGTGTCAGCTCAAACAAGCTGCTCATACATGTGCATGCGTGTTCACATGTTCTGCTTTACAACAGCCAGCAACAGCAAGAGGAAGCTAAGAGACAAAACTGAAAATAAAGCGTAGCTGCTTTACGTTGTGTTGTTATTGTCAGTATGTGACTGTGACTGTCATTGTGTATCTTAAATGGGGCCCAGGAAGAAATGGGGATCTAACAACACAAACAGGATTTCATCATTATCTGAATGAGTCTTCTACAGGCTTCAGTGTGACACACACAGCCTTGTTTAAGACTACAGTTCAATCAATACACAGTAAAATCTGCCTAAAGCTTCCTATGGAAGTCCAGTATAAATGTTAAACAATGTTTAGACCCATCACCAGGCCACACAGTGGGCTTCAACACTGAGGGCTTCTTGATACTGTCCAACCACAGTCACTGCATAAATGGTTCCACTGGTCTTACCACTAATTAGCCGCTAATTAACAACCTGCCTTGTTGAATCATGGGCCTTGACCTGTGCTGCTAAATGAAGGAACACGGTATCTAAATGAATTAGTGTGTGTTTGTGTGTGTGTGTGAGAGAGATGGAGAGTCACAGTGCAGATGAGTGATTTGTTGGGCATTAACAATTATTTTCCTCTTTATCAATTAATCTTCCAGATATTTTCCAAGTGTGAGAGTTTCTGACATTTTGTGATTCATCACTGTAAAGAAAGACTCACATGAGAAGCAGGAAGCAAATAATGTTTGACATCTCTAATATGAAAAATGACTCATTATGGAAATGCTTCCTGATTGATCTTATGTTTACAAACTGACAAGCTGATTTACTGTTTATGTGCTGTTGTTTAACCACAAAAGGAAATGAGCCAAGAACTACAGTAACACAGGCACAGTGTTTCCAAATGTTCCAACAAATGCAACTTCTGGCAGGTATAATGGACCAGAAACAGACTGGTGGTTTACCACTTCACCTTCAGTTCCAGCAGACACTCTCCGTCTCACTGAGACGTGGGGCATATGTGACATATGACTGACTGAAGTGCTTTCTGCACCTCTGGAGAGTGGTTTACATGCTCCAAGAGGAAGTGTGTTTTCTCTGGTTTGAAAATTAAGCAACATGACACAGACAAACACACACACACACACACACACACACACACACACACACACACACATAATGACTGACACATGTTTGACAGAAAGACTCAAAATCCAAAAAGACTTGAACTCTGGGATCATGGTTATAACAGACAGGTGGTGTAAACTCAAGAAATAGGAGCTGTATGAAGACAGAACTGAAGAGATATCAATCTAATAAGCAGGGGAACACGAACACACACACACACACACACACACACACACACACACACACACACACACACACACACACACACACACACACACACCTACAGCAGCTGTAAACAGTCAGCTGTATCATCTCGTGTCCCTCTGAACTCACCGGCTGGCTATCGCTCACATAGAGACAATGAGCCTGAGCCAGTGATTCAGCAGGGATCCAGTGCAGGGGAGCAGCGACTGAAGGCAGAGATAGGACTGTAAAGGCTACAATGACTAATACCTGAGGACAATGCTGAGGAGAGAAACAGTAATCCACAAGCTGGGAGCTGACTGCGGCCATATAATATGCATTATGAGTCTCTCGAAAAAGGCAATAAAATACACAGAAAGGGAAGCAGTGAAACTGAGCTCTGTGAATATCACATAAAAACCATTATGCTCACAACTGGGGAGGCTGCCGAGGGAATTGTGTTTTGCATTGCTTGTTTGTGGATGCAGAGAGTGAGAGTGACGGTGGAGAGAAAAGAGACGCAGCTCTGAATGCATCGCCTTATTTGAGTATTGGCTCTACTCATTCTAAGAGCTGGTTAAAACTGGCTGACACAACAGCTACCTGCAGCCTGAGAGACTGACTGACAAAACCACAGCTGCCACAATGACACCAGTAAAATGCACTGACCTTTTCACACAGACACACACATACAATCGAACATCTACAGACAAACCCAGTGTGAAAAGCAGTAAAATGCATTTCATATTAATTCATATTCATTAATATTTAATAATAATTTTGCTGAGGAAATAAATAAATCTCCTATTTGACATTTGGATTTTATGTCATGCAAACTATAAGTGAACTGTCAGTTCAGTGTTCTAGTGACTGATCAGCATCAGGATCTGATAAGATGATGTGATGAAGACCACACTGTCTCCTGCTCTGTTCTCAACACAGAGCACAGGACGACAGACTGGGAAACGTGGGAAACGTGAACACAGCCTCATGAGGTTGCTCTGGTAGACACACTTCACCTCATACCTGAAACTGATTGTCCTAAACTCACAGGCTCACTTATTCGTGTTTGAGAGGCAGCAGATTGTGTGCAGTCATTGTCAGACCCATTCTACACATGCCAACAGGCGCCACCTATAGGAAAAGAGAGAAACAGCAGCAGCAGCTTGGGCCTGCAGATGTTAACATGGTGATGCTGCGACCTATGAGCAAAGAAAGTAAAAGATGCTATTTTAACATTTGCTCCACAGCAGGGGATGAAGTCTTTTCTCTCACAGCTGCTGTGTGTTTTAGAATTGTTTAATTCAATTCAGTCTCTGAAACATGACGTCTCAGAGATTTTCCCATCCATTAGGCTAACATACAATTTGAATGGTTAAATAAAAACAGAACATGATAATCTCACACTAATCTCCAAAATCTCTTAGTTAAAATAAATAAGCACCAAGGCCTTAAACTCTCTGCAGCATAAGTTTACAGTAAGTGTTTACTGACTCGGTTAGGGCTGAAACTGACGATTATCATCAATTAATCTGCCAGTTATTTTCTTAATTAATTGATTAATCTTTTAGTATATTAAATGTCGGAAATGAATGAAACACAGGAGTCTCAGAGTCTGAGGTTGTGTCTTCAAATGTTTTACCTGACCCAAAATATTCAATTTAAAATTATATCAAACAGAGAAAATATGGAACTATTCATGTGCGAGAAGCTGGAAAAAGCCTTTTTTAGGCTGCATGAACAATACCTTAGCTTTACAGATTTTGATATTAGCTGTTTCCAGGTTTTGGTGTTTTGTAACAACGACACTATGTCTTTCTCAGTGTCGATAAGTACTGCCTGTGTGTATCCCTAGAAGCTTCAGCTTTTTGGTTGCAGAGAGAAAATGAATTTCCAGTCAGAAATACCTTGACGTCTCGGTGGATGACATTGTTGTCATGGCAGTATCGTAGCGCCTCGAGGATCTGTCTCATGTAGTGACTAAGGAAAAGACATTACAGTGAAATGTTTGTATTCCATTTAGTAATAAAAAATGAACACAGCACAAACATAAGACAGAACGAGGAAGCATCTTAAGGAAGGAAATCAAGTGCATAAAGCTCACCTGGCGACTGCTTCGCTGTAAACAAAGCCAGCATCTGCCCTCTTCACAATCTCAAAACACAAGTCTGCTCCATCCATACTGATAAAAACAGAGAAAGCGAAAGAGAGAGGATCAGTGTGGCATAAAGGTCACGGCTGGAATCTGGGTAAGAAGGAAAGGTCACTCATTAAAACTTCAACTCTTATTCTCAGTGATGGGTTGTGGAGGTGAAATGGGAGACACAGGTCAGTAGAAGAGAAGCTGTAATTATGTCTCGAATCTGTGAAGAGGTAGAAACAGCTGTATCACCACAGCTGCCAAGACTGAAGGTGATATGATGCTGATCATTTTCCCGTGAAACTCTCTCCTGGGCCTGAGATATAGAGGTGACACTTCGAACATTTTGTTATTTTTGTGTGCACTTTGAAAAATACTTGAGAGGGCAGTTACACTTTCCAAGAAGATGCCCACAATCCCTTTAAATGGAGCTCACTTGCATTTCCCTGAAAGTTTTCTCCACTGCACCGAGCCGACAGATAGGCGATGTGCGAAACCCAAGCACTTGCCTGTTCAGCGATAACAGAATTAAATGATAAAGGAATTAGTTCTGGAAGAAGAGGAAAGATGAAGATACAGAGCAGGCTAGGAGGAGCTGGGAGAAGGCTCGGAGCTCTGAGAAAAGCTGGAGGTAGCAGCAAGTGTGAAATCTTAATCTCATCTCTTTCCCTTCGTATATACAGTGTAGTACTGCACTCACCCTCTGCACATGGTCTCCCCCCTTCGTCTTTTCTTTCCCCACCCCCATCCTCAGCTAACAAGCCTTCTCATATCAGTGCTGATTATATAAAACCACCACAGGGTTTGCTTTCTCTCCGTCCTGCTAATGCTGCAACCACCCTGCTAACGCTGTCATCCCTTTCTCCGTACGTCCTCTTTCCCAGATTCACCTCATCTTCACACTCTTCCTATAGATGCACCCCTCCATCTCCTACAGGTATGATCTTTTTCTTTCACCCACGTGGGCTTTGATGTGACTTGTATGTTCGATGGTATTGAGTGGAATCCTCGAAAGGCTCAGACTCACAATTCAAACACCATGTAGAGCATCCCATCTGAGCTGTATGTCTCCAGCAGCTCCACGATGTGGGGGTGTTTCAGCATGTGGCAGATGCTGGCCTCCCTCTTCAGATCTGACAACACAGAGAGACAGAGAGAGAGGGAGAGAGTTTAGCATGCAGGTCAATATTATATACATAACATATGATTAGCTCTGATTATTCTACTGTGAGGACTGAGAGGATCTTTTTTTACGTTAAGTGCTGCAGGGGTGGGCAATAACCACAGAGTATGGTCTCAATCCAGGATCAGAATCACAGATATCCATACTGTTAGTAAAAGCAGCTGATGTGGGGGGAGAGCAATGTGTCACGACTCACAACATTAACCGGGATGTGCACACTGACTGAAATCAGATTTAATACGTTTGGAGACCGTTCTGAGATCTTACCTCAGAAATGTTATTTTCCAGATTGAAAAACTGCACGTTAAGGGTGAGTGATAATGTTTTAATGAAATAATGACAATAATATGAACATTGCAAAATTTGCAAAATCACATATTAATAACACACATACACACACAGATACATATATGTGTGTTAAACTGCCATCAGATTGACATAAAGGAGGGCACATCTGAAAGGGCATTTAGTATCTGTGGTAGTGGTGTCTTCATCTGCCCGCCCCCACGGTGCGACCACCTGCTTCTTTTCACCTGCCAACTAACTCACCAGGAGGACGAATCATGTGCGGGGTCCACATGATCCCCTCCTGTACACTCCCACTGTGCAGCCATCTAAACCGATCAGCCTTCAGTGCAGAAACAAACCCAACGAGAACTCAGTTCAGCCAAGGAGCAGCACTTCTTTCATACTTATATAAGGATTTTATACGCTGCATTATCAGTATGACCAACCCTGTCAGATCTGACCTCTTTACTGTTCAGACCCTCATCAAACTAACACCTGCTTTAATTTGCAGAAGTTCATTGTGGCACTGATAACAAGCAACACGTTGAAAGGTGCAGTTTGTTTGCCTCCATCCCATTATTTCAGATCCTCTTACTGCTGCCTGACAATAAGCATCTACCACTTTAATTGGTTCCTAATGAAGAGGAGGTTTAATGGAGGGGGTTACTGGAGCTGAAAAGAACAATGCGGGCTGGCTGTTTAGAGGAATCACTGGGGAGAAAAGGCAGACACGACTAGCCACACCAGGAAAGAAAACACACAACATCATACAGAGCTTCTTCTTCTCATGAGACAAACAGAAGTAAGAAACTGTACATTAATTTTTGTGTGTGTTGACAAGACTCATGTGCACAGGGACAAGAAAAAACAGCTTAGACAAATCAACATTCTGTCACCGTCTCTGACGCAAATGGAAAATTGTTCCGTCATGTAAAACGGCCTGAATGGTTCACGTAATGTTCCACCACAACATGTGGTGCATCCACAGAACTGCAGCATGTCACTGGATTACAGAGCCTTTAAATCAAACCTTTACCCACATCGTGGCTTTTGAAAAGCTACAGCAGGTGGAGAACTGCAGTGAAACTTTAATAATCTATGACAACTGGTTCCAAACTGCACATAGACACTTGTTTCCTCAGAACAGCCATTCAGCTCTTTGTTTCTGGTTCCTTTCTACGTCACTTTCATCCTTCCATTGACCCTCTGAGTCGTTTGATCTGTTCATTCATACTTTCCACAAAGAAGTTCCTTGCTCCTTCTCCTCATGACAGCCTGAAGCCAACCAGAGAAACAGGGTTTGCTGTGCATCACACACAAACAACCTTTGAGCACGGCCTCGGTCTCATACTCAGACTGAATGACCGAGTGCACTTAACTTTATTATCTTAACTTTTAATATCTGCCTTTTATAATGAAATAGCCAAGCTGTGCCAAGTTATACATACTCACTCTACACGATATGGTATCTAAATGAGAGGTATTCCCCTGACTGCTGCTGCTGGAGGCGATTTACAGACATGAACACTGAACATGAAAACGATGAAAATAAGTTCATGTTTCTGCAAAGATGTAACACACAAGACACACACATACATGTGAGCTATAATGAAAAGTTACTGTAATAGTCTACTATGTATGCAGTGACATTTAATTAAGCTTTGAGTTGAAGCCACTTGTGCTGCTGCTGCGAGCCTCTGCGCTAACATTAAGCTAATCCTCTGAGGACAAGCACGAGCCCTGGGCTAACTCTAACATGATGCTAATGTAGCTAAAGCTGGGATAAGTGGCTACCTTCAGGGCATTGCAGCCTGCCACATTTAATGTCATCTGGTGAGCTTGCTGCTTATGTCCATCACCGTAGCTGCTGGTGGAGATTACGAAAGATACTTTATCAAATGAGAAGCAAATCACCTCACCAATTTCACTGAGCTAAGCAAAACTGCTGCAGGGAAAACACTGTCATTGCTTTTAAGTTAGTGTGTGTGTGTGTGTGTGTGTGTGTGTGTGTGTGTGTGTGTGTGTGTGTGTGTGTGTGTGAGCAGTCAAAGCCAAAGGAATGCTAGTGACCTTGTGATCAAAATGAGAGCCAGAGAAAGACGGAGGAGGTAGACACACTTCAGCATGTGTTGCACAAAACTGCTTATGCAGCAACAAACCCTACAACACTGGAAATAAACATACAAATGAGTTACAGTGTATAACCAGGACTGGGGCTGTTAACATATACTCAAATGTCAGGAACAGCAACAATAAACCTGTTAAGAGTGCACAGTACATTTTGTATCACAGCCTCATGGCTTTGACAGTGTTTTGTATGAGTGTAGAAGCAGTGATATACAGTAAATCAGCAGCTGGGGAAATAAAGAAATGCATCAGTATCCATAGTAATGGCTGAATACTGCCACCTCATGCTGTAGAGACAGTGACCTTCACAGCTGTGAGTCTGTTCCTGCAGAACAACTAACAACATCCAGGGAAAAGGAGGAGCGAATTAGAGTCGGTGATGAAGTTTGTGCTGAAAAGGAAAAAAAAACAGCAGAAGAGAGAGAGAGATAAAAAGAGGAACGAGCGACAGAGAGAAAGAGAGGAGGTGATAAACAGTTCCTCCTGCTGGGAGTCAAAGCTTGCAGTGGAAGGAGGCCTTGCTATCACAGCTATACCACACAGAGATGTAGGAGTGTGTGTGTGTGTGTGTGTGTGTGTGTGTGTGTGTGATACTACTGTGTGAGTGAGACCTGACACTGCTTGACAGTTAGGACAAGATGTCACAACAGTCTAATAGAAAAACTCAAAAATCACACAGTCACAGAGCTGTAGCTTTTACGGCTCTGGGGGAAAGCAGCAAAGAAATATGAAGGAAGTAAGAAGAGGCAGAGAAGGGGGGAGAAAAGTGGAAAGGAGGAGTGGAGGGATACAGAGCAAGACAGAAATACAGAGAAGAAAAGGAGAGAGTGAAGGAATCAGAGAGAAGAACAGAAGAGGTGGAGGGAAGGCGATGGCACATGATGAATTTTGCTCATTCTCTGGCTAGCTCTCCTCCCTCATCCCCTCTGAGGGCTGACCTATTCGTCAGACAGACCTCCGGACAGGCTGCTGGTGTGTGTGTGCGTGTGTGTGTGTGTGTGTGTCTTTGTCAAGCCCCTGCTGGCCAATCCATTGCCAAGACACGAACCATTTGACCCACTTCCCTTGGTCTGAGTTCTGTGCAGGGTGTTTGCGTGTGTGCCTGCTTGATTACTGTGGTGCTGTGTTACAGCTGCCCGCTCAACTGAAACTGCTCTGCTTTCTACAGGCAACAAAAAAAGGGGCAAATAAAAACAAATCAACAATGAGAACAGCCAGCTGGCATCTGCAGGGAGCGCACAGTTTGATGGATTCCTGAGCACTGCAGAGGAGGGCCTGTGACTAGATAGAAATGACTGGGGAGTGTGGTGACCACACACACACACACACACACACACACACACACACGCAGGCAAAGAGTACACGTGTGAACTGAAATGTTGGCAATGAAGAGAAATGGTTCTGGTGCAGCGTTAGACAAGCTACAATGAAAACATTTCATTTAGGAGATTTCTGTGATCCGTCATGTCGGATTTTCATCACTACTTCATATGAGAGGAGAGATGACAAAATACCCCGTCTCTAAGGAGAGAACATTTAACGAAGATTCCTCACTCGCTCACTCACTGAAAGTCTCTGCAGGAGTCCGGCCAACATGACTCAGAGCACCGGCAAGAGGAAGAGCACCAGAGGAGCTGGGGGGCGACCATAAAGAGGGATGTCCAGTAATTAACCTTCATTACAAACATACTTGGATGTGTAGGACTGGCCAGCACTGGAATAAAGCGGTGAATACTTTACTTCATAGTGATTCACATATCACTGTGTAGATTCCAGAGGCTGACAGACACATCAGTATGCTGGTGTTATCGGCCCATTTAAGCTAAGTGCAGATAAATCGGTATTCATAACGGCCGATAAGTAACAAGAAATTAAAGTAATGGAAAACCAAAAGGAGGCGCTTGAGCTATTTAATTACCAGAGTTACAAATACATACAGTCATCTGTCCATTAAAGATCACTGTGGCTGCACTCAACATGCCCAGCTCAGCTGACCACTGCAGAACAGAGCCAGGGTTTATAGATCAGAGTGTTCAGGTGCTCATTTTCATGTGTAATGATGTACATCAGCTGAATGATAATAAACCATGCCCCCTCATTCCTCCTTTAGCATAAGTCCAATAATCCTGACAGCAGTCTGTCTGTGAAACAGTGAGACAGTTCCAGTGAGCGAATGAATGTTCCCCCTCATCAGTGCAGCGCTGACAGCTGCTCTAAAACATATGCCTGCAGTTTATCTGTTATTATATTAGTTAGCCACAAAGCTAGCTAATGCCATGGCTTGTCCGTGGAAGAGAGCTAATGGGCAGTTAACATGCAGCGTTATACCCATTCTGCTTAAATGAAGTAATGGTGAATCTATTTGTGGCTTGAATGTGAGTACAGTTACAGTTCAGAATTAACACTAACCCCCTTAGATAATAACTGGCCGTCACTTTTCAAAACAGCTGGCCATCTCTGGTAACATCACAGGGATTTTCACACTTACAGAAAAACTCTGGAAATAAACGTGTGCACACTGAGACGGATATCAGCACCAGCCGTAAACATTCCCTATCAGTCAGGCTCCAATGCTTTCTAATACACGCTCCAACAGTTGAGGGCGCCTTGATGAAAGCAGTATCATAGTGTTTACCACGGTTCCATTTCATATTTATAAAACTAAATAATAAAAACTAAGTTTTATTTCAGACTGTAACTGATTTATATTTGCTATATATTTACTATTTTATACTTGCACAGTTTTCTGACAACAGAACTTAAACAGCACTTAATGAAGAGTCTTAAGTAAACTAAGGAGATGCCTTGAAACGCCTGCCTTGCTGGATTACATGCGCCTGATCAGTGACAGAGAATCAGAGAAGGTTAAGAAGACTGCTGTGTAACGGGGCAGGTGAAGCTCCTCTTAGGAACATTAATTATCCTGAACTCACAGCAGGTCTGTGTGGTGACACACACTCAAAGGTTCTCCACTTTCTTTTAATGTCAGAGCATTTGGAACATATATAAAATTACAAAGGACATTCAACTGTTCCCAGCCTGCAAATGTCACATCTGATAAGAATATAGAAGATTAGATAACCTAAAGGAGCAGCCTTTTTCCTGTACGTTAAATTTAACTTGGGAGGGTCTGACATTTGCTTTGTATTTCATGCAGCTTTTCCTGTGGTCAAAGGACAAACAATCACCTTCTTCTACACATATATCACCACGCTGGCTTATCCGGTGCACGATGTTGGACAGTGATGTGTAGTATTAACATTAGCTGAGAGAGATTTTGGACTGCCAAGAAAATAACTGTCACATTAAGTGATGTAAGAGAAAATAATCGTTGGTTGCTTTCACGTTATATTACATTTGAAATTACAATTTCTGAAACAGAGTGGGATGAATAAAAGGCCGTCAAAAAGCAGCTATCTTTACTCATATTTATGAGCAACTGAAACAGCAGAGTGAGTAACAGACATGGAGACAATACAACGAGATACTGAGAGACTGAATTCCTACCCTCTGTGCTGAGTCCTGGACTGGAGGTGAACTGGGCCACATCCACGATTTTGACAGCAAACTGCTGCCCCGTCTCTCTGTTGATGCATCTCCTCACCACGCTGAAGGGACCCCTGAACACACAGAAAAACACACATTTAAACCCAGCACTGACATACTGTACCATATCATGTATTTTACAAATCGTTTGTGTCTTGTACTGTTCTGCATGCACCTTATCGCTGTGTTATATGCATTTGAAAGACAAACATTGCAAACTCGCTTATGTCGTGATATGTGGCATCGGTTCATGCTGCATACCTGCTTCTATACAAATAAGCATGAGATAAAATCACCTACACAACAAACCTGTTAGCAAACGGTTTACACATCCAGCAGACACGAGTCCAGTGTTCACTCTCCTTTTAGCTTGGCTTTAATAGCCAACAGCTCCTGAGGGAAATATCTGTGTTCACTAGCTTCCAGCTTCGTCTGCTGAGACCAGTGAGACTCGACCAAACCATTAAAACCAAAACAATGGACTTCAAGACTCTAAAACGCTCTGCAGCGAATACCAGCTAACAGCTGCCTGCAGGTATCAGGCTGTCACACACACACACACACACACACACACACACACACACACACACACACACAAACCATGGTCATAGTTTCAGTGCCTGGGTATGTGAAGTGGAGTGAATAAAAACGATTACGTCACTATGAGTACATATCTTTTTACCTCCCTGTGTTTCTGTGGCTTTTCATCTTTTTCATTCTCTTGTCCCTGTCCTATGGGTGAACTGGGAAACACTGCAGTGAGCTGGGTTCACCAGTGGAGCAGCAGTTAACTAGCGGAGAGACACAGCGACCCTTCGACAAATATTCATAAACACAGACACAACCTGCAGCCTTCTGCGAATTACCCATCCCACAGCAAATTACGCTCAGCAAAACCTCACTGGTAATGTGAAAGCTCCCATTTCACAGCTAAACAAAACACACCCCTGGCTGCAGCAGACAGCACAATACCAACTGGCTGGGGTTTGAACACAAGCCGGGCTGCTCAAGAGTGTGTGTGTGTGTGTGTGTGTGTGTGTGTGTGTGTGTGTGTGTGTGTGTGTGTGTGTGCGTGCCTGAGAGGGTGAGGAGTCTTTGCACAAACACAGACTGGTTGAACAGATGGTGATCAAGCTAAAGCTGCTTAGTGTCAGTAGGGTGAGGTAGGACGGCCCGGTGCCCAAACATGCAGGAGACACCCACATGAGCACATCCACACACACAAACACACACACACACACACACACACACACACACTCACACACACACACTCACACACACAGTATAAACACTGATCAAACTATGACTGAAATAAACACTCAGCAGTGTTGCTGAGTAAACTGTCACTTTGGCTAGAGGGATTGTACAGTGTGTGTTTCTCTGCTCTCTCTCACACACACACACACACACACACACACACACACACACACCACTGGGTCAACAGTTTAATGAGCAGAAACATTCCTCAGTTTCCCCAGTTCACCATCACATGATAGGCATTTATTTCAGAGGCTGTTTCTAAGAGCGATTAACCAAGACACACACAGGAAGGTGGTAAATTCCACATGAACCCGCCGAATCCATCTGCTCCTCCATCAGTCCATCTACTCATCCTTTGATAAGTGATTGATTAGGTAAACAGGCTACGTAAAAACATGGCTTCCTCTTCACTGAAACCAACCGTCAGCTCACTTACTACAGAAACCATTTGTTGACTAGCTACACTGAATGATACATGTCAATGTACTTCTGGCAACACACTGATAAATTTCTTCCAGTGTTTTCTAAAGCCTTTTGTACTGTGAAGAGTCGGCTCTGTGGGGAAATCTCCAGCTCCTACTGAAAGATAACACGAGCCTGGAAACAATGAATTTGTCAATTTCAGGAAGTCAGCATTTAGAGCCAAATGAAAAGTCTATGTGAGATCAAACTCCGGCAGGAATATGCTTCAACCTAAACTTTGCTGGAGCAGGGTCAAAGGGTTCTCATTAGTAATGCAGTCAAGTCCTCTGTGCTCCGTTATCTCCCTCCACGCTACAGTCCAGTCACTTCACCTCTGTACCCCCTTCGCAGCACAGAAAATGTCAAGCCTTGCTCAAGGCAGCGCTCTGTACATCGACGAACAAGAGGCCCCGGAGGAGCAGGGACAAACAGAGCAAGGACGGAGGAAAGGCAGGCGAGATGAGCTACAACATAAAAAATACTGTGAAGAAAGAAAAGGTAGAAACATGATGGTAGAAAGTTGATGAGAGCAGGAGGAGCACAAAGTGTGTAGGGCTGAGTGATTACTCAATTTACTGAGAAAGACAGGAAGTGTAGATTCGAGGAGAAAAGCTCTTCAATATAAATCGAACAGGTGACGCTTCATCAGTCAGCTGCCGTCCCAGTGCATCTGCGTGTTTTATCAAAGTTCAGCTGCTGACAGTCACTGTCTTAACAGAGGGCAGCACAGTGAGGGCTCCAGGTTCGAACCCCGGTCTGAGCTCTTCTGTGTGGAGTTTGGCCGTGTGATATTTCAGTTTTTCTTTTTTAATAAATCTGCAAAAATGTCAACAATTTCGTGTTTCTCTGTCAACATGGGGTGTGTACATTAATGAGGGAAAAAAATGAACTTAAATGATTTTAGCAAATGGCTGCAATATAACAAAGAGTGAAACATTTAAGGGGGTCTGAATACTTTCCATACCCACTGTATCATGTTAATGGTCCTCTTCATATAAGTAGTAGAGCAAACTGTATAAAAATAGTCGAAGCTAGGCCGACTAAAGGCTAAAGTTTTCACTGAATAATCTAGAAAAATCGGCTTAATGCGAATAAAAACTAAAAAGCTGAATAATTTAGACTAATTCGATTCTTCGGTTTAACGTATATAGTTCTAGCAAACTTCACGAACACAAGCATATTCATTTTGTTTTAGTCAGCAGCGCTGACTGCCTGCCTGCTCCTCCAGTTTTCTGTATCATGACTGCCCTCTGGTGGCCGAGCATTTGTTTGTCAGTTTAATGGATACAGGAGCGTTTTTGACAATACTATGTGTGTGTGTGTGCATGTTGAGTATGTGTTGAGCACAGAGGTACTCTGGAGCAGATGAGAGGCTTATTCACAGCAGCCTGGGCAAGCATTAAGGAAAAGGTTTAAGAGGCACAATCTCCAGCACACATCAGGCTCGCAATACTGCAGAGCGAGAAAGATTAACTCCAGAAATCTGTCAGGAGAGAGGAGGCGAAGGGAGGCAGACGGGGGAGGGGGAAGGACCGGGGCGGGGGGACTGTTTGGAACCGCAGACGGCTCGAGTGGCGGAACTGGGCGTCTTGGAATAAATCAACTGTACATGGAGGAGCCATTCTGACTGAATGGGACTCAGCTGCATTCAGCATCAGCCATTATAGCTGTGAACAGAAGTCAGCTGCACACGGGCTGTTCTGATGATTCCTGCACTTTAGCCACCCTCACTAAAATAACAGGAAGAGGGTGAGAGAGAGGGAAGGGGAGGCGAAAGGGAGACAGAAAGGAGAGAAAACATTGACAGTAGAGAAGCAGGGTGAGTCCCTCTGCTCTGTCCTGTCCTGTATTTTAGAGTTTGTCCATACAGGGAGCTCATGCACCCCAGTACTGAATTCATTACAGCATTATCATGTATTTCACATGGTAGGTTCCTTTACATGGATTCATTAACTGCATGAGACACCACTTTAGTGAATTATGGAGGCAGGATTGACCAAGGTTGCTCAAAAATATGTTGATATCATTAAGATGTTGACTTTAAACCTTCCTTTCCAGGAATTATGATTTATTGCCTTGTGTACTAATTACATAAAATGGGCTTTACAAGCTCACAACATGCTGCTCACCTCTGTAATTTCTGTGCTGTGCATGTATCAAACAAACGTGCTGATCATTGGTGCTGTCTCTGCTAAGGACATTTTAAAATTTAACCTTTCAACAAACTGACAACAAGAAGTGCAAAGGCTTGGGATAAGACAATTAACTGTACTACAAATACAGCACAGCTATAGTGTGGAACATTTAATACCCATCACTATGGAGGATACTGTGTGTACACCATATTACTGAGGTTTTATATAACGTGCATGTTATATTTAATGTAAAACAAAACCTGACAAGCCTGTGGAGTTTTAAATAGGACAGAACGAGGTCTGCTACGGGCTCTATAATTAATTCATTGTTAGGTGGCCACTTCTCCAGTAATTACTGTCAGCTTCGGTCATAGTAATAAGACTTTTGTTCCATTTCTGATCACCTCTCCTCGTTCTGTTCCTTCTGGAGAAGAAAGCAGTGAGTTGAAGTGCAGAAAAGTGTGTGTCTGTGTTAACTGGCTGTGGGGGCGAATGAAAAGAGTCGTCTCCAGTGTAAAAAGTAAACATGTGAGACCTTCAGTCCCACAGTTCACAGCAATAAGGACTTAATGAACACACAACTCGTGACCTTTACTCTCTGCACTTCATCTGACCTCACAGGTAGGAGGTGTTGCCGTAACCTGGGACCTTAATCTGTTGATACAATAAATGACCCTTTGAGAGTCTGTGGGAAAAGGCTTGGAGGAGAGAACAGCCTCTGCTGCATTCCACGTCAGGGTAACCAAAGGGAATTTACGACAACATCAAAAAGATGGGGTGCCCTATATTGTGTGCCATCTATCTGCATCTTCGTGTGTGTGTTGCTGTAGTAAAAGGTGATTTGCAGGCCGCACTCCTACCCAACTTCACAGTGCATCAATCACCACGTGTCTCATTCCGTAAATGTCACCAGCTTTATGAGACACACGAGTGCAGAGCATCATTCACGCTCAGACTACGCCTGACGGACCTGTGGCGAGGACGCCTCTACGTCCACACGTGTGTCAGTCAGTCAGGACACTGGAGGCGAGTGACTGTTCAATTCTCTTCAAAGAGAAGGAACAGTTCATGCATTCAGAGGAACCGAGGATGAAAACTGAGAACATAAAAAAAGAGATAATGTAGAAATAATTGCACCCACAGTCTCATCAGTGAAAGCTGTACACAATGAGACTGATGTGAGGCAAATGAGTAGAAACTGAAAAGCTCAGGACTGTAACAGACTTCATGCTGTCAGGAGGAGTAATGAAACTTCAGCCTGAAGGAAATATTAAAGTCAATCAACACTAAATGTAAAGTCATTAACATGTTTACACCTCCTGAGGAGCCTTAAGAGAGGGGGGGGGTCTCACCATTCTTAAAGGGGACCTGTTATGCTTTGTGATATTTCAAATAATGAGCTAAAGGTTTGTAAAAGTACTCAAACATCAAACTGTTCTGAACACTACGTCCGTTCGTCACGGACTTCTATATACGGTCACTGGCCCCAAGCACAGCTCCAGGCTCAGCACGTGCACGAAGCACAGGAACAGACCCTTCCACCCGCCTGGGCTCCGTCTTGGAAGACAGACTGTTGTTTCGACCGCTCCGCTCTCGACTGCTCTGCGAGTTTCTGAAGGTTGTTCAGTGTTTCTCGCAGGACGTGCTTTTAATTCTCTCTGTCTTTCCTAAAGAAGAAAGCAGCAGGCAACACTGGATACACCTTCTTTCTTCAGACCAACAACAACCATATGCCAATGTGTTTGTTCACACCACTTCACAGAGGACTCTTTCCTCAGCAGAGACCAGTACGAAGCTGGATTTTCGGTTAGGCTGGTGATCAAAGACGGAGCAGTTCCATCTGCAGAGAGCCGTGCTGAAGAGTCAGAAATGTTTGTCTTGTACTGGGACAGAGACCAAATGGCTTGTGAATACAGTTTCAGTGCATGTAACGGCTGTGTTGCATGTAACAATACAGCTGTGATCCAATAGCTAAATGCCTTTATATCTGCTCAAAGTTGGGGTGTTATTATCACATCAGCCGAGGATAAATGTCAACATCCCCCACACACGTCATCTGATCGCTTGCAAATTAGAAGCAATACAGGTTCACTGCTGCCGTAGTATCTTTTAACTCTCTCACATAAAACGAGTTTGGAGCAAAAAGGTTTGTCTGACACAAACACAGCTTGGTACGTTAGCGACTCAGACACAAAGAGAGCAAAGGCTCTGATGGTGTGCAGTGAAAATTCATGAGTCTGCAGTTCGTGAAGTGAACAAAGCAGAGAGCAAACACTGGAACACACACACACACAGACACACACACACACACACAGACACACACACACACACACAAGGCCCTACCTGCCCCCGAGTGAACAAGACACAAAAGCAAAGACAGTGAAGAAAGAGCGAGTTAGAGAATACAAATATTCACAGAGAGGAAGAGAGATGGCCTGAGGGTGGACACAACAATAGATCTTGTGTTTAATGCAGGTCAACTGAGCAATGAGAATGATAATGATTCATAATAAGTCGTTAGGCTGTCCCGAATGCTTTCCCTCCCTTGTTTAAAGAATATAGGCTACGGCGTGTAATGCTGGATTATAGTGCTCGGAAAGTACCTACCGGACTAAAAACCACTGACCTATATCTCCATTTAATAATCATAAAACGGGCTCTGTCAGGTTACGTTGGTTCCCTTGTACTGACCAGCGCTGTGGGCTGTGTGAGGAGAAAGACCATAACAACATAATTCTGTTATGAATGTCCCCTCTATTCTCCTGGCTTGTAAAAGCATGTGTGTGTATTACAGCTGGACTTCGTGAGCATTAACACTGGGTCAGGATTTCATTTCAGTTTTTGGGGCGATAGCTTACAAAGTAATTTCTCTTATGTTATTCTGCTAAAGTGATAATCAGCAAAACTTATCACCATGACTGTGAGAGAATCGTCCCGCCTCTTCAGATAACCCTCGTTCAGGGGATTAACTGCTTTACGTTAAACTTATATAACTTAGATAACCACGTTATGAGGGATCATCTTCTTTACAGAATATGATCTGATCTGCTGAACCTCCTGAGGTTAGCAGGTGATTGGCTGGTTTGTGACTGAAGGAAAGAAACAGAAATGGCAGAGTTAACAGATGAGAAGCCAGCATCTGCCCAGGGGCTCCACTGTACAGACACAAGAAGAGCAGAGAATTGGAAACCAGGAAAAAGAAAGTAAAACAGTAGTTAGAGGAAAGTAGAGCCAAAGCGAGTGTGACTGTGTGTGAAAGAGAAAGACAGATTATTAAAGGTTTTCATCAGCAACATCAGACAAGAGAGAAAGGAGGGAGAAGAAGAGACAAAAAACTAGGAAGGAATTGCTCCGACACGTCTGCCCTTACTTCTACTTTTCCTCTCATCCTCTCATCCTCCATCATCCTGCAGTTTTTACCTCTTTCTCATCACTGGTCCACTCTGCCTCCTCCCCTCTCTGCATCTATGCCATCATCTCTCTCCTCACTGTGGCACAGGGGTTATGTGAGGAGGCAGAACTAGGCAGTTTATTTACGCTCCCATGTGGATTAGGCAGAAGCCTGGACATGCCAGCACCTGCAATGCTCATTGGCAGTGCGCAAATACACACACACACACACAACACAAACACACTCACCCAGAGGGCACTGCAGCAGAGGTGACAGGGCTTTCCCTAACACCCCCTCACAGAGAAGCTAGTCAGGGTGTAAGATGTACTTTGATGTACTCATGCAGTGGCAGCAGTAGTAGGCCACTGGGCTCAGACAGATAAACTGTGCTTGAGATTAGAGGCCGAGTCACATACTTCAGTCGAGGGTTTGTAATCAAAGATTGCTTTAATATTTCAGCCACTTTTAGTGTGCTCATGAATAATGAAACATAAATTATGAATAATGGAAATTGTGGAGAGGATGTGGACTTCATTGTAGCAAGCAGATGTACGTAGCAGTGAAGTTATAAATATTCATAATAGCTGTGCACACTCCACATTTTCTGATGCTCTGGGTGTTTTATCCATTTTGTGTTGTGGTAAAAAAGTGTGTAAACCAGAGGTCAGCATTTAGGTTCGACCATGGGACAGTTTTTTTTCAGTTCATTGTTCCTCGTGAGAAATGATGTAAAAGCTCTGATCTCATTGTGGGGCCAAATATTTCTGTCGTAGGACCAGATCTTGACCACATGCCGATATTTGCTTACCACTGGTGTCAGCCAACGGTCTTGGTTACACACACTCAGATGACGTCAGTGATGTGATCAGTGGTAAACTTAAATCTCGTAGCATCCGCTGCAGTTTCGGTTTGATGTGTCAGATTTCGTAAACATAACTGATGAGGCATTTTACGAAAAATGATTTTCTTTTCTAAAGAACCAACAGTTACGGAGCAAAATACCAATGAAACCTGTAGCGTTTGGTTTCATTGGTAATGTTTCGGAAAAACTATGACAACCAGTTTTCATCCTTGAACTGAGAAGAGCTAAGAAGCCCCTGGAAAACCTTTAAACCTTTTACAGTGGCCAAAGAATTCATGAAACATCCAGCTGCTGTTTCACAGCTCATGCAAAATACAAACTTCGACTTTATTCGTGCACAGCATCAGTTAGCGTGCTGCTGCACAGCCTCCAGGGACCACACTGTGCATTAGCATATTGTAGCATATTTTAAACCAGCGATGCTATTGTCATCACTGGCTGCCAATCAAAGTTCATCTTCATTAATTCCTACGCCACTAAGCACTATCTGATTAGGCCTTTTTCTTTTGTACTCTTAAGGGTGTTGTATTACACGTTTCAGAAGAGCCCAGGTCCTTCAGTGGATCGAGACGGAGGAGTTTATGAAACCTCTTGGCTCTGATGTGTTAATGTGGGATCACAGTGAGTGGCAGATGAAATGAAGGGAGAGGGGAGGGGATGAACACATCAGGATTCTGTCTGATTCATCACACACACACACACACCGGGCACAGACGAGGCTAACCACTCTTCTCCTCATGATTTCTCCACTCCTGTCCTGAGGAGTTTATAAGACGGTGGTTCGGTTCAGTTGTTTTTCCCAAATAAAACCACTCTGCAGAGGCAATGTGAGTCAAGACATTATCTACCGAGCACAGGCATTTAGAGAACAGGCGTCCTCTCACCCTGGCCCTTTACACCCACAGACACCCACACCCACACACACACACACACACACACACACACACACACATACACATACACATACACACACACATACACATACACACACACACACACACAATGGAGGTTTTTAGCATCAACTTCGCCTTAACTACTAATAACCTGAGTTACAGAGAGCAGCACACCACCCATGTGTCCAACCCTCTGACCATCCTAGGCCAAGAAAGACAGGGGACCACATACTGAGCGTCCATTCATAAACAAGTGTGTATGCCTGCATGCAGATGAACACACAGTTAAACATGAGCACATTACCTGCTCCCTGACCCAGAGAAGAAGAAACAGGGAGGACGGGGGGGGTTTGAAGATGATTAGTTGTGACAGGAAGTCCCACTGTGGTCTCCCATTACAGAGTCCTCTACATCCTCCCTCTCAACCTCCCCTTGTACCCCTTTGTTCTACCAGCTAGTCTCAGGTGAGAGGTGAGGCGATGGGGCCGGGCTCATGGGAGTCCACACATCAACTTGGATAAGATGAAGTATTTTTATTAGAGAAAAACTCATGATCATACTGTAATATTGACTAAAGAGATAGATGCCACACATCAGACACAAAGAGGAATATGAAAGAATCAGAGTATGAGTAGTTACAGCCTCGTTTTATCTTACCCTGTCGGCAAGATTGTATTAACAACCGGGAATAAGGGGGCAACTGCCTGGGAGCCCAGACCCCCAGGGGACTCGAATGCTCCAGGTTTACTCCGTATCATATGAGTCTATCTGTTAGAAATGTAGCGTCCTCCTTTCTCCATCTCGTGGCCCGGTCTTGTAGAGGGACCCTGTGTCATAATCTAGTTTTAAGACCTGAATTGTTTCAGTTCATATTGTGGTCGTTTGTTGTAAAGTGTTTTATCAGATCAGCTCCCTTTTTTTCCAGTGTATAAAGTAATTCACACACAGAAAACCCCAGGCACTGTAGTGTTATTCAATCCTTTGAGAACTGTGAGGCTGCAACCAACAATCACTTTGATTATCAATACAGTGGATGATTATTTTCTCTGTTTTGTCTGTTTTTCAGAAAATGGCCATCATCATTGCCTGAAGCCAAAGTTCACATATTCTATTTGATTTTCTTGTCTGAGGTGTCAAAAGTACTAAAATGTTGTTTACCATCATAGAAAAGTGACAAAACTAACAAATATTCACAAACGAGAAGCTGGTGCCAGTGAACCGTTGGCATTTTGCTCAAAAAAAAAAAAGACTGTGAGTGTGTGTGTGAGTGTGTGTGTGAGTGTGAGTTTAAGTGTGTGTGTGTGAGTGTGTGTGAGTGTGTGAGTTTAAGTGTGTGTGTGTGTGTGTGTGTGTGTGTGTGTGTGTGTGTGTGTGTGTGTGTGTGTGTGTGTGTGTGTG
>JBBMJY010000007.1:1603986-1647570 GCA_037833715.1 Toxotes lorentzi
GTGTGTGTGTGTGTTTGTGGGTGTGTGTGTGTGTGTGTGTGTGTGTGTGTGTGTGTGTGTGTGTGTGTGTGTGTGTGAGTGTGTGAGTGTAAGTGTGTGTGAGAGAGTGTGTGCTTGGGGCATCTACGGTTGTCAGTTGAGGAGGAGGGAAGGCATAAAGAGTGACAGCTCTGAGTCCTGCAGTTAAGGGCCTTCCCTGCCTCCGCCCACGCAGCTGTGGATGAATGAGTGAGCAGCGAGATCCCAGGTGGCTGAGCGGAAAGAGACCCTCGTCGTTTCCCCTTGATTTCTGAACCCAAACTGAATCAGAATCAGAAAAACTTTATTAATCCCCGAAATTCTTTAGTTAGGGACAAACTCCCAATTGAAAATGAAGAAATTGCATGAAAACAAAAATGAAAGTAGAAATAAAAATAGAAATAGAAAATTGAATAAACTCACTAATAGATCTGACAAGATTCGCTCAATCACCACAGATTTGTTCTGCCTGAATCAACGATACAAATCGGAATAATTTAAACTGATCTGTGCACGCTGCACAATCTGCTGTAGTGTTTTTGATATTTCTTTGGCTCTTCCATCAGGTAGACCCTTTACTGATGCTACTACTTTGTACTGTATGTTTCACGCCTTGTATCTGTGTCTCCTTACTCATTTTCATTAATACTTTTCTGCTTAATAAATGTGACTGTTGAAATTCCTGACCACGTTCATTTAATGGATATTTATGTGTATCTTTTCTAAAATTCTCCTAATGTTTTATGACCTGAGGCAGAGATCTGTCCTGTGGACAGTGAGGCCAGGTACAACCAGCAGCAACCACTGACAAAGCTGCACTGATATCAAAAGCTCATGCTCTCCACTGTGCACAGGAGTGAGAGAGGAAACATATTTTCTGTTTAAATGAACACTAACAGGTCTTAATGAAGCCTCAGGAAAACACATGTCGGGGGAGCAGGAGAATAAACAGCAGGGCAGGAAAGTGAGAGGACAACAAAGCAAGTAATGACCGGAGCGGAGAATGTTCGAATGTGGGAAGTAGAAAAATTAAGTAACAAAAAACAAAAACAGAGGAAGGAAAATCCTCTGGTCCAATCTTCTGAGTGCTCTGGGTTGTGAGCCAAGTGTGAGACTTGCTGCCGGATGCTGTTTTGGGACTGTCTGCAGACAGAGGAGGCACTCTCTGGATTAACTGGCTGATTTGTTGCCTAACTCTGAGTAAGGACCCAATCAACTCTGTGAGAAATGTCCACTCTTTACAGTACACTAAAGGAATGAATGCAACATTTCCTCACATCAAAGTTCAGAATTACTTCCTTCTGTCCCCATACAATAAAAAGCCCCAGCTGCCGCCTGACGTCATGATCCGACAGTGTGTGTGTGCGTGTGTGTGTTTGCGATCTGCTGCAACATTAATGAGGTGGATGGACTCTTAGATCTACGCCATCATCCCTCTGCTAAATTATTGATAAGCCGTGGGGCCACTACCGGATCAGAACAGGCACATTAAGAAAGCATTTAGGCAGCCCCCCAGGAGAGGACAACATTTTAAGGTGATAGCCTGCAGCCCACTATGATCTAGGATCCACAGAAGCCACCAAAGGCCCACATGCCTATGTTTGGGTGTTTTGGACTGTGAGAGTGTCTGTGTGTGTGTATGTGTGTGTGTGTGTGTGTGTGTGTGTGTGTGTGTGTGTGTGTGTGTGTGTTTATGCAGGTGAGGTGTACACACACAACCAAGAGCACAAAAAGTCTTTGCTCATACTGTGTTAAGACCAAAACCACAATCCGTCTGTAGACTCACACACTCACACACACACAGCCTGACAGTGGGGCTCCTGCCTTCAGGTGTTCTGGCCTGCCTTCCAGCACTGTGCAGGATTACAGCTCAGACAGAGGACATCTACATGATGTAACCTCTGGAGCGGGACTTTAGCTCCATCACAGACACAGAACCAAACAACTACCCACAAGCACAATCACAGGCTTCAATGAAAAAAGGTCAGAGGTCAAATAATTGTTAGTTGTAGCCCTGTTAATACTGGCTACTGCGCTGCATTTGACGCTGTGCTTCAGTCATGGGTGTATTAAAGAAGACGTGTGCTACGTGAGCAACTATTCATGCTTCTGCAGTTCTGTCTCCATAAGTAAACATAGAATATGAAGGGAATAAAATAGCTGAATCATACATCTCAAAACTTTTGGACCAAATGGATCAAATTCTGATAATTTGATCCTTACAGCTGTTCCTTTTCTAAGCTTTGTGTTTGGGGACAAAGCTTCTGAGGTCAGTGTGCAGCATGCGATGCTGCTGGAAGCTGAAACAGAGTGTGGCCACCAGATCAACTCAAAGCCCAGCACTGATCCTGAGGACTCAGCTTCACGAGTTTGTGTTTAATGAAAAATCTACTCAGTTGTTTCATGGAACAAAAACAATGAGCACAATGTTCTTCCAGTGCAAACAGAGCTAAAGCTCTCAGAGATTTTCCCAGATTGTGGAAGTGAAAAACTGATGGAAGTATCACTTCTGAAATATTTACCCTTTTGAGCAGAGCAAGACGGAAAACCCTTAACTGAAGAAGAAGCATCTTAATCACAGGAAGCAGCACAAACAAACCACAGGCATGAGATAAACCCAGGACTACAAACTGTTGTTTTTATGATGTTCTCATTTGTTTATGGTAATCACTCTAATTTAAACCAATCTGAACTATCAGTCACATAATGGGGATTAAAACTGTTACACATATCACTTTTAAGAGCAAAGAACTGAAATGATCCCATTATTTTTTAATCAACTGTGCTGATGTAATGTAGGATTTTCTCATTAATAAAGTGCTGTGAAATTCTAAACAGAAGGCCTGATTATCTGCTCTGCGTTCTTCATTTGGTCTAATTTGGGAGCTCTCAGGCTTGATTCCCAGTGCACACTAGTTTTGCATCAAAAACAAAGAGGAGGGAAATAATAAATTACTCCAATAATAAACACCCAAAGAGGGCTACAGAGCTGCCATTGCAGGTCTAATCACAATGACTCAGGAGCAAAAAAGAAAATGCAGCTCCAGCTCTGGTTACTTCCCATGGTCCCGGTGAAAAACACCGATTTCTGAATTAGCTGTGGTCACTGCTGCATGAGGTCATCGGAAAAACGGGAGAGGTTCGTGTTCTGGGTTCAGATTTAGGACAAGGCTGAATACTGTCCTGTGTTAAACTGCTCTATATTCAAACAGCCACTAAACAGCGGTCAGCACCACAGCCTCATATTCAGAACAGAAATATGCCTTTTTAAAGGGTTATTACACCAGGCCAGACCTCCTGAAAGTCTGAAGCTGCTCTACTGGGAATCCACCCACAGCCATCAGCCTCTGCCGCTCAGATGCACTCAGCTGACCACAAACCCTCAAGATCCTCAGGAATAAGGAGTGGAAACTCTGACACTAAATCCCGGCATCCTCCCTGTACTAAACACAACTTCAAAACATGGCACACGCTGCAGAGCTTCGGCATGGACGAATCGATGGAGTCAATCAAACTTTTGATTAACACTGCAGTGCATTTAAATGATGAAAGGGTGAGGTGAGTGCAACAGAAAAGCTGCTGGATTCTTACCAACAAAACAACCATGAATTTGTCTTTTCACTGATGAAGAGTCCAATCTTGTTTCTCAGAGCAATTAATCACGCCCGGGATCGAGACAGACAGGGGTGAGTGCAAGAGCAGAAAATGGTGTGTGTGTGTGTGTGTGTGTGTGTGTGTGTGTGTGTGTGTGTGTACTTTGTGTCCTCTGTGAAGTGAATCTGCACAGTGGTCAGCATATTGGCTCGGCCATTTCCTCCCAGCTCAGGCTGTACTCTATAAAAATTAATGATCCCGCTGAACTGAGCCTGGGTAAGAATGCATGCAAACACACCTACACACACGAGTATGTTTATATGAATGCAGAGACATGTAAATGAGCACACATGCACCATTAATCCTCCTCCCACATACAAACACACACTTCACAACACCTTGCAGTCCTCTCTTTTAAGGCTCAGATAAGTTGGGGGCAGGAGGTTTCCTCCCTGTCTCCTCAAATTTCACACACATTTCAGTTGTAAGCCTCCTTACATAACACTGCCAGAGAATTCTGTGTGTGTGTGTGTGTGTGTGTGTGTGTGTGTGTGTGTGTGTGTGTGTGTGTGTGTGTGTGTGTGAGAGAGATTCACTGGGCAATGAGGATCACTTCACTGGTCAGTAATCACTGTTCTAAGCCACTGCCCTGAACTTGAGGAATAGAGGAGGGTAGAGGAGAGGAGCACAGTTTGAGAGGAGGAAGAGGAGGAAAAGACTGATGAATCCAATGATGAAGACAGGAGGAAAAATGAATGTTGGGACAAACGAAAAAGAGAGAGTGACAGTAGTTGTGAAGGGGTAATCACAAACAGTGTTTCATCACAGCCAAAAAATAAAAAGCAGTTGTTCTGTAAAATGGGACACGTAAGAGAAAAACTTTAATACACACCAGTTTATACTGGAGAGGATGGATCTCATCGTTCTGTGGGGTAAATAACCTGCTAACAGACTTCTGCTTGTAAGAGAAGAGCAAAAGACAAAGAGAAGTTACTGTCACAAGGTGGCGTTTTTTTTACTGCTCTGCACACGGATAGATGCACGGTTTTCTCTCATGTATCTTAATTAGCCCCCTCTGTGTTATGTTAATCCCTCTTTAATAGTTTATTTCTTCCAACAGCCTACACTCTGTCTTCTCCACACTGTCACTTTATCTCTCCTTATCTTTATCTCTCCTTATCTCACACACACACACGCGCACACACACACACACACACACACACACACACACACACACACACACACACACACACACACACAGTATGTGCAAAAAACTACCATAGCTCTTACAGGATGGGTAAATACACTGAAACACTCTCATCTTCATGTTACTCCATGATCCTTCCCAATCACACAAACATGTCACCACTGTTCAGCTGATTTTAACTGTGCAGGAAAAACTGTAGCTGTACTTCTGCCAGTCAAAGCGCTCTCTCCGTCTGGAGCTGTGCAGTGTCATGGCAACACAGTGTTCACAATGAGTGCTTGGATAATGTGGGAAAGTTCACAAAACCGCCAGGAAGAAAAAGCTGCATTTTATCAGCTGATACTGGGTGTGTTTGAAAAGGGTTAGCTCCTATAAGTGTTACCTTTAATTATAGGAGCTAAAATCAAATCAAATCAAATTTGATTTGATTTGATTTTAGCTCCTATAATCACTTATGATTTTTTGATCATGGTGCGAACTACAAAACTGCTCTGCTAACTTTTAAAAACCATTTGTTTCTCTGAATAATTTCTTTGGTTTATACAAACAACAAACCACAAAATCACCTGGAAAAATGTTTGGAGTTTTACGTCTGATCAACTTGGCTGCAGACTGGGTCCCATTAAAACCACATCCTTCTGAGTAACCTGACCTGGCAAACACATAAATCTGTGATGACCCCATTTCCAGGAACCACAAAAACACTGAAATCAATCTGCAACAGTCTGTTTATCCACATTAAATAATAGCATATTGTGCATGGAAACATCCTCACTGTGCATCAGTTCTGAATTATCTGAGACTGTATCAAAGCTGTGATACTGTAAGTGATTCACTTCCATCTTAATAAAAGAGTCTGAACCCTGCATGATCTAAATATGGCTTCATGGCCTGAGTTTAAAATGAAAATTAAAGCTCTGGCTACATTTTCAGTCCCATCTTGAGCCATCCCTGTCATCATTCCACTCAGAATAATCAGCCTTTCCTGAGCACAGCTTTGCTTTCTGCCAGCTCTACGAGTTCTCCAGGACTCCGCAGCCCTGCCAAAGAGCAAGAAGCCACTCTGCCAGTTTCTCAGACAGACTTCAGAGGAAGTGAGCTGCCATTCTGTTCTTTTCTACCGGGGAGAAGAAGTTTAGTGGCCTCAAGGCCAAACAGAAAAGAAAGCGAAGGAGAGAGGAAGAAATAAACAGTGACAGACAGAGAAGAGTGGGACAAAGTGAAATTAAATGATAGGAGGGGGGAGAAGACATTCTGAGACTCAGTGACCAAGAGAAAATGTAGGTTAACCTTGAGGAGATGGGAAAATGGCACAAAAGATAAACATATTCCTGCCAATGATAGGCTGCCTCCTGTCTCCTCAGTCTCAGAAGACGAGGAGAAGGGCAGCAAGGGTCAACTCTTCCTGTCTCGTCTGTGGACACATGGTTCGACTGTAGAAAGGCAGGCCCTGTTCACCTTCCTCGCCCTTCTGTCCTTCTTGTACACGGTCCTTTCTTGCTCACTTGTTGTCCTACTGTCGCAGAGTCGACTTGGTGGTCACAATGCAGAGTGGCACGCTGCCGGAGCTCAACATGTTCACTCCCAACTCCTGATCTCCTTCCCACAGTCAAAGTCAAAGCCACACAGCAGAAAGTTGCATCTGATTTCTTGTGCAAGTCCACATTGATCTACATGCCAGTGATGCTTCTCCAGGGCCCAAGATCCAATCGGTGCTTCACAGGATACACTAAAATCTATGCTACACAGTCAATTGTCTGGGAGCACAGCCTGAGAGACACTGTGTGTGTGTGTGTGTGTGTGTGTGTGTGTGTGTGTGTGTGTGTGTGTGTGTGTGTGTGTGTGTCAGAGGAAAGGAAGCTCTGAGCCAAGCCTTAAGTTCCTGTGTGCTTTTAAAGGCCACCTCTGGTCCTGAGTGCACTGTGGTTACAGCCCCCATATGCACAAACAAGTCACTCGGCACCATAAACATACTGAAGTGCCTGAGCTGCTGACCATCTCAGCAGGACCTCTGAGCAAAGAGAAAAGCTCTGACCTTTATCTTGTCTGCTGCCTTTCTCACTGCATCATCTGTGGGTGTCTGAAAGCTCCAGTTCAGCCCTGAGCCTGATCGCCCATTCAAGCTACGGCAGGGTCAAAGGGCACGGTAGTAATGATGAGATGATATGCTGAGCGCTCGGCGCGAGCTTGTCTTCTTGTGATGAAACCACAGGATGAGGTTTGGTTTCCCAGCGATCACTCCCACTGTGTCTGTGTCTGTATCGTCTCTTCAAACAATCTATAGAGTTGTAGGAGGCTGAAGAACGGGAGCTTACAGAGATCCTACAGCCCGGCCCACTGCTGTGTACTGCTGAATGGAGCAAACCTGTGCATGAGGAATTTGAATGATATTGATTTGAATGATGTCATAAAAACTAGAACTAATGATCATGTTATTAGTTAGCTTACTTTTCAGATTATTTTATTGACAGTAAAATGTAAAAAAGTGAGCTGTGTAATTGTTTCACGCTGCTTATTTTACGGGACCAATGGGCTTTTGTCTCCACCAACCAACCACGTTGCAGTTTACTGTCTGTCCAGACTCATATAAAATAGAGGGGGGTCCAAAACTCTGAGACCACGTTCCCAAATCAGTAGTCAGTATATCTGGCATATTATGCTTTGCATTGTCCTAATTTTAATTTTGATTTTCCAACTGAACCTTTTCTGAAAAAAATCAACTAAAGGTTGGTATTTTGATTGTTTTTCGAAGTGACATCATCTCGTTGGCACTTGAACACCATCTCGGACAGCCCACTTTGCATTTTGTAATTCTGGCAAAAGCTCCACTTGTTGGCTGTGACTATGAACCTGCCATCTGTCTTTTTATGTATTTATTTTCTGCTTTGTCTCCTAAATGTTGTTGTTCTCCTTCTCTCATCTGAAATGAATGATCATCAGTCACCGCGTCTCCTGTTTTCAGTGCCAGTGTGGACGTATGGTCAGACGCTAACATGGATCCCTCCCACACGAAGCTGCCATTTATTTGTGAGGACGGCACTTCTGTTTCCACGGTGTCATTAATCATACACAGAGCTGTGGGGGTCGTCCTCCTGGTGTGTAGTTTGTTACCGCTGAGCTCCGTCCAGTAGCACTCACCATGTCTCTTAATCCTCATCGTTGTCTGAAGCCAGCTCTAAAGCTAAGATTAGCCCACATACACACACACATACACACCAAAGGGCCACAGACACACCCACACACACACAGTGTTACAAACTAAGAGATCACATACGCCTTGCATAAACTGACACCGATTTACATACACTTGATTACACACAGACACATGCACACAAACACAAGCACTTTCTGTCTTCCCTTCAGTTACATGGCCACTCAGTGAAGGAGAGTAGTCGACATCCTGTGGTGTCAACACTTTCACATTTGGATGTGTGACAACACTCCATCCTTCACATGCACTGCTCACACAGCTCAACAACCATATGAAGAACTCAAGACGAATGTTAATTACAGCGTTCTTCGTCCACAGACTGTAGTAAACAAATTAGCCTCAGCTCTATCTCACATCCACACTAAATCAGAACCATATCTATTCCTCTTCGGTCCACTGTACTGTGGACCAGCAGTCCATAATCAGGTGTTGTCACCGACCACAGACCAAAGGTTTAATGGATTGAAAGAAAACTCATAACTATGCTGATGATCAATTATTTGTTCAAGTAATATTTAAAGAAAAAAATGCCAAGAACTTAGTGGTGCTGTTCACTGCTTTTCCTTGTCTTACTTTACAGTAAATCTGATACGTTTGGTTATTGAACTGCTGGTCAGACGAAACAATAAATTCAACGCCCTGTGCTTTAGGAAACTATTGTGGGCATTTCCCATTGTTTTCTTATGTTTTATAGATCAAACTATTAACTGGGGAAATAATGTGCAGCTTAATCTCTAATGTAAATACTGGTTAGTTGTAGCCCTACAGCTGATTATCCACAGGCTTTCCAGGCTGGCTCTCCTTCACTTTCCACAAGAGGAACAGTGTTTTCAGATTTAGCCAACATAAAGTGGACACAGCTTGGTAATGTCCATGAGAGTTCATGAACGTGCATTTCCCTCCATTAACTGACCGAGTCTAACGGGCAGACATGGGCTGCTGCTACTACTGATCCACATCCCACATTTTATCCTGCTGTATCAGAGACTGCGCTCTGTTAAGGCTGCTGTGCTTCTCAGTGTTCAGCCACACTGTGTGAAAAACCATCAGATTAACATCTGCAACAGTGAAAACTTCAACCAGTTCACTTTACATTCACACATACAGCATACAGTGTGTACTTTTAGTTTAAACCCACACTGTAACAGCATTAATACAAGTTCCTACCTGTTGATCTGCTGAAGCACTGATCACAGACGTCACACATGCACAGGTGTATTAACGACGCCTTCAGTGTGGCAGTGTGACAGCTGTGTGTCAGCTCCACGCACACACACGCACGCACGCACACACACACACACACACAGGATTTCTGACAGGAAAACTCCCTGATAGGATACGACAACCAATCAGAGCAGCGTGTGGCAGCGAGGCCTCGTGTTGTAACTCGTCCACGTGTGAGATGAAGGCTGTCAAAATACGACCGCTGCAGATTCATACAGGACACTAAAACGTTCTAATCCGCGGGTTTCTGCAGCTGCTGGGTATTTTTTTGATCATATTGTGAATATGATATTTACATAGATCACTGACTGCCTGCGTCGTTTCTGGCATCTTTGATCTCTGGCTGCCTGAACAATTCTGCTGTTATCTGTATTTTATCAGCAGCAGTGGACGACTTTCACTTTCATTTCAGCGTACAGACAAAACAGAGAGAACAAAACACCACAGTGTGAATCTTCCTGCAAGTGGATGTATAATGTCTGTTAAATAATGTTACACAGTGTGACTGTGTCTGCATGTTTAAGTGCGAGAATGTGTAAATTCGTTGTAAATGGGAATAATTACACAGATCCCTGAAGGTCACAGTCCACTTATGCATGTGGACCTTCCCATAAGTTTTGGGCCTGGGGCATCAACAGATTTTTCCACAGTGAAAATGCTGCTGATGTTCGTAGTGTGTAAACACGAGGACCAGGGGGCCGGGGACGAGCCTAAGCCCCAGATAACTGACTACACAAACACACACTTCTTTAAACTCGAGTGTTTTAGCAAACACACACACACACATATGGTAGTGAAGGTATGGCTGAACGTAACACTGTGCCACTATCTGTGCAACCATATGGGGTTTGTGTGAGGGCTGTGTGCGCTGTTTGTTTACCAAACACAAGAGTTGTAAAGGAGGACGGTGTTTAAATAACCCGTCGCTTCAAAAACCAGACACTGTATGTTTACCTGACCCCAACTGAGAACAGGGCTTTGCTAGATGCTGTACACAATAATCCAACACATAGTGGGATATCTGTGTGTGTGTTTGTGTGTGTGACTGTGTGTCATGGACATAACTGTACAATGAGCTGGGAGCTTGGCCTGGTCAGATGCGTTGGCAGGGGTGAGCCCAGAGCTTTCTATAAAAGCCTTGGGAAAACTGCTGAGCGGTGCTGTTATCTGTCTGTCTGTGTGTGTGTGTGTGTGTGTGTGTGTGCGTGCGTGTGTGCGCACGCATACATACAGTATACCGCGTGGGCACAGCTGATACCAATGTGTAAAAGCTGAAGAACACCACTGACTCCAGCACATTTCAGCTCTCCTTTCTGCAGCACTGGCCTCAAAACTCTGACACACCATTTCTTTTTCTCTGCTTTTTGGGGTGGGTGGGGTGTTGGGGATGGGGGGGTTGCATGAGCAGCTTATCAAACAGGTGTGCAAACCATTCACTCATTGCACTGATTATAAACGGGGCAGATTCAGCTGAATCCACCTGCCAGAAGAAAGAATCTGCTTTAATTGCTTTGTCCTCAGCATTAATCCGTATGAAATGCACTGACTCACACTAATCACAATTATTTGAAGATGTAGTATCTTCCTGAAATGTTGGTTACTGGTGCAGTGCTGGATTTAATCAACATGTGAGACTAAGAGAGAGTCGGGGCTTTACGATGTGCATTTATGCTTCAAAGGAAAGAAGGACAGCTGGATAAAACTGCAATGAGTAGACAAAGCACTGCTGGTGCAGAGTTAGTATTTCTATACTGGACAACGTCACACAGTTATTTCTATAGATTAACACACAACAATAACACACACACAACAATTTACAAAGCAGAACCCAACACTTCAATAAACTGGGCAATGAAAAATGTTGTTGCGCAAACCCAAAGTGTTGTGTACTGCTTTTACTACTAATAAGACTCGAGACTTCGAGGCTGACACTGTTTCAGCTAAATCATCTATTCAAATGCGGTGATTTGTTCGATTTAAATTAAGTTATTCATGTCATGGCATTAAGTAAAATCACTGGAAAATGTTTGTCTTTTTCTATCATTTTAAATGTAGAGGATTATAAACGGCTTTATGTGCATTACTGTATTTTAACTGAATTCAACTGATTCATGATTTGCAGTTTGATTCAGAAATTATTGTTTTTCTTTTCATTATTTTAGTCAAAGACCAGATGAGTCAAAGACACACCTCTTACAGGGTATATTCCCACACACCCTGTCAGGACAAAATCAGCTGTAACACTTCTGCCAGTCTCAACCACAGTCGCCCAGAGCATAAGACTGTGTGATCGTGTCTTCCTAACCGCCCTCCTCCACCACCTCCTCCTCCTCCTTCCCTCAGTGACTCATCATGTTAGGGCGCACCTGATCTCAACTCACCGCCTCATCACTCCTGCTCATTCAGCCCCAGCAGCAAACAGCTAGAAGGTGTGTCCACAGATTGGGAGAGAAGAGGGTAAATATTTGAGAGGGTGAGTGAGTGTGTGTGAGTGTGTGAGTGTGTGTGTGTATGTTAATACAGTCAGCCACTCACACATTCTATCAAATCTCTGGCAGACTATTGGCTATGTAAGCACAAACACTGCCGCCCCAGACAAAATGACCAAACAAGCAGTGATTTAACTCTACCGGCTCCTCACAAACTGTGCATCAGTCTGGGAGAAGGTGAAATGACCATGATGGCCAGGTGTTTCTGACACTGAGTCATGCTGCTGCTGCTGCCTTTAGCTGACAGATTTAGACGTAGGATATTTTCAAGCATATTTCCTCACCACACCCACACACACATACACCACTGACACACAGCATATGCAGCTGAAGGCCGTCAGCTCCCCACAGTGCTCCAGATGGCAGGGCACGGAAGGCCAAAAAGTGACAGCGGCACTGCTCTTCCATTCCCTCTCTATCTTGTTGCTGCTGCTGCTGCAGAGACTTCATATAAGTCTTTTACGAGAACAAACACTGCCATTTATGCTCGTGTGGAAACAATGAGTAACGGTGGCTTCATTTAAGCCACTGACAGACTGAAAAACAGAGAACAAATGTGAGCAGAGACATTGTACGAGGGCATGAGTGGGAGCGACACAAAAGAGTCACAGTGTTTGCGTGGGGCTTGCGGTGAGAGGAGAGTGCCATTTTATGATGATCCATTTACCATTCTGGCCATCTTGAACGTTGCACCACAAAGAGTGGGAGAGCTGAACCCTATCAACAAATACTCAACCCCGGGTCTTTTATCTTTACATTTTTTTAGACTCTGATGCCGTTATGACGCTCGAGGTTCAACATAAGCTCCAGAGTGGATGAGAGATGCAGGTACTGAGATACCAGTCTACAGGAACTTTGCCAAAACAAACTGTACAATAAGAATAAAAAAAACATATTTTTATTTAAACCACAAAAACCCAATAACAGAAGAAATAAGACGGCAAAAATAAATACCAGACCAGGCAGTTTGTATTTTTGTACGTATGTTTTTTGAACACTAACCCTGTTTTTTTTTTTTTTTCATTTTACGGTAACAACATAAATCCAACACAAACTTTAACTGGCTCCCTGTGAAGCACGTTACTGTGGATGAGAGGTAAAGGGTTAAAACTGGTAAAAAACCAAATCACTGTGATTAAACTAGAAATGCTCAAGCTGTTGTGACCTTCGGAGATTCCTGGGAGATTTACTGAAATAATAACGTACACTACAAGTATTTTATTTACATTACCCTTAGCACAGTCGTAAATAAGAATGGCATTTAGGGTGAGGGCTGAGGGAGCGCAGAGAGACTGAGCAGGGAGAGGGAGAGTTAAAGAGGGAATTGAGGTGGTAATTGTGCATTGTACTGTGAGATTGTGGTGGCTTGAAGTCAGACAACGTGGTTTTCCACACAGCTCACCACACACAGTGTTGTTCTGTGCCTCTGTCACAGAGTCCCAGTTGAACTTACAATGGGGCTGGGACACAGAGCATGTGTCACCCATCTGTCAGACAATATGTCAACACAGCCATAATACTCCTGCGAAATGTGGCCGTGGCTCTACGCGCCGATGCTCCTCGGATTATTCGCTGCTTCCTCACCTAATCTCTACACTGCCTGACTTTGACCACATCTCTTTCACACCCAGCTCTTCCTCTTGTTTCGTGTATTTTCCCGTCTTTTCCTTTTCACATTCTCTGTGGGTGGTGATATATGCAGAAGAAGACTGCTAAACAGCCTCCTCTCTTGAGATGTGACTCGAACAGGAACAAATACGTGTGAATCATTAAAATGGCTGGGTTGAAGGGGAGATATTCTGTCACTGCCATTCATGGACATGCACCGGCCCGCTCACAAAAAACCCACCTCTGTACAACACACTGCGTCTACTCTTCAGCCACTATAAATTATTTAAACCCAGCTGCAAACTACAGCACAGCCACAGACTTATAATAAACAACTGAATCAGTGCAGGTTGATGTTCAAGTCTGTGAAAACGTTGTGTTCCTGCCCTGGGAGTGTATTTAACTCGCTGTATATCTAAATACTGTTGCACATGCTCTTCAGACATGAAGCACCATGAGATGATCACTCATCAAGCTCAAGGACAGAAGGACACACACTTACTGGGTTTCCCGCTCCCACAGTTTGATGGTGAATTGGGACAATGTGTGTTTGTGTGAGTGGGTGTGGGTATATGTGTGTGTGAGACACGTCCTCTCTCTGAAGAGCCCATTATTACCATTCAAAAAACATGTTAACACAAAAACTATAATGAGACACTGAATGGAATAAATGAAATGCACCTAGGTTAGTTTTCATAAGGGGCCACCATCACAATACATTAGACTCATCTGGACGCACTCACAGCCATGGAGCACAGGTGCATGTGGACACGATGCACATACAACACAACCACAGCCTGCAGCTGAATGTGTGTGGAAATCTGACGTTACAGAGGGATGTGTCCTTTCACTCACAAACAAAAGATGATATAATCTATCAGCACTGACGTTTAGGAGAAAGCAACGACCAGCGCCGACTAGAAATGAGAAGTTGGTAACTTTACCTGCATGTTTTCTACACTGGTCTTTGTACATAAAAATAACAGGGACAGATTAAAAAAGGTTCAGTAAGAGATTCGTTATCACTGGAGCTGAAGGAATCTTGGTGTTTTGCCAACAGGGAACCAGATACTCGAACCCAACCCTAATAAAGACTGAGATCAAAACTTGTTAATGCTGCTCTGAGAGCCCTGCACTCAACCTGCTTCATATGTCCTCTGTTCTGAAAAAAATTAAACAACGATTCATGGAGATCCAAAAATCTAAGACCATTTCCCCATTCACCTGTACCACTGACACACACCACATGCTGAAACGTTAATACTTTAATACGTTAAAGAACCACACCGACCAGTCTTCAAGGTAACAAGGTTTTTCATCACACACACACACGTCTCTGAATGGGAGAACAAGGTAGGAGAGTTTGTTGCCCTCCACCTTAACAGGCAATAAGTTTTAATGGGGTAGTGCCTTGTTAGAGCCTGGAAGTTTTTATAGGTTAGTAAATAAACTGGCAGACCAACAGACCACAGAACCTGAGGACTGACACATAGTCTCTTGATATTACAGAGCTCCAGTCTATGAGCTTTACTGGATTAACTGATAATATGTTTATGTATTTATTCCTACATAATACTTCCCCACAGTGAACATTTAGTCTACATTAAATCCAGAGCAAAAACAACTAAACAATCCGCAGATAAAAAATGAATCTGGCTTTGTTGATCCATCAAAAAACACAAAGCCTGGATCAGCCCTGATCCCAGTCCTAAGGACATCTGTACTGCAAGGTGCTCCCCTACGATGCCTTTATTTACAATGAGTCATTTATGAACTGCCCTTATGTAAAGTAATCTCTAGTAACTGCAATAACTGATGGGCCAGGATTTATGAACCCACACCAAGAGCAACATCCCAGCTGAGTGGTGAGACACAGTCATTTTAAAAAGATCCGAGAGCAGCAGTCACTTCTGAAGCCAAGAAGATCTAAGAATAAGAAAGACCAGACATGCAGCACTCTACCACATAACAGAGTGTATGTTCCAGCTGCCTGGGCACACTTGTATTGTAAATTTAAATTTCTTTTTAATTGACCTGCCTTGTTAAATGAAGGTTAATGAAATAAAAATGTGTTTTGCACACACCCATCAATGAAAGGCTGCAAGAGACAGAAAGCACATTAGGAGCAAACGGGCTGATCTGTTCCTACACTAAATAATGAATAATGTGCACAGAGATGGAGCTCCATAGAAACGGCTTTTAAATTAGCTGAATGGAGTGATAAAAATATTGTGTATTAGAGCCTGTGGCTGCTGCCATTAACAATGTGCCTGCCTCTGTGAGAAAGAGGCCTTGAGGCAGGAAACAGTTCCACTTCTATTCATCATACAGAACCTACTGTGCATTTTACAATAAATAATTTTCAACCAATTTCTCCTGTTAAGCCTGGTGAGCCTCAAGGATCCATCCCAGACCCATTTCTTTTTCTCTGCATTTTCTTGGTGTTTCTACTTTAAACAAACCATAGCTTGACCTGAACTATGCTTCAGGCATTTAGCCACGAGCTGAAATGGGTAGTTTTTCACACAATATATGCCACATACCACAATGAAGGTTTACAGTAGTGAAAACCAATGAAATCACTGCAGAGTCTCTGAACATCTTCAGCAAAGAAGGGTTCTTTAAGCTCCTACCTTTTATTTTATCTTCTCCCTCAAACTGAACAAATAGGACTGAATATCACTGGGAGAACACGCACGGGAGTAAAGCAATTTTTAAGGGTTTGACTGGGAAATGTCTTTCCCTGTGCGTTACATGGTGGGTGTTGTTTTTTCCAAGAGGCCCCAGCTGTAACCCAGGTGACAGTGTGTGCTTTGGCATGCAGCATGGAAATCAGTTTAGATTGAAAAGGCTCCAGTTGAACGACAGTGGAGCAAAAAATAAAAACTGGAAACAACAGAAAGGAGGAGAGAGTAAAAAATAGCACTAAAATGTTGCTGGCTGCATCAGCAACTTTTGGCAACTTAATCCCTGACTCTGACAAACTGAAAACCACCAGTCACTAAAAAAAGACAGTGATTTTGGTCTGCAATAATATCATATTTATCCATAAAAGCCTGAGCAAGTGACACAAAGTTTTGTGTTGCTGTAAGTGTCGGGTGCCTGCTGCGGCTGGCTTCACAGAGGTCTTCGCCGCCTCTCTAAATGTGTTTCTGTACTGTTTAAACTAATTATACACACATGACATCTCTGCAGGAGAGTGCTCAGACACACATGGGATCAGCAGCCAGATAATTCATTAATAATGCATTAATGAAGGTACTGTATCACCTTGTTAGCTAACACAGACCTGCTGTGACCGCAAGCTCTGATCCTGACACATGCTCACACATATAAAGCAATAACTGGTGAATGAGCCCTGTGTGAGCCTATGTGTGTGCATGTGCGAGCACTGTCGGCCACGCTTCGGTGCTCTCCATCAGGGGCTGGTTCCAGCTCTGGGCAGGTACCAGGGACCAGAGAGCTGGATGAACATCTAGGACCCTCTCCTCACTACAGCAGCGTTGCTTCAAGCCTTCTAACAGCCTCCTGCTCATCCTCATTTTTACGGATTCATCCATCAACTGAAAATTCATCCTGTGAAAAACATTCGTTTTAGCAAACATTACACAGATTGATGTGCTTTAACTTCTTAAAGATCAGGACTCACAGGTTTTATTAGCTGTCTTTGACAGTAACTCACATGTGTTTGAGTTCTGGACTGCTGGTCGGACAAAAGACGCTCATTTTTCACTACTTTCATTTAACAGACCAAACAACTAATCCAGAAGATCACAGGCAGATGATTCAGAAAAGGAAATAATTATTGTTGAACAGTTAATTATGAGATCAAAGACCAGGCAGTTACTGATAACTGTATCTGTTATATGAGGCTTTGTGAAAGACATTTCAGCAAGAGTTACTGACTTTATTCAAACCTAATGGTTAACAGCACAGCCTATACACACACATACAGACCACACCACAGCTGAGATTATATATGTACATAGACATTTATCAAGGATCTCTCAAGATTTTCAGCAAAGAAAATTAGGTAACTGTAGACAGTTCAGTTTCCTGATGAAGACCATCTCCAGATGCTGCATGTAAAACAAAAGAGCACTGTCACTTCTAATCAGCTCCACCAGCCCAGATGTGGAAGAAACTTGTGAGAATTTTCACAACAAATTCCTGACATACCAGAGGGACGAGCCAACAGGGAGGTTGTGTGTGACGAGGCTCGCTGGGCCAGTGTCCTGGAAGAAGCTGCTGTTGAATAGATAACTGAGACAGTGAAACAGACTGCATCCAACAGGCCTCTCCTCCTCCTCAGCATCTGGAGAACATGACTGATTACTCCATTAGTAAAAAGGTCAGGTGTCACATATGCCTTTTCTTTCCTCTACATGAACATGAAGTGGAAATGAAGAAAGCAAGAAGAGGTCCCTGGATAACAGCTCTGTTTACGCTGCTCTCCTTGCACTGCTGCTGTGCATACACAACAACAGGTAAAATAAAATATCTGTTTGGTTAAAAACGAGACAGAAACTGTCTATGGATATCTGCATGACTGTGTGTTCGGTGGAGAAGCTGCAGGCAGCCACACATAGCTTGAGGCCAAATAAACACTGCACATTGTTTCAGTGGAGGACATCTCACAGTGTTCAGCCATCATGACAATATGGCTTTGTCAGCCTCTCACACTAAAACGCATGCTGATAATCATCAGTTAGTTACAGTGCAGGGATTGGCAATAGGAATAAATCATTGTATCACAGTAATGTTACACTACAATAGCTTTATATGTCTTGATCATTTCCTGGAAACTGGATTGTTAAACTGGGCAACATAAAAGTGTTTAATATTTCCTCAATTAATCGATTTGTCGTTTGTCATTATAAAATATCAGAAAGTGGTGTTTTTAAAGTGGTGTTTTAAATGATAAACTCAAAATGATTCAATTATCAAAACATTTGCAGATTAATTTTCTGTTGAATGAGTAAGTGATTAATCCAGGAAACACAGGGGAAAAGTGCCGCTTCAGAGAACATTCAGAATATTGATGAAGAATCGAAACAGACGAACTGAGAGGTCACTTCAGCAGGTAGATAGTCTGTGAGCTGAATAGAGATTGTTCTTGTGAGGCTCTCAACAAGAGTCAACAAGCCAAATGTAGATTGTTTTTCTTATCACTGCACATAGAGAGCTGCTAGGGTCTGCTGGGGGTGTTTTCTCCAGCTTGATGAGGATGGATAAATATTTTAGTGGTTCAGTGTAAGATCTCTCTGCTATATCATTTATGTGTAATTGTGCGTGCCGGAACCAGCCTTTCAGCAGATTTTCTCCTCCAAATCCCAACAGAGAGGCTAAGATCATATAACACAAGCTGCTTGAACACACACACACACACACACACACACACACGCAGTGATGGCGAAGGCCCTGGAGAGAACATCACATTCCCTCAAGGCCTCAGACCCCATTCAGTCACAACCACTCCAACATTGTTGATGCATTATGACTTCAAAAACCTGCATTTCTTAATTGGATGTTATTCAGTATCTACTGTACACTCCCAATTAAAATGGATTTATTAAGATGGAGGTACTTATTAGAAAGGGAAGATCCTGGGTCTCCAGACTGGCCATCCCTGCCAAGCAGACATCTCCACAGCCACTGGAAAGAGACACCACAGTACAGAAAATACCACCACTTGGCAGAGGCTCAAATTCAAACTGACCCCCAGCATGGTATTTTTCCTAGAAGAGTCTCTGCAGTGAACACAACTGCCAGTGCTGGGCAGGCTGCCTTTAAAACACACTTAGGTCTTACAAAGTAAACAAAGCAGTGTTTAACCTACTGACCCACAGCCCATGGGTCTGGTGGTGCCATGGTCTGGGTGGGTTATTAGCAGAATACCTCTTGCTAATTCATCAATGCACAGCAGTGTTGGCTACTCATACTCATTATTAGCTAGAAGAAGCTAGCCTCTCATATCACCATTAACACACCAAGCCCCAGGGCCAACTCTGTCAGAGGCGTGGCTCCTGTTGTGGAGCTGCCTGTCCTGATATAGGTCAGTGTTTCACACATTTTATCAAGGACAAATGTGTGCAAACACCTACTCATACACATAAACACAAAACTTAGCAGAGCCTTTAAAATACATAATTAACTAAACTGGCGGGCTGCACCTTGGCAAAAGATAACTCTGCTCGACCTGAGGGAAAGGAGAAGGATGAGGGAGACACACAAACCCTCCTCGTTATTACCATAATTTCCTCGACACCAAGCTGAAAAAGGCGGCGGCGTAACAGCGAACTAGCAGGTATTTCACTCCCTGTGGATTACAGGGTGACTCCATGAGGTGAATGGGACACATGCACATGAGATGGAGCTAGGCCTCAGGCTTATATTCCCTGTCACCTCTTGGAAAGGGACACACTAGAGCACACAAAAGCAGGAACTGACACATGTACCACATCCACACACATTAACACACACACACACACACACATCTTTGTGCAGAGAGTTATAATGGCATTCAGGCTTTGTAGAGCACCCCTGAGTGTCCTCCGAGGGTATGAGGTATGCAAATGGAGGGTAATTTATTTTATTCACAGTGGAGCAGATCAGCTCTACAGCGATGTATGTTACAGGACAATATCCATTGTTAAATCCACCGTGAGTCCAAATCTTGAACAGGGAGGCCATTGATCCGTTCAGCTGGGTAAAATTAACTCCCGTTTTCAGCTCCATTAACAGAGGAGATGACTATGCATGGACACAGACGCTAACCTCTCAATGGCCTGTGACTGAAGCATCAACACTGTTAACAGTGTGTGGACTGCACTGTGATGCTAAGACATCAAAACTTTAACCTGAACCTGAGCAGTTTTGGTCTGATGGACTGAAATTACAATCTTCTGTTGTCACCAAGGTCAGAGCTTCAACGACTATGAAAAACATAACAGACAAACAACATCCTTACTTCAGTCCCTTTCTCTATGCATAATGCTGTGCTACGTCCCCTACTGTGAAAGAGACACAGGCCCACACACACATAACTTTTTCCAAAGATGAACCAGAAAAGAGCATGGCCCAGAGGCACAGACTGTCTCTTAGTGTGAGTCAAACTAATGGACTGCTTCCTTCTACTGTGGCCCAGACCTCTCTCGTTCCCTCACTCATCACATCTTCAGTGCAGCCCCTCCTTCTCTCTCAGCCTCCATCCCTCCTCATTCTTGGTCCTAACCTCTTGTTTACTTCCTCCCACCCTCGCTCGTCCTCTTCGGGATCAATCTGACAGCAACAAGACCCATGTACACAACACAGTCACGTGCGTGTGGGTGACAGACAGGCTTTTGGTCGAAGTCACTGCTCTAAAAATACAAGCACAGAAAAATCCTGCTCATGCAGAGTCAAATGATGCATGTGCATAAATATGCACACAACTATAGGGTGGATTCTGTTCCCCACAGGGACCAGCACCAACAGAAATCCAACTAAATCCAGCAAACACACACATCACAACGCTGCTTTCCAAGCACAGTTCAGGATGACCTATATATGGGCCTGTATGTGCGGCTACGTGGGTCTAATCCTGCAGAATACACTAACACTTATACACGACAGAGGGTGTCGGTGTCTTAAAGCCATCCCTTTCTTGACTGCGGTGTTGTTATTTGGTTGGGTTTCCCTCCAGTTAATCCAGTCTCTTTCAGGATCAAAAACCACAATTGGTGCTTGAGTGGAGTCTTAAAGGAAGCTGTGGCTGTAGCAGCTCACCACACAGAGAACAGCAGGTCGACTGATAAAAGGCCCCCTCTCCTTCTGCAAACTGTAAATCACAGACAATCTGTTGAATACAATGAGTATGGATTCGATTCAGAAAACCCATACACAGCTGACTCAGTGCACTGGTCTCACCAGAACTTGGCTGAACGCTTAGTTTAAATGGTGATTTTCATATTTTTACGTCATACGTGAAGGCAGAAGACAGACAGAGCGGGAGGACTTCTTTTTGGGTCCACGCTTGTGTCCTTTTGAGTGAGAGACAAAGAAATTGCTTGTGACTGTGTGGGATAAAAAAAGAGCACACACTGTTTTCAGGCTTGCCTAAACATGCACTACGCGGTGCAAGTCTTATCACCCTGTCAACAGTCAACCATCTCTGTGACACCGCAGAAGTCCCGTAACCAGTCAACCTGCTCAGACTGACTGACTGTGTCTGTCAGGCCTGCCAAGCTCCTGATTCACACGGAGCGTCTGTTTGTACGCCCAATGAAGTGCTTTATTCAAGACCAGCAGTTTGGATGATACCGTCGGTTATTCACGTGTCAGTCACAGCACAAACAGTTTTCCCTCATACAGATTTTCTCCACCCATTCAACTGCCTCTGCTGAATATCCAAGCAAAGTGACTGCCTCCCTTGTGGTGTACTGCTTCTCTTCTTGTGCTGCTCAGTTCCTTTATGTGCGCTATCAACTTGGAAAGTCCCCAGGTGTGGTGCAGGTACCACAGCTCTTTAGCAGAACAAAGACAGTGCAGTGATGTAAAGGCTAATGACTGGAGAGGCTGGGCCACCAGACAAAAACACTGGAGCTCTAAGGACTGATCCTGCTGCCATTATTTTTGTAACTGGCCCTGGTTATTAGTCATCACAGCAGCAGCATGGGAACATTCACAGCCATATCTACTTTAACACGCACACGACTGTCACAACACTCTACTTCATGGCAATGGATCATAATTATATGGATAAATGTTAATGATGTACCAAGCTTTGCTACCACCCTCTCTGCAGGATTATAAAAGAAAGGCAATTGTAGCAACCACAATATAAGTCATCTGTCATATTCTGTAACCAAAACCATTATTGTGAAGGGGGCTCACAGTGGTCTTACTGCTCCTGCCTATGTTTTTATGTCTGTATAATATTCCCATAGAATGAAATGCATACTCGATGTATCTTATATTTACATGATGCCTCTTAAGACTTACTCCACGGTTTCTGTAGGGCCTTATTTCACAGAGAATGGCTGAATATTGGTTGAAACGTTGGGACTTCGTGTAAAAGAGCTGCTCTCCTCTTACCCCAGCAGTGGATATTATTCCAAGTGGCCTGGATGAAAACCTTCACAGTCCCTAACGATGACCAGATGTGCGGTGTGCATGACTCATGACGGTCTGTGCCCTGCCCTTTAATCGCTGCAGCAAGTTGCCAACTGCCACTAGGTCAAAGCACACGGTGTCATGCCAGAGTACTGTATGTCTGAGCAACTGTAGCACACGACCCATGCAGGAGGAGGATGAACAGCCACGGTAATGAAACTGGGAATGCAACCACTCCACGGCGTAGAAGAAGCCACTAATGCCCCTTCACTTCATTGTAGTGGAACAGGCCTGCCTCTGTTAAAATAACACAGTGTTACCAAGGGGAATAAGACCGCAAACATAACATTAAGGTCGCTGTAGATAGAATTATGATGACCACCATTAGTTCCTGCACAAATATTACCACGCTCTTCGTGCGTGCGGCGCCTGCGGGGTATTATGAGGAGCTAATTGGAAAGCCCCGGTGACGTTCACCGTGAAAACCCTGAAATAAATCCGAAATGCAGCACTTACTTGCCAATGACCTCGCAGAGCTCGTACACATCTTCAAAGAGAATGTCGTCGTCCGCCATAGTCCGACCCCGGCTGGGGAATAATTATCCCCAAAATATGCGTCCCAAACCGGTTATATATGCTCCCGAAATGGTCGAACACGGAGGCCACAAGCAGCTGACCGCCTGGCAGAAATAACGGACAGCTCGCCACTCGCACCGTCGGCTGCAGGGTGGTCGGTAAAGAGTTCCACAGAAAGGTTTCTAATTCCCAGTTGTTGCCTCCTTTCGTCGACCCCCCGCCCCCCCAAAAAAACGCTGCGTCGCCGTGGGTGAATCGGCACAGGGAGAGCTCAGTAATCCAGTTTGGGAGTCCACCGGTTCGGCCCCGCCTCTCCCACAGCTTCCCGGTATCGTGCTCCTGTTTGAAAAAGCAAAGCGCACACAGATAATAGTAAACGACTCCGCCGGTGTGTCTGCTGCTCCCGTTAACGGCTCCGGCTGTTTACACTGGCCGAGGGAGGGTGAAATGCCCGAACAGACCCGGTGGACAGCTACATCAGGCTCGGGTTACGGCACTGATCCAGGTGGGTTACACGGATCTTCACATCCCGAACAGCCACGGGTTACACTTCTCGGGGATGCACACACGGTCTCCGTCTCCGTCTGCTCGGCTCGGCTCGGCTCGGCTCCGCAGCACTTTTCAGCAGTTGGTGTGTGTTTTCTTCCTCCCTCTGTCGCCCGTCTGCCCGGACGTTTATCTCCACGGAGCTTCCAGAAAACCGAGCTCCTCCCACACGGGAGTTATGAAACTGCTCCCCTGTCCTCCATTTTGGCGCCAAGCCGTTACCCAGGCTTCTCCTTTCAGGAGTATGGGATTTGAGCCAACATGGCGGCGCGGCGGCGCCATGAAGGCTTTTCTGAAACCGCAGTTTCCTCAGGACTTTTGGAGTTCCCAGTCGGAAGCGAGGAGGAGTATGAATGAAGAGTATCCGTGAGGGTTAGACACTACTCCGGCCATCGATTTTATGTCACTGTCTTTTATCTGTCTACGTTAATACGTAAATAATCATTATTATTGTTATTATTATTATTATTATTATTTGTTTTTTTCTGATCTTCATGGTGAATGTATCACTTATTCACTACTGGAAAAGTAAAAAAAAAAGAAAACGTGAATGTGTTGTGAATCCTTCCACTTCCGCAAAAACATTTTTTATAGACAGAGGCAGGTGGTAGTGTACAGGAACAACATTCACACCTTTTACCATTTACACCTTTGCATCATATCCCACCCAGGTAATGCTAAACCTGTGAAATACAACAGCTTACAACATGAGTGAATTCATCCTCTGAATCCAACACTGTTTAGGCAACTGACGCTTGGATGCAGAATTATGATACAACACAAAAGTGAGATAACACTGTCAGCGTGTTTCTCGACAGCTCTCATGATTGGAGTGCGCTGAGCCTCTTGAGCTGATTTTTATGTGGAGCTGATGCTCATCTTTCACAAACTGTGCTACTAGCCCCCAAAATACATCCCAACACAGAGCTGTAGACATGGGAGCACAACATACAGACAAGTGCTCTGGCAGGCGCAACACATTGCCAGATGATTGCCTAATTAATGGTGAATAATTAAGCAGAGTTAGCAAATCCAAGATGATGAGATTGTTCTTTTATTTATGATTTTTCAACAAACAGGGATTTGATGTAATTAAATAAGCCCCATCGCAGCTACTGTAGGTATTGTTTTTCCTCCCCTCATGCATGGCTGCTCGTGTAGCACAATGATCTTTTATTTAGGTCGTTTGAAACCTCTGTAAAATTTGGGGCCTTGCTGATCATGTGAGATGTGCTCGTGAAGAGGTGGGAATGCTGTGAGGTGATGATGAGCAGGAGGCAATTTGGCTTAGGAATAAGAGAAATCAGGACATCAGAGAGAATCTTATCTCTAACCAACACACCCTTCCAGACTCAGCTGGTGGGTCAGTGGTGTGTGTGTGTACTGTAAATGTTTGTTTAACCTATCCACAGTGAGGAATCACAACCAGAGCTGATTTACTATAGACTGCCTGTCGTGAACTGTGCAGCCGTAAGGAGGTTTCCATCCACCGCTTCTTGTGTGCATTTCAAATTGTGCTGTAATCCAATTTGATGGTGTCATTTATTAATGGCTGGTAAATCCAAGTCTCTCAGGCATTTTGTTTTTCCAGAGAACCCTGATGACATTATCAGGGTTATTTTTTCACAGATTTTAAAAAGCTCCTCCAGAACCACTGAAGACATCATACATCTGTTTTGACAGGCTGAAGGCTGGGACATGCATGTGGTTGGGTTTAGGCAACAAAAGGCACTTCAGGTTAAGGTTATTGATGGACTGTGGTTTTGGCTGATAAACAAGTTGTGTGTGAAGTCACTATAAACTTTTTCTGTATTCCCTAACTGCCGTGCAGTGAGTGCCTAAACATAACCATGAAAAAATGATATGAAATATATTGTCACTGAGCAGTTCACTGATGCTTTCAGTATCAACATTTTACGACTTGTTTGACATGTAGATTGATGGCATTTCCTTATTATTTTGAAGGAACTAAAATCTAGGCATCATTAAATTTCCCCCAAAATGTATTTGCTGCTGCAAGTCCGTAGTATATAAAAGTAATTTTTAGAGGACGGGGTTATGTGACGACACATTGTAATGGCCGCTGGAAATGTGCTTTTATTTGCATTAAAAACTGTAGCCTCAGTGATCACATTATTCTGTCGTTTGATGTATTTAATATATGCTCTTGGTTGGCCGTCCTCTCTGCAGGAAACTAATATGGCTCCCCACAGAGAAAACCACCCTCTTCAGAAGTAATCCGGTGATTTGTGTATCAAAGACAGGAGACTTGTGCTTCAGGGAGCAGGTAATGTAGCAGCATCGGTTATGATTATGATGCACAGCAAAAGTTCCAGCAAAAGATTTTGTGGTCTTATCAACGGAGAGACAGGTAGAGACAATCTCAACACTTCTTCTTTCAGTGTTTTCTACGTTTTGCTCCATTTTCTAACAAACAGGAGATGTTAACGTTTGTGTGCTTGCCATGCAGAGAGCAGAACAGTGTACCAGCACAATAGGGCTTGTGAGTAGTATCACTGACTTAAGTTGTGTAACTGAAAGTAATTTGTGAGGAAACCTCACAGTAGTTGACTTCTAAAGCAGTGATGAGAGTAATGTTAAGTATGAAGAAGACAGTGTGTGTTTTTTGTGTGTGATGAAGTGATGACTTTGATGTAGGAGGAGGATGATCACAGTGTGAGTCCTCACGTCTGCTGAAGGACGACAGGATGTCATTCGGCTCTGTTTTCTTTCACCATTTCTCTTCCTGCTCACTCTTTTATGAGCTTTTGATTGGATAGTGCAGAATGTAAACTCTGTGCAAAGATGCACAGTAACATTTACATTTACAGAGTACATTTACTTTAAATATGTACTCTATCTACTCTGGAAGTACACTGTAGTATTTCTTTACAACGTGCTTCTTTCTTTCCCCTGATGTGTCTGAGTTTAACACAATTTTCATGCATTTGTTTAACAACAGTGTTAACACGAGTAACACAAACTGTTCAGATATCCAACATATCTAACATTCCTCCATTAGCTTGTGAACGGAACATCTGCTTGTTTATCTGCTAAATTCTCCACTTTGTTCACAAGCTATTCTCCACCTCTGCCTGCCTGGGGTTTGGTGCTGGGCAGGTGGTGCACAGAGGGATTATCAGAGTGTTCCTGCAGAGATGGTAGATCGTAGCAGTGAGACAACAGACCAAAACACTGAGCTGGAGGGAAACTTCAGAGCTTGGTGATAACTGTGTGTCATCACTTTAACTGACCACCTTCACATCACACATGGTCATTGATTCATTGTTAATATGGAAATATTGATTATTGCAGCTTTTTTTTTAAATGCACCATAAAGTTTTAAAACAGCTTGTGTGTAACAGAGGTTTGCTAGATTCAGTCAAACCTCTGAACACATGGTAGAACATTGCTTATGCAAGTGCAGTGTATTTGCTTTAGAAACAACAGTGTTTGCTCTGTACACATCTCTTTAAACAGCCCAGTGCCGGGGACTGTTTCTGATGTGTGACTCACTCCATCCAGCCCCAAGAAGCACAGTGGTACACATCACAGAGGCAGATCATGACAGTGTTGCTTAATGACATCCTCTGCTGGTTTTGGAGTATTAAGTCTTGCCCCTGGCTGAGTCTAAAGCAAAGGCTTGTTCCATTTTGGAAGAGTGGAGTAAACTGAACTTCCCCACTAGGAGGCTTTAGGAAAAATATTGCATGTAGAATGCATCATCCTTTTTCTGCAGGAATCCATTTAGGAGCTGTTTGTGTCTTTCCTGTAATACTCTGACACTGACGCTGATACCTTTGTCCCCACAAGTTAAACTCACACAAACACATAACCCCTTCTTGCTTTTTAATGATTCTCCTACATTATACATTACATTACATTACATTAAATTACATTACATGGCATTACATTATTTATTTATTCATTTATCTCTGGCCAGTTTTGGGGAATTTGTTGTACACATCCTTAACCGTAACACATCCTTCACAGGGACAAGAGAAGACCACAGTTTTTTTTTTCTCTGCTCAGGCAAATGTCAGCAAGTGTTATTCTTTCACTGACCCAAAGCCTGTCAATGGTCATCAGCAAGTCAATTTTCCTCTGCGTTGCTGAGACTAATTGTGTTCCATATTGTCTCTGGGGCAAAGCAAAGCACACAGAAGGTTATCATTATGAGCCTGCCTGATCCAGCAAAGACAGAACCTGTCCTCACACTGACTAGTGGCTCATCTAATGTTATTAACAAAACAGAAATCAATGCTGGTTAACATGGACTGGATCAATGGACTTCATGGCCCACAGGATGGATGAATAATTTGGTTACTGGTGGAGCTGACACAATGAATGAAAACCAAGGTGTGTCTGTGTGTGTGTGTGTGTGTGTGTGTGTGTGTGTGTGTGTGTGTGTGTGTGTGTGTGTGTGTGTGTGTGTGTGTATTTATTCTTGTGTGTGAGTAAGAGGAGGCTCATCTATCTCGCTGACTGCAGCAGAGGTGCTGTCTGCAGAGTGCTTATCAGGGACACGGTGAGCTTTGGGGAGGAGACGAGAGGAGGAGACAGGAGGAGGAGGAGGAGGAGGTATGAGATGAATGGTAAATGTTGTGTCTGGGTTTAGCAGAGCTGCTGTGTTGGGATGCAGTCCACAAGAAAAACATTCTCTTTCTTCTGCTGCCCCAAGACCACACATGTCCGTGGATACTCTCACACAGAAAGCGGCACAAGTGGGTACTTGAAGGCAAGTACCACACGTGGTTATGTAATCCATCTTTACCAAGCTGGAGTCCTGAGGGTACAAACGAGATTCTCTTGTTTTTTTCTGTGATGGCTCATGAAAAATCTTCACCTCACTCCACTCCAGACTTTCACTTCCCAAACAGCGAACATCTTCCGTGGTACTGAAAGTACTAAAGTACAGTTTTGAGGTATCTGTCCCAAAGAGCTAAAATTATTTAAAAAATTAACAAAAGCAAAGGTTACAAAAAAGTCCAAGAGATTACTACACCATTTTGTATGAGAACTGTGTTTCTTCTTCGTTCCTCTCTCATTAATCACCTCATGACCCCTCAGATTTATCTGGTGACTCTTTGGGGCCCCTACATTGGGAACCACAGGACTAAACTAGCTAACTGCATCTGAAGTAGTTCAAACCAGCTCCACCTGGAGCAGCTACAACAGGAAAATATGTCTTACTGATGGAGGCATTAGTATAAACTATGTACTGTAGTGTAGATAAAACTAATATGCCAGTAAAGGGCCTTTTCTGCAGAAGCAGTACTTTTACATTTGATATTTTCAGTTCATTTTGCTGACGATACTTTTATGGGATTTTAAATGTGAGACTTTTAGGTATCGAGTATCTTTATATTCTTGTGTTACTGCTTTTACTGAAGTAAAGGACCTGAGTTCTGCTTCTGGGTGTCTTCTGTTGACGTGTTCGCCAAAGCCCTTCATTTCTTCATGGGGGTGCTGATGGGCTAAACTAAACCAAACTAAACCCTGAGGAAAAGGCGTAAAAGGGGCAGCCACATCCCCACACCTCCTGCCTGCTGGACGCTGACACACCAGGGCCAGCTGGGTAGGTGTGATCTGTCATTACTTCCCAGAGAGAAGACATAAACCACTTTGTTTGTTGCGTGTGTGTGTTTTGTCTGGGGAGGCATGTGTGTCTGCTGTGCACACTCTCACGGCTCTTAAAATTTGATTAAGGAAATAAAAAATTCTTTGCAGCGGTTTGTGTTTGTGTGTGTTTCGAGTGTCGGTGTGCTCTCTCTAAATGAATATGCTGCCTTGAAAAATAGTTCTTTTGGTGTTTGCTCAATTTAATCTGCCCCACGGTGCTCTGTCCCCAGACAGGTGAGCTGAAAGACACGCTGAAGGAATGTAATGGACACATTTTTAATGGATTGTTGCTCTGTGCTGGAGAGGAAGGAGGAGAAAACACCATTATTCACTCTGTCTGGTCTTCATTGAAGACACACATCTGTGAGAGGCAGAATATTCAGACAGAAAGTCGGTTTTCTCTCTGTTCTTATTGTACAGTTATTATTGGAAGTAATGGGAGTAGTAGAACATTGTTGTTTGTATTAATGTTAGCTGTCATATAATTTACCATGAGACGGCACATAGAAGAGGCTCAAAAGTCATCAGGCTAAAACTCATACAACTTTATTTAACTTAGCACAAAATATGGTTCAGAAGTTAAAATAAGTTTCATCACAGAAACATGTACTGTATGTTTGACACTGATCCAAACAGGCATGTTTAAAAGACCATGACAGCCACTCTTGATTGTTACTGACTTCACAAACAGCTTCTACAAGTGGCCATAGCTAACCAACCCTGCTTCGTCCAGAAATTGCAAAAGTAAGTGCAGAAGTTTGGTGCAGGTAAAGGCAACATGGAGCAATGTAACGGCTAAACAATGCTGTGATGTCTGAATTTGTCACTTCGACGTTCATTTTATTGCTAAATACATGAATAAAGCCTGGCAGAGAGAAGCGTGTGCAGGTGTGGCCATTTCCTGCCAGTCTTCTTATCAGCTGCTGTCATGTGGTGAGAAACACTTTAACTTTTGTGTCTGAGGCTGGTGACATGCTGGGAGGTGGGTTAAATCACCATGGAAACGCAGGCAGCACAGCTGGATTTATTTCATATATTTAGCATTTCCTGGAAAATAGAGTGATATTTACAGGCACTGTACATCAATCTGCTTAATCTATCAGCTGTGCACGTTGACTGTGAAGGCAAGTGCATTAAAAGCTGACAGAAATACTTTGCTTTCCAGAGTGAGTTATACTTTATCAGAAATACACTGAATGTTTTATTAGCTTTTTCAGGCTTTTCGCCAACCACATTTACTGCTGCGTGTTTAGTTTGCTGATAGTTTTTCATCATATTCCTACAAGTTGTGATTTGCATGAGACAAACTTTTTTCTGCTCTCAGTGAAAATTAAACACACTCTGCTTTAATGATGACGCAGTGATGATGATGAGCTGATGGACTTGTGTGCACGCTCTATAACTGTCCTCCATCAGTCACGTCAAGCTTAACTGTGTTATCTCCTGCATTAAAGTTATTTGACGTTGCTCATATTCACTCATTTGTTCTTCAGAGCAGAGAATCTTAATGATGTTTTCACAGTTTTAAAATGATGAGACTGTGAATAATAACATTTACATAACACTGACATTATATACATTTAATTTATTTACTATGTGTGTACTAATGTTTTTACATTCTATTTACACATTTACAATTAGTTTAATTACATTGTTGACTATTTGAATTTTAACTCTCCTCATTGCTTGGTTGCATGTTGTTGTTGCGTTTGCCATTTGAACATGCTTTTAGCTCGCCTGGAGAGTTGTGCGACTGTGGAGCCAGTTGAAGTCCACCTCTGTGAGACCAGTTAATGTGGACTACTCGCCTTGTGACACCAACTATTGCATTAAGTAGTTAGCTTTGTCACAGGCACCAGGGCCCCTTTCCTCGTTTACTGAGTTTGCTGTGAGTTTGTTGATAATTTGGCATGAGTCTGAGAGTTTCAGTTCCCTGAAGAAACTGTACTTTCATAACATGTTTACTCCACTTGTTGCCTGAACAGCTTCTGTTTGTCAAACCTGCAGCTTAAAAGGCTCAGTCAAAGTGAGGTGGACTGAGAGAACAAGGCCTTTAGACATTTTCCTCTCCTGTGAAGCTGAAGCAATAACAAGGGAAACTTTCTGATGAGATCACATCCTGAGACAAGATCCTTCAACTAATCTGGACTATTTATCGTTTTGAATATTAAGGCTTCCCCGAGAGGAAACCTGTTTGAATCTTACGTTGCACTGCAGTACAATAACACAGACACTGAGTAGATTTTCTTGTTCTCCCTTGTTAATAATGAGAATCTTGGCCTAAAGGCAATTTGCTACACCACCAGTAACGTGTACTTTATGCTAAATATCTATTAACAGGTCCAGTAACGCTGTGTAATGGATTCATTTCAACAACAGTCCAGAATTGTATTTGTTTCATCACTTGACTCTTGGTATGCAGTGAAAATAACACAAGCTCTAAAGTATTAATTCATAGGGTGATTCATTTACACCACACTGGTACTGGTGTGCAACCTGACAACCAACATGTCTCCTGCATGGACAGTGTGTGTGTGTGTGTGTGTGTGTGTGTGTGTGTGTGTGTGTGTGTTAGTTCATTCACACTCCACCTTCCACACAAAGATACTAACAATACTTCAGATTAAAAAACCCAGTGTTTGTTTTCCTCTGCTGTTGAGGTGAAGTAAATTTCTCATGAGAGATTCTGCTCAGTGTGTGTGGAATCCAGTTGTGTGCGTTGAACGAGAACCTGGTCCGGATACTAAACATGTGCTGCATGCTATAAATCAAACATCTCACTCTCTGTATTGGTCTGATACAGATTTCTGTTTCCTAACTGGAGGCAGAGCTGCAGCTGCAGGCCATTGTTTTTAAGACCAAAGCAGTCTGAAAATCCCACCTGACATGTGACATACTAATTACCTGTGCTGTGCTACAGTTTGTGGGCAGCATACTGACGGAGAGACTGCACCCTGTGATGAGGCAGCGTACCTTGAACAATCCAGACACTGAGCTACAAGGAGCAGAACTGAGGTCAGTTATTTCATTTCAGTTACACTTGTTTCTTTTTCTTTCCGGGATTTAGAGACAATCTTGTTTTCAACATTCAGTTTTACAACAGCTCAGTTCAGAGTTTAAAGTTTTATGGGAAGGGGGGAGATTGTCCTCCAGCTCCTTATGTAACATAAACCGATGGATGTTCACATTTTAAGCCTGTTGTGTTGAGTACACACACACTGCAACTAATGCATCCACCAGTCTGACAACATATACAGTCTGCAGCAAAACACACTGCCAACACACACAATGCAAACAGTAGAGAAACACAGATACACACTGAAGTCGAGCTCCCTGCTGAAAATGAGCAATTTAAGCTCATTTCTGTGATTTTACAGTTAAAGTGAAAGTCAAAAATCATAGAAACATATTTTTAGCATCAACATTACACAAACATACACACAGAACAGGCACTTCATTCACTGAACTAATTCTGATTTTCATTAGTGGCTTAACGCTGTTATTTTTAGGCAAATGTGTAATGATTCATGCAGAAAACTTAATGCAACAACAATTAAAACACAAACCGAGTCAGGGGAACAGAATCAGATACCAAGAACAGAGACAGACAGACAGACACAGACAGACAGACAGACAGACGTGTTAAAACAGACAAAATAAACAGTGTAAGTGGTGACGTTCCTGTCATGCAGCAGGTGATAGAGTAAACTAAGCAGATTACAGTTTGTGGAGCCGAGGTGGATGACAGACTGAGGCGTGCCCTTGTTACATCTTTGGGACTCAGCCTGTGAAATGGCGACGTGCCTCTGGGATCAAACTCATCAGATGTAAAGTAATGAAGCATTCTGAACGAGCACAAGCCTGAATGGAGATGTGAACGTATCTGCTTCTTTCTGCTGGCTTTTACAGATCGGCTTGTTTTTCTCACGAATCACTGCAGGAAAGTACAGTCTGAGAAACGTCATGCAACATTTGGCAGCAGAGCATCATGGGTAACGAAGAGATGCAGCCGTCTCATAACGACGTATTGTGATATTACAGGAGGAAGTTACACACACTTTAGTTATAACCATCACTCATGAAACAAACTTTAAATGCAGAAAACCTTTTTCATGGTATGAGAATCTTTCATCTGTTTCTTTAATATTTCTGGATTCTGATCATTGAGGCATGAAGAACAGAACAAATACGGAAACATAACATCTTGAGTTTGTCCTCTCTCCATCTACGATGTTTTAAACTCAAGAGGCAAAGCAAATTCCATTCCTCTGCTTCAAGCACGTTCTGTGGTTACTGTGAACACAGTGCTCTTTATGTTGTCTGATCTACTCTACACATATCCTATAAAAACCCTCCACGCTTGTGAATCAGTTTTTGTTGGTCAGTTTTCTTAAATGACTGATGGCTGAATACAACAGTTATCTGTGGACCCTCTGCTTGCTGAAACCATGCATCAGAATAATTTGTTTGAGACTCACTGATGCCTCTCTCCATCTCCATCTTTCTGTTTTGCTGCAGCTCGTCCTCAGGATTAACTCTGATGTGTTTGCACAGTGTGTGGCGTTGTAGAGGGCAGCCTTCCTGCAGGCACAACAGGCAGAATCATACATTAATATGCTCTGTACATGGGGAACCTTAGTGTGGTGTCTGTGAGGTGTGTTATTCCAGTGTAAATGTATTAAACTGCTAATCGTGATCAGTTTCATATGTTCTTTCCTTTAAATAAGCATGTGTGGTGCAGCACATCATGATACACTGTAGAGGATCCTCATTAGCGCTGACATCTCCATAAACCCAGCACCAGCCTGTGGAGATGTCACATTTTAGCCCAGTGGGAACCTGGAGCTCAGTAGTACACTCCTCACACGGCGCACACAACACAGGAGGCTGCTTTAGATGAGCTCATCACTTTCATCCCCCATGATCTCAGCCTCAGGCCACAGGGATGTGTCTCCTGCAGCTCTCCACCCTCTCTTTTCCTTTCTTCTTATCACACTATCAATATGACTTCATTTCTCCTTCCTCTGTCTTCTCAACACCCTTCTTAAATGTTTTTAAAAAACCATCTCAGGGATGGTTCGTTTCTCAAACCAGAGAGAATGTAGCCTAGTTAGACAGGTTCGTTTAATAGATGGGCAAAGGGACAGCCTGAGACATGTACTGGCAGATTTTATCCTGACTTCTGATACCTGGGTCTTGAAAAAGGATGTGTTTATAAAAGCCTCGGAGGTGGGCAGGATAACAGACATTAAGTTTACTGTGTCCACAGTGCACAACAAGTTTGTGAAATGTGCTCTGTTATCCTGAGTTTCCCCCCTCTCTAAAGCCATTTTCTCATATGAACTCCAGACAATGTATGTCTACAGAAAAATCCCACATTTGACAAACACACTTGTACGCACACACACAAAACAGCTGTCATAGCGGTCAATCACAGAGCTGAAAGCATAAACAACAGGGGAATCAGGTCAGCAGTGGAAACAGAGCAGCTAAGGACGAATATTCAAACACATCCTGCTGGGGCTTCAAAGGGGAGGAAGGCAGTAAGTAAGGATTGGATTTGGGTGCTGTTGGTGTGTGCTGCAGTAAAACCATCTCAGAGTGCTCTGAGTGCTTTATCTCCTCCTCTGCCTGGGCGACTGCCCCCCCCCCCGAAGGGAATTAGGCTATTAAAAACCACACACATGCATGCACACACAGTTGTACATGCTGGACTCACTCACTGCATGCATGCAAACACACACGCATGCACACACATTCACCCAAAACTGCTGCCAAAATATGGACAGTGCTGTACATCTGCAGCTAGCTCGCTGGGTCTAACATACCCTCCGGGTGAAAATCCACAAGGGCCCCACGCCATTCCTAACCAATACTGTGCATGTAGAGGCAAGAAGAGAAAGCTGCCAGAAATACACCAGTCTGTTATTATTCTCACCATGAAACTGATTACAGTACAGAGGAAAAAAACCCATCATCCCAGCCTCACAGTACGCACATGGCTTTGTACACAACAGAAAACCAGAGGGTATATGTTGTTAACGGTGCGTGATTTTGGGATACTTTCAGCCTTGTGCTACAGGAGGTGGAGGACTGATAATGAGTGTGGAGACAAGGTGTAGTGACCAAGAGTTGTCTAAATTTAAAGGCATGGATAAACATTTTAGGGAACACCAAAGCCACTCTAACATCAGTGCAGTAAATTAGTGCTACTTTAGCTTAGCACAAAGACTGGAAACAGTCAGCCTGGCTCCTCTAAAGCTCACTGATGACACATTTGTTTGGTCTGTTTAAAAACTGAATCTGGGTCCTGGTGACAGTTTGCTGATTTACTTGTCCAACAAATCTTTACTAACAAATTTTCATAAAGCCTCAGAAACAGTCTGCAGACTGAAGGTACTACGGAAGAGAAGAAGAACATGTGAACTGTGATGCGTTCAGTTACTGCTGTATACACTGAAGTGCCTTGGAACTGTGAGGCGTTCACTTACAGATCAGCGACTGCAAATGAACAGTGATTCATGATTTTCACATAAGTTGCATTTGGGCGCTGGATGAATCTACTGATCTCCCCAGCTCCTGTGAACAGACTTCCATGAGTAAAATCAGGGGGTTTCCCTTTAACACATCAGTTTTTTCTCCCTCTGTATATTATCTGTCATCAGTAGCGAATACCACAGTGAGCTGTAGGTCCGGCTTATAGGCTTATGAGCTTTATAAACTCCGTCCTCAGACTGAAGTTCAACACAGTGAATGACTTTTGGGGAGAGTCTTGGCTTCTTCATGGACAGGGGAGGCTGTCACGGATTCATGGGGCCTATGGGAGATTAGGCTGGAGAGCAGCAATTAAACCACGACACAGCTCTCTATCTCCGTCTCTCTCCACCTTCCTGTCTCCTCCTACCTCATCCGAGACTCACACAACTACAGGTTACTATGGAAACTACTTCCCTCCCTCCCTCTTCAGTCACTCTTGGTCTGGCTCTTGCATCTGGCTCATCCTCATCTCTTTAACCCCCATTCATATCATACATTCCTCCTGTTCTTTGTCATCTCTTCATTAACACCTGTCACCTTTGTTATCGCTCCTCTTCTCCGCCAAGCCTTTTTAGTAGCATCACATTTTTCTCCTCTGTCCTGCAGCTTGCACTGTGAAACCAAGTGTCAGGCCTGAGCTGGCACAGAGAAAATGCAAGGAAGGTGCAAAAAGGAAGAGGGGTGGGTGGGTGGGGGTGAATAGCAGGAACAGTGGTAAAAGGGGGGTGAGACTGACACCTGACCAGAGGCAGCAGCTTCTGCTGATTACACTGGTGCATATACAGTAGGTTCAGTCAGCTAATAACATTTTGTCCGGTTAAATGAGATTTTGAAAGTAAAGATGGACAAATGAAGAATTCTGTACTTCTAGAACTTCACTGGTTTGTTTCCACATTGGTGAAGTTTACAGTCAAATGTGGAAGAAACTGAATTTTGAGAAAATCATCAGTGGATGGAAACTCACCCACATGTGCATCAGTGTTTCTCCTGCAGGCTGTTCGACATGTGCTGCCAGAAACTTTGCAGGCAGGTGGGAAAAGACTTTTGGGCAATGTTCCTTTAATACACCCATGGTTTCCACCTTTCAGTCAGTGTGGGGAAAAGGCAACATGGTGGACATGAACACTGACTTTAACTCATGTACATATATATTCTGGTCATGACTTCCAACATTTCTGATTTTTTCTGTTCAGCTTCATCAAAAATCCCTTAAAGGCCATTGTGTCACCTTTTCCAAAGCGGAGCTGACTGGCAAATGCTGCATGTGGAAATGAAGACTGTGGTTGTTGGCAGCTGCTGAGGTTTGAGAACACTGGAAACGGAGGTTGTATGAGACAACATTTGGACGTCAGAAGTTGCAGATGCACCCTGTGTTTTTATTTATTATTAAAAATAAATATTCATGCTGTTTGGTAGGATAACATATATATTAAATATAAATATAAATAAAAATCAGGTGTCTTTACCAACACAGGAATGTAGCTCACTGATCATGTGTCAAAGGTCAGAGTTGTTCTGTACAAATTTCCCACTGAAGAACAAGTGACAAAAAATGCGCATTTAGCTTCTAATGTCATGAATTTTCTCAAGGTAATTGATGCAAGCTTGACAGTGAAGTGCCTTGGGAACAAAAATGTTTATGGTGGAATAAACCTCAACGTCACACTTGTTTTTATCTGCCCTTTTTGAAGAGGACTAAAACAAATTTAAAAGAGAATATAGGATTAAAAGACTTTTAAGAGGAGTCATTTTTAACCGTGTGGGTGTGATGCATGAGCCTTCGTGCCATGTCAGACTGGCTGTAAGATCAAAGTTTCCTTTTTGTGTCACGAGTGGGAACAGTCACCTTTTTTTTTTTTTATCACAAACACTTTCATCACAATGATAAGTGCCATGTATTCATGCACATTTTGGATTTACTTATACTTTCATGCCAGGACTGTTAATAAACTCTTATGTTACGTAAGTGACCCCATTTCTGTAGCACTGAAACCATCCTCACTTCTCACCGTCTCCTTCCATCTGCTCAGGTTTTTCAGTGCCTCTGCTGCTGCTGAAATGGATCTGAAACCTGTGGCTGCACTGTGAGCGTTGCATTGTGGGTTGTTTGTAGTGTTAATGTTGCACAGCCAGCACAAAACATGTTCGTCGGTCTAACCTGCAGGAGTTTCTGATTCCTGGTGTGTTTTAAATACATTTGTGACGAGTGAAAACGAGTCCACAGCATCTCTGATGTCTTCACTGCAGAAAAGAACCAGAGATTTACATATTTATTTGTTTAGTATTTGCTCTGTTTCACGTTTCTCTTCTACAAGAGAAAAGGCTTCAGTGACGAGTGTTAATTGAGGATGAATGGTTTGTCAGAGGGTTTTAAATACGGGTCAATTTGATTCTCACTATCACACCAGATGTGCATTAACCAGCAGCTGAAAACAAAAGTGTTTTACTCAGCAAATTGGGGTTTTCCAGGTCATCATTTAACAGTTGCTGCACCAGCTGTACAGATGTTAGCTGTAGCTAGCTGGCAACGTACACATAAACCATGTGTGTGGAGAGTAACAGCAATAATTCCAGTTACTTTCCTCCAGTTTCTCGTCTTCCCTCTTGTTTCTGGATGATTATGAGGCAGAGTTACACGACGCAGGGACAAGCCTGAAATCTTTGCTCAAGTTGAAACATTTCAACTTGCTTTCATGCATCTTTGCCTCAGTTTGCGCTGTCTACTGTTAATTTGCATCAATTTGTGCCCACTCATGTCTTTGCAAGTTAAATCAAGTCAATTTCATTTTTATGGTCCACAGATTTGCCTCACAGGGCTTTACAATCTTTGCAACATGCAACACCGTCCCAAATGAGAAAAACTGACTGTTTGCATTCAGACTGTGTGAGCTGAGTTTTTCCTTTAAGTCTCAACACACCTTCTCAGTTGCCCTGCCTGTTTAAAAAATAAAACTGTTTGTGAGCTGTTTTTGAAGATTTACGTCTTCAGTAGGAACAAATGGGCTTTGGGCTGAGAGCCACAGGCAGTCGAAGCACAGAGAGACGGACCAACACGCTTCTGGTTTAATGTTTCTGTGGGATCAGCAAATATTAAATAAGGCCTTTCCTCTTAATATTTCTTTCCCAGCATCCCCCTCCCACTCTGCGGGCCCCACCTGTGTGGGATAGAGGTGAGGTCAGCCTCCCAGCCCAGCTATCAGCCATGCTGCTACACAATGCTGGCGTCCAGTGGAGCGTGTGAATGGGGTCATGCCTAAGAGATGGGACACGGAGAGTGAAGCTGCCATCCTTGAACAGGGAAGCGACCCTGCCTCCTCTGCATTAGCAATATCTGAGGACCTATAATGTCTCCTGCCCCTCAGTTGTTTGTCCCTTCTCCAGATGCTTAAAGGGGCCAAACACAAGGAGACAATATGTTCTGATGAAGGCTGCAGTGGTTTATATAAATATATCAGTGAGAAATGTCAAGGGGAGATGAGATGATCCATTCAATATGTTTCTGATTGTTGTAATGATTCCTCTGTTTCCCACAACATAACTCAGTTAACTGCAAATGTGTCATCCGTCTTTCTCCGCTTCTGGTTGTGTATAAATAGAAATTCTCTTATCAGTGTCTCAGGCTGAGAGGAGCCATAAACTAGATATGAAGAAAAAAAAATTTCATATTCACTCAATTGCTTTCCACCACTTGAATTCAATTAACAGGGTAATGGATGCATTCAGGCTTTCCTCACAGGTTCTGAGTTAAAGATTTCAGTTGGGTTTATAATTGAGTGCAAATGAATCTGCTGGCCTCAGAGGGGTGGGACTGATCTCTGGAGGGTCCTGTGTATATGTGTGTGTGTGTTGTTTGCTGTTGCATGTGTGTTGTGGTGTGTAGAAGAAGAATATGCACCAGAATTTCTTCCACATCAGATGAAACTGTCTGCTCAGAATCGTGTTCTTTTACATACATTCCCGTTCTCTTCTTCTGTGGTGTCCTCTGTGTATTCTTTGTTTTGTGCTAATTAGCGAATGTTAATATGCTAATAGGCTAAATAATTTCAGACATCATGGACAAAGGTAGCTCACACGATTTGTGCAAACTGTATTTTTTTCATTTGTTAAGCTGCTGCGAGATTCCAAACGAAGACCAGGAGAAGTGAACATCACACCAGTTCCCAGGTGTCTTCACCTGAGAGAAGAGAGCGTAACATCCTGAAACACGTCTCTGACCACCTGAGTCTTCTCGGCCTCTCAGGTCATCAGGTAGAGGCCTGCTCACTGTCAGTTTACTTACTGTGTTTCTTGCAGCTCCGACTTTGAACCTTTCAATCCAGGTTCAAAACCATGTGACTGAGATTCTGTTTCTCTACACAACACTGTGATCACATGATTTAGGGTCTTGATATCATGTAAAGGCTTTGTGGGGCAGGTAAAGACATCAAGATTCACTGTGCTGATGGCTCAAAGTGGGGTTTGTTAAAAGGTGTTAGAACAGGCAAACAAAGCAAAACAAACAAACAAACAAAAGAAAACAACAGCTCACATGAGCAGACAGGAACAGACAACCAGGTGAATGCAAAGGGGCAGGTATATGTGCTGGGTAGCCGATGAGGGAATTGGGAACATGTGTACAGGTGAAACAATGGGAGCTACAGCAGGACAGGAGGGGAACAACAGGCCCTGACAAGACACTGATAAACAGATACAGAGCTGGCTGTAGCCATGGCAACCTGTCATCCATCCTCCTTATTGATAAGAAGCAAATTGCTCATGCTTCCACTTGCAGGACATGTTCAAATAAGTGTCCAGATGTCTGAAGTCCAGAGCTGAGCGCTGGTGCGTGTCAAGCCCTTCCCTCTTCTTTAGATTCTCCTCTCACTCGTCCCACCTCGAGGGCTCTGATTTAAATTAATCCAGTCTGATGATGAGATATGAGCTTGTAACCCTGAAACAGAGATTTCTCACCATGTTTTACCAACAATATGTCCCCAAAATAGAATCCTCACTCTTTCTGTGCTGCAGTAAGGGTTTTCAGTGAGACCATGTCTGCCTGTTATTTTAATCTCCTGACTAATACCTTCCAATCATTTTAAGTAACCTGCTACTGTACATCTCAGTTAGATTGGCAGCTAGATTGTGTGGTAAAAGTAGTGCAATGTCGCATTTTGATGGCAGCATTCTGAAAGCACCGGAGGGAGGCGTCAGATCATGATAAACCATGTCTCTGCACATGATACAGAAAAAATGGAAGCACATCATTTCACAGAATCGTTTCACTGCTGAATCAAGTTAAATGCTAATGGATGGCAATCACAGAGGAACTGACACACACACACACACACACACAGCTGCATCCATGCCTCAAACACACGACCTCGGGTGACGGTTTAGTGCAGGCAGCAGTGCTGAGGTGTTGTTTTGTGACAGTGCTGTAGAGGAGACGGTGCAGAGAATGAAAGGTGTGATGAGAGAACAGAGGAGAGTGTTTGCTATCTGGTCAGGATTTCTGCAGAAATGGTTATTTAGCTGCAGTCAGCTGCAGTCAGATTGACATTAATGGGCTTCAGTGAATGTTGGGAAGCTCATGTGAGCCACACATGCAAACACAGTGGATGCAATTAGTACAGCAGTCCACCTTAAGAAGGTATTTAATTCAACACAAATCTTCAAATCATATTTTTCCCTGTTTAAAGATGTTTTTTTAAATCCCTAAAACGACTGTTATTATTAGGTGTTATTTTAAAGGTTCCCTCAGATCAGCTGATGTGTGAGGAAGAACGTCTCATGTGACCTCAGAGGAGCTTGGTAAAGCTGTGGTAAAACATTTACTCGGCATGGAGGCTCTAACGAAGGACAGTATGAAGCTGCATAATGGAAACATGCGATGAAGTCTGCACAAGTGACAGTGACAGTGGGTGACACTTAAATATTTTGAAAGTAAAATGTTCATTCCTTCACTGTACATGTTCTGAATGATGAGTTCACAGTGTGAGGGTGTGTTGCAAAGACTCTATGGACACTAAACTAAACGGGATTCCTGATGATTTCTTTTCTCCAGTGTCATGGAAGAGCAATACTAAACAACCAGGGACCTCCTTTATAACTGAACATGGCCCTAAATAACTTTGGAAGGTGAACATTTTTTGCAGCGTGCTCCCTCTCCTCTTATGGTTTAGTGAGTTTGAATGAAGAGCAACATCCTGTCAAACCACGTGTGACTGAGATCCACTCCTCTGGATGATTTTCTTATGGGGAAACTTTGATCCATCACAGCAGCCCTCGCCATGCTCCTCCATTGTTCCCAGTGGAATTTGATGACGTTCGTGTGTGTTCACACAAAAAGCTCCCCCTGCAGAGGTGAGCTCTCATACTGGGTCTTCAGTGAGGGGGAGTAATCAAAGAACACTCTACACAATCCAATCTACACAATCCAATATGATTAAGCCAGGCTGCCATTTGTGCAGACTAATTTAGAATGAGTTGTGATTAGCTAGTTCCACCCTCTGAGGCATTATGCATTTAAATGGGACACATTTAAACCAGCTGGGAATATGACAGTGGCAGCTGATTCCCCTAAGTGCTGCACTTCAGTGTTTATTTCTCTGCTTTCACTGTAATGGACCATTTACCTGCCCGGGCAGGAGACAGGAGAGTCTGGCCTTTATTGTGTGGAGAGAGAAAATGAGAGTGAGGGAAAAAGACTATTTTGGGTTCCAGGGTTTGACTTGTACTGCAGTCATTTCACTTGAGGGATTAAGAGTCAGGAAGCTTCCCTCGACTCTCCCTCCCTCCTCTGCTCCTTCCCTCTGCAGCCCAGGATGGATTTACTATTTACCCCAGTTATTTATCACTTTGCGATGGAGAGGCCTGCAGGGCTGGAGAGAGTGACACGATGCCAGGGCGACAGCTAAAACTCTCAGCCTTGTGTGATTTGATTTGATTACTCTCTCATCCACCATCGGAGGAAGCCCCTCTTCCCTGTGCGGCTGGTCGTGTAGGCGTCCTGCAGGGGGACAGGGAGATGTCACAGGCCGACATCAGACTCGTGCCACCTGTCATTTAGTGTGACACTAAAGGTGCTGGGTCATTTTCTGTCGCCGTAAAGTTGGAGTCTCTCATCTTCAGCAGCCCACTGGACTCTGCACAGACAGACGTTTGCAGTCGGAGCACCTGAGGAAATTGTCTCATTTCCCCCGTCTGTCCACATGTTTCCTTCACTTTCCTTCTCTCCTTCTCCACTTCCTCTTGATGTTTCTGCACCATCACCTCCTCTGCCCTCTCCCCTCCAAAGATTGTACCTCTTACCAACTTTTCTTGCTGCGCTCACTTTCTTTTGTCTATGTGCCCTGACAGAGTGAGTGATGTTGATCATTACCAGGCTCTGATGGTTCTGTATCAGATGAAATTTCATTCTGAGGTTAATGGTCCAGCTCCAGCACCGGGATCTTTGTGGAACTTCAGACTAAAAATAACCAACAGGCTGGGCTGTGTGTATGGAAGCCCTGAGAGGCAAGTGAGGATTAAAAAAAGTTCTGGTGATCCATTTTCTAAATCTGATCGACGGTCTTTGTTTTCGACTCCAGAACAGGTGAAACTAGAAGTACTGCATGGCAGAGGTATGACTGCACCACTACCCTGGTCTGAATGGAACATTCATGTTTTAGAAAACATTTTTTCACCTGTTCTAACGTCATGAACACAGAAGAGAAAACTTCAGACTTAGAAAATAAATCCCCAGATTTTTTGCCTCACGTACCTACTGGACACGTGAAACACAGAATTTTCTCAAAATTAAAGTGTCATGACTAGCCCCTAAGAGGGGCTGTTTTCTGAACATTTTCAGTTAAGAACTCTTTTGTGGACATTTTCAGCCT
>JBBMJY010000007.1:1651344-1665710 GCA_037833715.1 Toxotes lorentzi
CCCCCCCCCCCCCCCCCCCCCCCCCCCCCCCCCCCCCCCCCCCCCCCCCCCCCCCCCCCCCCCCCCCTCCCCCCCAGAGAGTGTCAGAGTCACACAGGCACTTTAGAGAAATGACAAAAACACTACGACTTCCATTAAGGCATAACAGATAACTACACTCACAAACACACACACAAACACACACAGACACACATGCACACCAGTCTTTGGGACAAGAACGGCGTGAGTCTCTCAGTGCCCTTCAAAACACGAGCAGAAGAACTCTTTTAGACCCAGTCTCCTCTATTAGGAAAGAAACCACGACTCCTGCTGCGACTAATGATTCTAACATTTGTGTTAACACAAGCATTTAACTGCGCATTGCAACTGTTAATCACAAGCTTTGTTTCTCCAAACGTCTGAATAATCCTTCATTTATTCACCTGTTTCCGGCAGTTTTGGAAGAGGCAGTGTTCACCATGGATCTAAAATGGCTCCTAATATTAACTCACATATCAGTTTTTAAAAAAACTTGGTGTGGTTTTGTTTAGCCACAGAACTTCCCCCTCGTTTTCATCTACAGTGAGAAAAATGATCATAAAACAGCAACAAACAGTTTGTGTTATCTAGTCTGAAGAAAGTACATTCAAACGCTTCATTACGTTCACCAAAAGCACTACGTTACCACTAAATACAGGTTTCACTTTGAAGAATAAAGCTGGTGTTCTCATGGTTTGGTTTTTTTTGGATGTCAACAAATCCCATAGAAACTGATGGTTAAATAATCTGCCCCGTTAGCCCCTGTCCAAACTGAGGACAAGCATCTTTAAAAACCCGTCACATGTACACAGTACAGTGAGTCATTTCCTAAAACAGCTGTGCACTGTTCTTCTGAACAAATGTTCCTCAGACAGCAGTAAATCCTGCATTGGTTGGGAAATATTTTTAGCCGTGAACTTGGTTTGTAAGTCTGGCACAGGAACAGTGTCGTGGAATTCATTTAAAATAAACGACAGTTAAAGGCTCATGTACAAACTGAAGTCTTCTCAGGAAATTTAGATCAATAGATAAAACTGACTCGACGCGTCTGTTTCAACTTGAACAAAAGTTTTGAGCTCATCCGGAGGCTGTTTGACTCCATCACACAGAGAGAAGAGAGTGAAGGAGGAAAAAACGGAGAGCAAGACGAGAAAGGAGCAGAGTTATCTGGAGTTCCTGGAGAGTCGGAGTGTGAGCTTTCACACAAAGCTTAGAAATACAAATAACTAAGCTAAGTCACTTTGGCTCGTGGGGCTGAATAAACACAGGATGCTCAACCAGAAGTCTGCACAAACAACATCAGCAAACTATTTTGCCTTCAGTCTGAACAAACTGTGAAATACCTAGGCACTGTAGTCAGGGAGTAAACACGTCCGGTGGACTAGTGTTGAGTATTTACAGCAGCAGGACAGTGAACGTGCGACAACAGAGCTCAAAACATGAGAGTGACTCACTGATGTGTTTTCAACAGTTTTCCGACGACGCTGGAGGCACAGAGGAAGAGGCTCCGCTGGGCGTCAGCTACAAGACGATGCTTGATTAAAGGATTAATTCATTGTTGGTCTTTGTTTCTTCATGGGATTAGTTGAACAGCAGAATATCACCAGCCTTATCCCCAAACCTCCTCTGTGATTTTTGTAATGAGCAACGGCACAACTGTTCTGTTCTGATGTTACTGGTTCTCGTCAACAGCCACAGCTGCTTGGCCAGAATGAATCAGCACCTAAAATCAGCAGAGGTAATTAGACACACACGCACACACACTTTGTACACCACAGACAAACACACACTCACAAATGCATGCATACAAACAAAGCTCATACACACACAATACGCATGACGAGTTCATAAACTCTCATGTGATCGGGAATGTGAATGTCATTGGCAAAGTGTGGAACTGATTCGATTTCTTTTTCCTTCATTGGTTTCATGGTTTCGATCTGAATTTGAACCTGAAGCAGATAAGATTAAAACGAAGCTACGTCTTCTTCACTCCTCTGAAAACCGGCATCTCTTCACCTCTAATCGGCCCGTTAATCTCACTCTGTCTCTCTTTTGTGCAGAGTGACGGAGCTTTAGTGTTTTGCATGAGCTGAACAGTCTTTCTTACAGCGAGGTCTTTCTCAAAAAACAGCCTACACCCTGCGTAGTTCACTACATACATAAAGTAGAACCACATGAGCACAGTGTCTATTGAGATGTGTCCCCCTGGAGATGCGGAGGAGTGAGATGACGGCTGTGGGAAGTTTAACTCCGGGGGAGGAGGCCCTTCTTGTAGGCCACCAGGCCTGCTGCTGTAGCAACAGAGAGGAAGGTGGAGATTCCCATGAACTTGAGGAAACCACCGACTGAAGGCAGGTTCCTCTCCCAGAAGGTGGAGACAAAGGGGAGAGCTGGAACCTCCTGTTCAGAGGAAGGTGGAGAAGGTTTAGGTTACATCCATATCTATGTCTTAACGTCTGAGTTTCATTAAGTTCATTAATATGTAGAGAGATTTTGCTCACCACACACTGAGGCTCCGGCTGCCAGATCTGACTCTGGTGGATTTTACCCATCGCACACATGACCTGCGACAGAACAGACCGGGTGAGTCGGTCAGGACACACACATCAAGATTTAAAGCATTTATTTCAACATGACATGCATTTGAGTTTGGCTCTGCTCGTGAGATTCTCTGGATCGAGTCTGCAGACTGTCCCTTAGCTCACAGCATGGAATTCAGACAGAAGTACATGTTCAAAATGGAAAAACTTTATAGGACTGAAAAGAAAAACAAGTGATGCTCAAATAATAAGTTTGTGGCAGAGCAGAGCTTTGAGTCTCTCTGTGCTCTGACCTCTCTGGCTGCCCTCTCTCCAGCCTGAACTGCCCCCTCCATGTATCCGCTCCATTCTGTGGCTGTCTCTGTGCCTGCGAAATACAACCTGCCAACCGGCTCCCTCAGCACCCTGGTGACAGAAACGACAGAGAACATGCGAGGTTACAGAGTTCCAGCTGATTTATAAGGTTTAATTTAATTAAATTTACTGCTACTAGTCCATGGTGTCATGGATGTTTGTCACTGACCACAACCACTACAGAAATATAGCTACACAACATTACAACATTATATCTGCCTTTAGTAACTTTAAATTCATGCCAAACAAACAGCCAGTGAACATGAGAGGGTGTGTGTGTTTGTGTGTGAGAGACTTACTTGCCATACTGGGTAAGGATTCCTGGGGGGAAATAGGCTGTGTAGCAGCCCCCAGAGTATTCCTCCTCACACCAGTTCTTCTCCTCATAGTGCACCGGCTAAAAAACACAAGTGGACACATGAAAGGTTCAACACGTGACTGTGTGTCTGCTACAGCTGTGGATCCAAAGTGGATCCAGTGGCCTTGAGGGCAGGTGAACAGAGCCACAAACATGTTTGAGGTTAACTACATCTTATGTTCTGTTCTGTTTAAACACATCAAAACACTCACACTCACAAAGTAAATCACCATTTACCAGGTAAACAACCTGTTAAATATCCAGTGATGTCAAAGTCACACAAAACAATTTCCCTCATTTTTCATCTGCTGCCACTGAAAATGTAGTAAATGTAAAGGGAGATAAAATAAATAAATAAATCCCAGTTCTCTCACATTCAGAGCCTCCTCTGAGCCCAGCACTCTGGAGTAGATCTCACAGATCCTCTTCAGTCTGAAAACAGACGAGAGTTTGGATTAAACCGATCCTGCAGCTTGTGAGAGCATGAATCTGTTTGTCGACACCACGTTAACCCACCTCTCCTCTTTGGTTAGACCTGCCAGTTTTCTGCACTTGCGAGCAAGAATGAATCTGGAGGAGCAGGAAAAGAGAAAATTATCCACTCGAAAATATAATAGTGAAGCAGCTCATGAAAAGACCCAAACAATGAATGTTTCTACAAGTACTGTGTGTGAGTATTAAAGCCTGATACATGTGATTCCTCTGAGCTGTAGAGCTCCACTACTGTCCACAAACCTCCTGCCGTTGGAAATACTTGTAACCAAGTGTGGATTAATCCGCAGTGGAAAATAGTCCCCAATAATTTCATAGTTTCCTCCTGGTTTAGTGCTGAGCTGAGTTTACTGAACCCTTAAAATGAAACAACCTGACTGTTTTTCTTCAGCTGAGAACCACAGATGTCTCTGAGCAGAACAGAGGAATCAGGAAGTACTGAAAGACAGACAACACGTTGCTGCTTCTGTTTTTGTTTTGGGTTTTTTTTGTTGTCCACGGTTTGGAAACACTGGACTGTCTGTGTGTATCTGTGTAGTTTTGCAGTGAACTGCCTGGAGCTCTGTATTCACCCCATAATCGCAGGTACAGTCCCATCAGGCTTTGTGTCATCCAGTGTCAGGCCAATGGGAGCGCCTTCCTCCTCAATCACCATACTGCCACAGTAACCTGGACATACACAACAGAAATTCCTATAAAGAACTTGGTTTTTATCTTAATGAACATGTCAGTGTTTTCTGTGCTCTCTGAATCAGCCAGTAGGGCTTCAGGTGCAGTCACAGGTAAAACACTGAACTCTACCAAACCTGTGTTTGGGGATTTAAAAGGACGCGAGCAGCAACAGAATAAAGCGATGAGACGAACACAGCAGTGACAGGAATCATGGGGACGGACGCCTGTGAAGCATCATGGGCTGTTTGACTGCTGAGATGAATGACAGCAGGTCCTCGGAGTATAAAGACACTTTATTTCAAACAGTATGGTGTGGGGAAACTTTGGAAGACAAAGTTAATACTGATTAAACCAAAGATTGTGTTTTTCAGCAGTTTAAAGAAAAATCTGCTGATAAGATTTAGAATAAGTCAACATTTAAAAACTGGATTTAGGACTAAAAATTCTGTGAAACGGAATCAGATCTGTGTGCACCTGACTGAGATGTGCTATCTTAGCATTTGGAAACAGGACCAGCTTTGAGTTAAACAAAGCAGAAGATGTTTAGTGTTGTTCTTCAGATTAACAGTCCAGAGAGAGGTTCTTCAGTAAAACTAAAAAAAGATGATTTTTTTAATGGAAGAGGTTGAAATTATGAAAAGACTTTAAATGGTTTGTTTATCTGCCTGGTCATTAAGAACATTTCTTATCAATAATTTGTTTTTACCTTTAGAACATGAATCAATTATTTTGGGTCATGAGGTCCCACTGAAATCATTTTAAAATTCATTCAGTCATATACCACTTCCTTCATACCCTTCTTCCTCCAGAAGTTCTCTCTGTAGTAAACCATGCACTTGATGACAGAGCCCATGGGGACGCGGTGGATCAGCTGGTTCCTCAGCGGCGGCAGCTCAGGGTTAAAGTGCATCTTCAGATTCAGACCAGGAGGGGTTGCCACAATCACATACTTGGCCTAAGACACAGACACACACATAAAGAAGAGAGAGGACACAAACACAAAGAGCACAGAACGATGTGAGCTGCGTCACATGGCAGCAGGTTGCCAAGCAACCAGTGGATGGCAGCACAGAACAAGCTGCAGCTTGTGATTCAGATTGTGATGGTGGAAGTCTGACGTTTTTTCAGATCAGTTTCTTCTTGACTGTAAGTGAAGACATAAACAGACGACATGCACTGTACAAATACTGCATGTTTTTATGTTATACCTATAAATATGTCTGCAGTCCTGTAAGCACTCACATTCTTCACTTCAATTAAAGTACAAATACTTTATATTGCATCTCTGCTTTATATACTGTTGGGTCCACTGGTTCCCAATCTAGGCGTGGGGTCCCTCTGGAGGGTCATAAGATAAATCTGAGTGGTTGTGAAATGATTGGAGAGGAAAGAAGAAAAAAAAAAACTGCTTCCATCTGAAACATGGCAAGGACACACAACTACACACTGATTTATGTGAGAAATAATGTTGGGAACCACTGGTTTAATCTTCAAGAATGAGTAATATCTTAGAAATTCATCATATGCTTTTAAATCTTATTTTCTACAGCCATCAAATAAATGTAGGGGAATAAAGTAGAATAAAATAGAATTACCCAAGTAAAGTTTGAGTACCTCAAAATGATACGGTGCAGTACTTGAGTGAGTGTGGCTGCAGCACTGCTGCTTTAATGGTTACCATGTAAGTCTGTTTGTCCACCGTCTCCACCACCACCATATCTCCGGTCTGGTCGATTCTGTAGACCGGAGACTGCAGCTTCACTCGGTCGCCCAGCTCCTTGGCCATGCACTCACTGATCTGACTGGAGCCGCCCATGAACTTCCTCTCCTGCAGAGGTGGACGAGAGAGCAGGCGTCAGTCCCCGAGGAGGACACACCAGTGAGACTGGAGGGATCCATCTGAGCTTTTTATGTTCTACTTGCAAGACGGTCTCAATCTATATTGTGTAAAACTGCTTCAGTCTGATCTCTGCAGTCTGCTCTCAAACTACAGGGAAAATGTGTTCGCAAAGCTCAGGCTAGCCACTGCTGAATGACAGAGAGGACTGAGGGGGTGGAGAGAGATTAAGTGCTGCAAAAGCTCTTGTACACAAAATTAAATAGACAGTGACCTTTTCCATATGGTTAGTGTCAACGTCTCTCTGTTCTCTCCGATCAGAAACACATGGTGTGCATTCCACTGTGGCATTTGGATGAATTTGCCAGTCGCCGGAAAATTATGAGCTAAATAAACTTAAATCGGTTCTGGAAACGCAGCAAGATGAGTCTGTGCTTGTCTCGTTTGATTAAGGACAAGATTTATTTGTTCAGGAGAACATTGCACTGAAACTGAGGAATACCCAGTGTTACACCTTATACAACTCTCTCCTTTAAACAAAATATCAAATGACTGTCTGTGTGTATGTACTGTAAACACACCCATGCATGCACCAGTGTGCATGTTTGAAAGGTCTCACAAACGGGAAATGACAATAGAGCTGTTTATCTAAACACAATCCCACTCCTCAGTGACTATGGCAACAGGGCCACTGAGCTTCAGAAAGCACGGCAGCAGAACGTTCCCTCCAAGAAAACAGCTTTTGTCAGGCTCATGGTTATGCCGGGCTGATCGGCAGTAAACGAAGGTAAATGCATGAAGGCTGATTGCTCTGATGCTCGACCCCCTGCTTTGCATGAGTGAATACATCTCTGTGGGCTACAGCGAGTTTAAGGCCTCTGTCCCTGCGCAGAGAGAGAGCTCCCACGTTCAGACATACCTGTCCTCCATTAGTGGTGGAGAAGATCCTCATGGTTCCCCCGCACTGTTTCACATACCAGAGGAACCACAGAGCCGACACCTCGTGGGGTTCAGAGGTCACGTTCACATTGACAAACAGCGTGGCGAAGCGACGAACAGTGCTTGGAAACAGGAAGAAGGATCAAAGAGTCGGAACGTCTCAAGCATCATGTACGAGATGTTACACAAGCATTTGAATGACAAACCTTTATTTGTTCTGCCAGTTTGGAACATCGGACAGTGAACAATCGAAGTTTGTTATCCTTCTTTCCCAAAGTCAGACTGACTCCTGGGTAAATTCATGTGTCTACGTGCAGTTTGAAAGTTAAAATACTAGATTTGCATAATTTATGCTCAGTTACTGGATGTGTAGGAATTTGACCACTTGAATCAGAGGAAGGGAAACACATGCATTTCTCCAGTGAACCAGATAATATGATTTGTAAAGCAGCACATTGCGCAGCCGTGGTCCCAGAGACGTGGTGGCAGAAACAGTGATCTGTGTTACCTGGTCCAGCAGATTTTTTCAAAGAGCTCCTGCATGGTCATCTTGTCCCACTCCTCAGCGTGGGGAGCTCTCCAGGGAGCCTCTTTAGGAATCTGAGACACAGGAAGGACAACAAGTGAGAGACGAACATTTAGCAAAGGTGAGACACAAGGAGTGGAAAGTCAAAGCAAACAGCAAAGATGACTCCTGCTTTACCTCCTTGCCCATCTCGTCCATTGTCCTCCACAGGTTGTTGATGTCCAACAAGATGATGGGGTTCCACATGGGAGGGAAGGAGCCTTTGAATGGGTAGGACTTTCCCTGTTGAACACACATTAAAAAATCTTATACAGTGATACGACAAAATATCCATCCATCCATTTTCTATAACTCTTTATCCGTCAGAGTCGCCGGGGAGCTGGAGCCTATCCCAGCTGACTACGGGCGAGAGGCATGACAAAATGTGTTCATGTAAAATATTCTTATCATAACAAGTCGCCCACAAATGAAAACATGGGTCATTTTCTCCAACACCTCACCGTTGGAGAAACCTGGGGTTTAACCGTCAGTATTCATAGAAGATGTGGTCTTTCAGGTTAGAGACCGACAGATGAGTTTTCTGAACAGTTTCTCTCTCATTTCAAGCAGTTTGTAAAACGTGGTTTTAAATTTGAACCCTCTGGGATCCAGGTTTAGTCTGGTTCAGGATCCAGGTCAGGTTTAACAAGTAAATTATTATTAGTTGTGATAATATCATTAAAACACACGCTGTTTTCACTGATGAACAGACAAAATTCAGAGGGTTAATGCAGCTTTATATTTGTTATAAATAAAAAACATGGTCATCTCTGAGTTCCTGAGAATAGCTCATCGTTACAGAGCTGAACTCTGAAAACAGTGGAAACATTATTAGTTGTGGCAGATTCAAAGTAAAAATATTGGTATTGGCTTCTGAAAACCCGGATGGGTCGACCTTCAGCTGACCTCCAGTGTGCGCGGTCAGAATGACCGTGAACAGCTTTCAAAGAGGCATTAGACAGTAGAGGGTATGTCGCCAGTTGTGCAGTGTTTTATGACTGATTCAAAGATTCAGAGTCAGCAGTTGGGATAAGAGCGTCCACCATTTCTCAACCACACACCTGATTCACAGATGTAGAGGGAGCGGCTGGTTTCACAGGGATCATAGTTACTTACGTCAACTCTCTGGCAGATTACATGTTAAACTCTGTGTTTCCAGGAACTGACTTTAGTTAAAGATCACTTTTTCTGGCAGGGGGCGTGGACCAGAACGAGGCAGAGGAAGAGGAGGATGTGAAGGGGAAGAAAGAATCCAGAAACTGAGATACACGTGAAGCAGAACCAGATACAGGCTGTGATTAACGTCTCTGGTCTGAGGAAAACATTCAAGTGTTCTCCTAAGGATTCTCTTTTACCCCTGCCTACTCTGCAAAGGAATGTGATACTAAGTTTGACCTGTTTCACTTCAGGACATGGTTCAAGTGAAATCCCACAGCATCTACAAGCTCCACAGATGCCACAGAGCCAGTGTCACAGTAAATGACTTTTTTATGAAACCATTTTTACCTTCACTTCCTGTTTCTGTTCAGGACACCGCTGATGCTCAGCAAGACTGAGCACAGGCAGAGCTACAAGCTTTCCATAAGAACCTACATAAGAACCTGTGCCATTGTTTGGATTCATTATTCTCTTCTTTATTTCAGCTGTGATAAACATTGTGAGCCAAACCACCACCTGATGCACCACCTGCTGGAGTCTTCATACGTCTACACCCTCTAATCACCCCCTCCATCTGATTCATGACGAAGGCTCAACGCTGAAACAGGAGGTCGTGTTTAGGTTAAACTTGTCCATGTCAAGATAATAAAAGCATTTTAACTGTTCAAAACTTTTATGTCAAACAAACTCATTCACACTCAAAGCGCTTGTGTTTTTTTTTAACATCACTTTTTGTTGCTTCCTTGAAATCACCTCTCAGCTGTGGGAACAGTCTCTGTCCATTCATGCATGTGTGTTGTTGTAACTCTGCAGTCTCTCTGGTGTAACATCATTGACATTTAGATTGACAAGTAAATTTGTTTTAACCTCCATTAAACTCCAGCCTCCCCTGGAAGAAATGCAGGGTGGTTACCTACAGTGCAGCCTCACAGTGGATCACTGTTCTGCTGTGGCTGCAGGCCCAGAACACAGGCTTTGTGGGATCAGGCTGCACCAGTTTTGAGCCAATAACGGCCTTTTATTATATCCAGTATCTCATTTTGACTTGTCATGATATTTGCTGCCATTTCGCAGAGATTCTCTCCGGATCACAGCTACATAAAAAGCTAAATATATGCATTTTATTTTCTCTGTATGTGCATAACGTGTGCCAACGCAGATGAATATAACAGCTTAATATCTGAAACTCTCCTACACTCAACTGTGGGTCCATGTCTGCTTGATGTCTTAATGAAGCCATAAAAACTTGGAGCCTCGTGTCTGAACGCTTCACTCAGGTTGAACCAGCAGATACAGAATATAAATGTGTGTCGAACACTGTGAAAGGTAAATTAATATTTTAACAAACACAAACATGAGGAGCAGATCAGTGTGAGCTTCAAAGCAAATCCATTAAAATGTCAAACATCTTCTGGCTTTATGACCCCGATGAAAGTAAGATATCTGAAAACATATGGTGAATAAATCATGGTGTGCTGCTAAACTGCATGTCTGAAAGTTTTACCTTAGGAAAAGTTCAGGACAAAGGAGATTTTAAAAGTAAAAGACTCAAAGAAACCACTTAAAGACGTGACTGTATAAAAATAACATGGTGCAGAGATTTACTGTCAGCGCTGCTCCACTTCTCTGGGATCTGAAAAGCATAAAGGTAGCTTGGAAAGATAGAGATATAGATTCATGCATCAAATCTGCTGAGGTGAAGGGAGAAGGTTTCATTCACTGGTAATGTAGGAAGATAAAACAGTTCCAGTGGATCCTGGGTTGCAGTGTTTTAGGAAATGACTAACAAAGAGGAGTGAGTACTCACTCCATTCTGACAGTTAATTACAACCAGGTAGATCTAACAACCAGACAAGACACGTGTACGCCCACAAAGTTCTTCCTCTTACACTGACACCTACAGGCCCGATGCTCTACAGTTAGTTATCATCTGAAAAACAGCAACTAATCTCTGACCAGGGTCCAGACTGAGACAGAGGACGAAGCGTCTCGCAACGCACGGCACAGTACCCACCGCCGTGCACAAAAATGTCAGGTGCCGCAGAACAACAGGTCTGTCACCATGGCGACGCCAGCGAAGTGAATACAGAAGGAGGAGAGGGGGAGGAGAGGGTGCGGGGCAGCATCTGTGTCCACATCAGTGAGCAGCGAGTCGGCTTCACTCAGAGATCAACCACACACTTCATGAAGACACAGGTCACTGTGCTGCAGGACGGGAGGTCTTCAAAGTCCCACTCAAACATCTGTTTATGTTTTCTACTGAATTATCACACACTGTGTCCATCTTAAATCTGCTTCCATCAATGATCCCACACCAGCAGAGGAAGGACTAAAAGAAAACACAATTATGGTTATATTATGGATGAACAGCAGGCATTTTTTAAAGTAGCATTAAAGCTGCAATAAACCAACTGTATTCCACCTGTTCAGCACCAAACAGCAGACAGTTAGTAATTATCTGGTGAACACGGTGAACACTCAGCAGGTAAAGAGTCAGACATTTCCCTCAGGAGTTGGTGGAAACCGAAACAGAAAAGTTAATAAGAAAAAGAATATTGGAATTCGATTGATCCGGCAGTCCAGGTGAACGCTAATGCTCCTCTGTCTGCTGGATGAAGTCAGCTGTTCACTAACACGTTCAACACATCAACTTTATAAGGTGATAAAACACCAGAGTCACGTAGGAAAATATCTGTTATCTATCATCTATTGTGACTGTTGATTGAAAATTGATTTTCAATATGTTTTTTATTCTGATTGGATCTAAAAGCTAAAGTTTGTTTCTTCACCATAAGAAATACTTTAAACAGACGTCTGAAAATGATAAAAATGAGTGTAGTGAAGTTCACTGACTTCAAATGACTCAGCCTCCAATGAGGATACGGTTATAAATCGAATCTCTTTTTAATTTGAGCCCATATGAAAACTGAGGGAGAAGGACTTAGGTTCTATGGGACAACTTCTTTCCTTATCTGTAAATATTACTGAAAGAATAACTGTAGTCAGGATTTACTCAATCATCGGCTGTTTCTCGCTGTGGCCCTGTGAACATGCAAACACACACGACCTCCACGCTGCTGGAGGAACCACGGGACGATCCAACGCTCTTTCTCAATCTCAGATAACTGGGGACAGTATTTAATCACAGTCTGTTTCCCCATCTCTGATAGTGATGCCTCATTAATGAATCCTGTGCTGAGAGCTGCAGCTGCCTGTTAGGCAGTAGTTTGCTGATAAGGGAAGCCTGCACTGGCCTTTTGGATTACAATCTGCCATAGAAAAGCTGATTAACTACGCGGCTTGCTTGAAAGCTAGCCCTAATTACACAATAGCTTGGTACACATGCTGTTTTACTATTACTCTGGCTCCCGTCGTGTGAAGTAATGTGGACCCTGTCATACAGGTTAGATCGACGTAAATTTCAGCCCACGTTCAGACGTGTGCAGTGATTAAACTTTTACATGCTGTGTCTGTTTAGAGCTCATTGGTCTAAGTAGCTTCGTGGCTAATCCAAAGCCACCTACAATCAAAACACAGTGGAGTGATACTCACAGTTATAGCTTCTGTACTGCTGCTGCTGAGTCTCCACACACTAAAACCTGACTGGACTGAAAAAAGGCAGCGTTTCTATCACACACAGTCGCGTAAGAGAAGTCTCATAAATAGGTTTTACTCGAGTTTTAACTTTCACTGAAGTCTGAAATTTTACTTTTAGCGCTTAGATAACTTTGAGTCCGGATCTCAGGCCTGTTTAAGTCCACTTATCACTTTATAATACCTTATAAACTGGATTAACCACTGAGGATTTTATGACTTTTAATGAAGCAAGGAAAAGATGAAAGAAGAATATCACCAGCCTTAATCTTGAACTGAAAACGGTCTCTGAGCGTCGTGGTGGAAATTCAACATTTTTGCAGAGTCAGCTGAGGGAGCAGTGACACCAGAAACACAGCTCCTCTCACCACAGAACACGTATGTTTGCACAAATACATGAATCCACAAAGACACACTGTCTGACACTGATAGGGCTGAGCAGCTTTTGATTAGGCACAATGCCATGGAAACCAGCCAGGAAGCTACGAGTGGTGCGTGTGTGGGTGTGTGTGCGTGGGTGAGTGTGTGTATGTGAGTGTGTGTGAGTGTGTGTGTGTGTGAGTCAGGGTCTTTGAGTGGATCTCACAGAGATAGTAGCTAAGGAGACACTCTCACAGGAGCTCCCTCACACAGTGTGGGTGGATTCAGAGCTCACAGTGCTTCACAGCACCAGGGCTGTCCAATCAGGTGCTTTACTAAACCAAAGATTGATTTTCGAGCTGCCGTCTGCACCAGTTGTCATGATGGTGGCATTTCGGTTGTGTCAACAGCACATCAGTGCGAAGGACACGGCAGTGAGACCAGCAGCACATTGAAGATTACGAAACCATACTTCTGTGTGGATTTGTATTCAGCAATATCTTTAAATGGACAGAAGAAATATTGAGCAAAGCAAAACTGAGAGCTACTGTGTTATTAAGCAATAACTCACTCTTAACCTGATCAGCGCACACAGGTCGGCCTGTGCTGCCTTAAGATCTGATATCCCGTCTTTCTGTGTCCATTCAGTCCCAGAGGAGGACAGGAAGTGCTGCATTTGGACGCTGATCTTATAGTCTACCTTCTACTGTATCATGACCTTCAGGTTAAGCTTTTTATAAAAATGTCTGCTGGATGTCCAGGTCTGTTTGAGGAGACAGCTCTAATGAAAGGACAACACGTAGGATTTCAGTTATTTCAGACCCAGTTACACTTTACGTTTATAAGATGTACATAAACATGGATTACATGGTTTGTACTGAATTAAATGGAAACTATTGTGACAATAGTTTAAGTCATATTTCATGAAAAGATGTTGGTTAGTGGGAAGAGGCCGTTTTACAAACCACTTAATCCACTGATTAATCATGAAAATGATCAGGAGATCAGAATAATTGTTATTAAACAGTTAAAATTTGCTCTGAAACGTCGTCGACCACCAGACGCAGTGACAGGAAACACAATGTATTTATCACCTGTGTTAATGTTCAATGTTACTGGTCAGTAAAAATGCAACACACAGAAGAATCACCACATGACTCGTCAGTGGCCTGTCAGGAGCTTTCATCTGAATCACATGATCTTCCTCGGCAGATGGAGTTTGCCCAGTTGTGAAATTTTTATATCAACTGCTGAGTTTTCTATATAAATCAGTGAAATTGTGGTTATATGTGCGACCTTGTGTCCACACCCCCCCACAGGCCAGAAGCTCGAAGTCCATCTCTGAAGTTGAGATTTATTAACTTGAACACAGCATATGTTGAGATAAGCGCTCTCTGTTCCAACTCCACACACACACACACACACACACACACACACACACACACACACACACACACACACACACACACACACACA
>JBBMJY010000007.1:1665810-1724824 GCA_037833715.1 Toxotes lorentzi
ACACACACACACACACACACACACACACACACACACACACACACACACACACACACACACACACACACACCCACACAGCCCAGTGATTTACAGTAGGCGGTTTGACCAGGGTACATGGCAGCAACGGCAAATCAAATCAGGTAGAGGAACACAACTGTGTTAAGGACAGCGGTGCGTCCCCACTAATGAGATATGGAGCAAAGAATAACATGAAGAAAGAAAGATGGCCTCAGAGTCTCTTTCTTCCTTCCTTCTTTGTTTGCTTTTGCTGTCCTTTCAACCACTCAGAGAAAAGAGAAACTTCATTACAGAAACCCCTCAGGCAAAGATTAGCATCTCCAGTCACTAATGCTGGAGAGGAGGGGGGCGGCTAGCTGCTCGGCAGATATGTCGGAAGTCAGAGGAAGGACACAGCGCTCGGCTCTCTTCTCAGAGTTACCTCGGTTTTCTCTGAGCACCATGGGAAAGAGTCAGAGCAGCAGTGCTAACGTAGCTGCTGATCAGAGGCAGTGCGTGTTTTTAAATGGCAGCTGAAGGCTGAATCACACTTCCACAGCAGACTGTGCAGCTCATCTGTCATGTCTTCAGCCGTCAGTCACCACAAGTCAGTCAGACCAGTCCGCCAGAGTGATTCCTGTCGTAGGTGTGGGGAAGCTACAGCAACACACCTGGGATACGAGTCATTGTGGAGGCTGCAGTTTGTGCTGGTGTTTCTATTATTTTGTCAACCCTCCAAAAAATAATTAAGCACAGTTAAATCCACACCTCTGAAACAGTTTCATCAAAAACTGAACTTTATAACCAACACGAAGGGAGGTCTTATTGCAGGGCCGTTGTATTAGACTGCATTAGTTTTACTAAACCACACAAACTTGTTGTAGGTCAGAGGAACCAGCTGTCGGCATTTTAAGTGCAGCTGATAAATATTAATACTGGACAGCGGCTCTGGCTCAGGTTCCCGTGTAGTTTCATGGACGTCAGACTGAAGGACACATTTAACACGTCTGGTTCTGCCTGCACAGATCTGACATCAGCCAAAGCCCAGAGCAGACACTCACATTGACGTAATGCACCAGGTTCTCCTGCTCGTTGACTTTGTAAGTCTTTATGTTGTATTCTCTGGCCAATCGGAGGATGCGGTTCTGAGTTGGTCCAACGTAAGCCCCGCCCAGGTCAACCCACTTCGTCTCCTTATTCTGAAAAACAAAAACACACGATGTAACATGAAGAAGGTGAACTCTTACATTACAGATATCTCACAGTTTAGTTTCAGCAATAACAGCTTAGCTAGCACAGGCTAACAACAGTCCGTATGCTAATACAAAGATTTTCTCCCCTCCAATCGCAGCATGTGCCGTTTGTTCTCCTGGTCTTACCTGCACAGTGAAGGTGCGACCACCAACACGATCCCTGGCCTCCAGCACTACAGGGTTCAGTCCGTGGGCTTTCAACAGCTTGGCCGCACTTAACCCTGCAGACACAGAGAAACGTGGAGCTGAGTAAGAGCATGTATCTCAGACTTTATCTGCTTTGTAGTGTTCACACAATAAAGACGCACACGACTGTAAACCTTTATGACTGAACGTGTCGTGCCACACCTCTCCTGAAAGACGCATTTCATCATGTCTTTGTGAGGCCTTCCTGATCAGGTCACTTTCAGATATATTAGATGGATGAAGGGGATTATGTGGAAACTCTGAGCAGAGCGATGAAATTCGAAACTGGATTTTTGTGTAAAAGCAAATCCTATTTCTCTTCTAATAGTCAGACGTCTCGGTTTGAACTTGGTTTGCACAGGTCCCTCTAGAGAAGGGATTAAAGGAAGGATTAAATACCTCACATTTGACTTGGCTGGAAACTGAGAGAGCTATGGGAAAGACTGGAGAGCGCAGGGGGGAGGGGGGCAAAAGGGGGGTCCGAAACACTTCACCAGTCAGCTGACCATGTGAGGAAGAAGAGAAGGGGAAGAGAGAGGGCACACACACACACACACACACACACACACACACACACACACACACACACACACACACAGAATCCCTTGCATCCAAACAGCTTTTTACACATGGACCTCTCTGCCCTGACTTTACACAGAGAGAGTAATTTATGTGACAGAGCTGAATTCATCCTAAACTGACCCAGAGTCTGAAAGTCAAACGATCTGCAGCTTTTATCATCAGGTTTCTCAGCAGTGTACTCGACACATCACATTATTTTTTTAAACTGTCACTGCATGGTTCTTACCTAAATGCATTGTGGGAGTTGTACTTCTCATCTTTTTCTCATGTTTTTTTTCTATCTGTGACTTCTTTTATATCAAAGAGCTGAATAATTTCTAACAATACTTTGATGAGTTTTCTGCTGATCTAAGCCGTAAACGTCACCTGACACTGACCCAGACCAAAAGTACCCAGAGGTATATGGATGTCCGTATACTTCTGGACATCAGCGTCAGTGTTTCAGGTCTGTAACTTAGCCAAGATGAATAAATGCAGAGCCTCAAGCTCAACAGGTGTCCACATCTGTACAAATGTTTTTTCTGGCCTTTGCCCTAAATTCCCTTCTTGTCTGCCATCTTCACCCTCTTACTGTGTCCATCCAAATCCTGCTAAGCCTCGTTCAGGCCGGCAGGGTTTGTATTAGCTTAAACATAGCTTGTCCTGTATTACCCAACTTCAGCCTTCCCTCCCTGTGCAAACACACCCAGCCTGCCAGGCTTTGGAGATAGCATTAGCACTAACCAGAGGAGGCTCACAAATCTTCCCCCGTTAAATTGATGCTATTACCTACGCTCGGCTCAAAAGGTCAGTCTCTATCTTGGAAAACAAAGAGCATCTGTCTGCATCTCTTGTTTATGCCTACAGCAATCACTGCAAAAAGTAGCTTCCTGTTTGGATTTTGCTTTGATCGGAGGTCTTGTTTGGATTAATTAAGCTATCATTTACCTCTGTGTTCACAAAAAAAAAGCCTCGTATGAATATGACCAATAGATCAGTGTAAAACCATCATCACTTCAAAGGACGCACACTGAGCTTTCCCCTGTTGTTTACCTCCATTTCCCCACTGTGAAACAAAGAGGATTGAACTGTGCTGCTGGGAAAATCGACAAACTGAGACTGTTCCCGAGCTCAACCACAGCTGAAAGGACAGACACTGAGGCCCATTGAAATTCAACTCAAGCAGGAGGGAGGCCGAAAGACCCAAAGAAAGAAAGAAGTAAAACTGTGATGATTATGTTCATGAACCCAGGGATTTTTGTCAGGGAGAAAGGAAAATGTGTGAAGATAAGAACCAAGCCATGGCTGGAAGTGTCAATCTGTCATAGGGACTGTTTACAGAGGGAGAGATTTACACACTGAACAAACATCTGCAGGCCTGCTCGTCTCTGCAGGGAGTAACTGCAGACCACACACCTACAGACAACAACATGCTCCAGGTGCAGGCATTTACCAGAAGCCTCGTATTAACTCGAATTTAACTTATATTTCATATTAACTTCTATATTTTTGCACAGGGCCTGTGGATTTCAACACCCATGACATATACCATATACCATAACAGTTCATTAGTAAGGAATCTTTTAATGAGCATGAACAGAAGAAATAACAGTCTCTACATAATTACATGTTCATATGAGCATTTCCTCATCAAACTATCCTTTAAATAACCCTAAGTTTATCCATTCTACCCCCAGCCATGATGAATGTGCCTGAAGGGATCCCAAACAGAGAAAGGTCAGCCGGTCTTTGGTGTAAACCATGAAGAATCAACAAGAGAGAACACAAATTTCTCCTCCTCCTCCTCCTCCACTGTCCTCACTCGGAGCCAGATTTCCTATGCTGTTAGAGGCTTTCTGCACCTAAAGACACGCCTGATATTTATCAAACAGACGCAGCCGCCTTGAAGCTCAGTCTTCCTGTCATCTGAGGCGCAGCTGGTGTGCATTAAGCGCTCCATCTCCCTCCTCTGTGCATATGCATTTAAGAAGGGATCAGACAAGAGCAGGGAGGAGATATGATAAGTGAGGTTGATTGTACTGTGCGTCTATGGCTCGGCAGTGTGCACGGCACAAAACTCAGCCTATGAAAAGCAGATGTGTGCAGGTCTATTAGACTTGAAGTTGTTGTGGGAACTGAACTGACGTGTGCTGAGAGTAAAGAGAAGAAACACATCAAAACACAAAACGTGACATTTGATAGCACCGATCAGAGACGAGACGGAGGCTTCTGACTCATTGTGTCCTCATTAAACAAGAAGGACACTGAGCCGCTCATGATGCACCCTTTGTTTCAGCTTTATATCATTCCATGACTTTCATTTCTGTTGAGGTGTGTTTAATGATTTGTTACTGACTTCCTTTTACAGCCTTTCTGCAGGTGAAGATTATTCATTAATAAACATGTTTTCTCAGGTGGAGCCGCGTCGCAGCCATTGGACATGTTGTACCTTCATTGTCGAGTATTTCTCTAACATTTCTTTTTCTCAGCTCGCTGATCTAAGACAAATCACACCCTGCTCCGTCTGAGCTTGTGTCTTCAGACAGGCGGCTTCAGATACACAAGGCCGCTGCCTTATTTACAGTATCAGTAAGTAATGAGCACACACTGCTTGGTGCTGTAATGTAAGTAAATCTGTCCAAGTCTCCTACAGTTGTATTTGTCCTCCCATCTCTCTGCTCTCTCTTTATGTCTCCCCCTCTCCTGATTCCCCACCCCTGCTCCTCTCCTCTCCACCACAGCACCTTGGGGGTCTGGCTGACCTAATTGTCTGGTCCCTCTGGGATGTTTGAGAGGAAAAAAAAATCAAACTGACTGTGTTTTCTTCATTTTTATTGGCCATAGTCTTGAATGTACAACCTTCAAAAACACTGTTATTTATGTGTTCGACCTGCAGACACTCGACAACCCGGACTGTGCAGCTTTCTGTGCAGATCCACACAGTGCAGTAAACGCTGCTATGCAGAACACACACATGCTCAGTTGTAGTTGACTGATGTGTGTAAACTTGTCACCGTAGAGACGGAGGTTACACAACCTCTGAAACGAGCCACAGCCTACAAATAGCACTAGACACCCTTCCATCCATAAGGACTACAACTCAAACTGGTCATCACAAAGACAGAGGTACAAGCACACACAGACACACACACAGACACAGACACAGACACACACACACACACACACACACACACACACACACCCCTTTTCATCCTCTGCCCTCTGTGCTGGAAAAAGAGATAGGGAACGACACAGTTTCCTTGACAACAGTCTTTGTTAAGATGGAGCCACTTGGCAGGAACAAACTGCATTTGTATACTGTGTGCGTGTGTGTGTGCGTGTGTGTGCGTGTGTGTGCGCGTGTGTGTGTAGAAATCCCCGTCTCCCACTGTTTCTGGACTAAGTCTCTGCCATATTTGTATAATTTAACATAAATACACACAGAATCACACCAATCACTCAGATACACCAACACACTGCTCCGGCAAACACAACACACACACACACACACAACACACACACACACTCCAAAAGCATGCATATACTAAGTTCTGCTGTTTTACACTATAGGTACAAAAGGGAGCAACACAGACTTATATTCATCACATTTATTACTATTATTATTTATACTATTATTATTTATACTGTTGGTGTTTGGAAAAATCCTACAACAAAAATTACAAAAGTGAGGAGATGAATCTGATATAATGAATAGGAGTATATATATAAGTATATATATATGAAGTGCATTCTGTGTGGATGTGCATGTGTCTGTCTACATGTGTTAGTTTTGTCACAGACTGACAACCTGTCCAGGGCGTATCCCTCGTCTCACCCAGTGAATGCTGGGAAACAGGATATGATATGAATCCTGTTACCTGATCATCTACCAAGCTAAGACACTAAACTTATGATCCTGACCACATGACCTCCTCTTTGTCGTTAATATGTTTCTGTAACCACAATGTGTCTAATCATATGAATTTAAATTTTCAACATCGCTAACCTTAAAAGTCCTCTGGCCACTTCCTGTTTCTGCCTTTATCTCTTCGCCGCTGCGTTCCCTCTGTTTTCCCTCGTCTGACTCTCGCCTCGTTCTACCTCTGGCTTTCCACCTGTCATTCGTCCTTTCACTCATAATTGCCCTTGCCATCTTTTGTCCCCCAGTGTTTCCCAGTTGTAACAGCCTAAACCACATTAGCGGGCCTCAGTGAGGGCAGATGAGAGCTGACGTGCTCCCTCAGCCCAGCGTCTGTTTCCACGTCACATCCACAGCTGGACACATCACTCTGATGTCTGTATGGTAAATATGAAGCTACAGCTAGGAGACGGTTAGCTTAGCTTAGCATAAAGAAATAGATATAAATATAAACATGTCATGTGGTGATGTACTGGCCAGTAGTCATACTTGGACACATCCCAGTGAGCTTTAACTCTGGTTAACATTAAATATTTCATACAACACTTTATTTATACTAAGCTACAGCTGGGTTTATAAGTGCTTAATTACAGGTATATATTAACAATGTTATTTTTGTCAACGAAAACTAAAAAAAATATTTGTTACCAGCTTTGAAAACAAGTCTGAAACTAAATAAAAGCTTTGTAGGGTCAGAACTAAGATCCTTGGCAGACAGGCGGTCAAATCAGTGCATGATGCAGATGATTAATGACTGAATTTCCTGTTTTCACATGGTGGATGTGATTTTAAATGAAAGTCCTCAACATGTGAAAACATTTCCTGTCTAACAGTATCAACAGTATCAGACTTTCTGCTTCAGATATTCCCTAAGTTCCCGAAGACTTCACGTTCTCTGGAACTGAAAATGTAAATAAAACATGATTCTTCTTGTTCTGAGAGACAAGTCACTTTATGCTCCTCATGTCTGGAAAATGTTTAATAAAACACAAACATGTCTCAACAAACCATTTGACAACTGCTGCTCTGCCTTCTCAGAGGATTCTGAACAATGTCAGTGTCTGACATTTTATTTTCTTTGAAAGCGTGCTCCGATGTGTGTGTGTCTGTGTGTGTCTGTACCTCAGCACAGTGTCCTCTTCAGGGGGACACAAACAAAAAATTCAATAGCAGCTGAGTGACAAGTGAGCCACTTGAATCAGGGCCCTTAAAGGCCCCATATTGATCCAGAGGGGGAGACATTTACAAGACACGCAGCAATCACATTTCCCCCGTCTCATGTTCTCGGCACTGAGACACTGATTGGCTGTTTACAGGCAACAAACAGAGCAGCAATATTGACAAGCAATTATATGATAGCTTGAAATTCAGACAGACAGAAGAGACAGAGCAGACAGGAGAGTAATACGAGAAACTCTGCTCTCTCTCTGTGTCGTCTTATAACCTGCCAGGTTACCATGAAGGTTTGTCAGTGAATAATTTATAAAGATGAAAACTGCTTTAATCAGTGTTAAACTCAGGGACAGGGCATGAGAGTAAGAGGGGAGGCTATAATATAAGCATCAGGTTCATGAGGCTGATGTAAGAAAGCTTAAATATAAAACTATAAATTAAAGTGGAAAAAGAAAATTAAAGCAGTGGTCAGAAGTGAGGCACAGTTGTGCTTTAAGGGATCTAAGCAGGAAAAGCGTGGGCGGGTGGACTTCCTGGGAGGGGTGTTATAAGGACCTGGCCTGGCAGAGCGGCATTTCTCTGCATTTCTCAAACTGCTGAACTATTCCTTTAAAATGAAAAAATATCAGGACGCCACCCACCTGGAAAGGTAGCTCCATCAAAGTAACTGTGGTGAATCATTTTCGTGTTACAGTTCACCTTCATGCAAACACTGAATACAGCTCACAGAAAGACGAACAATCCACCTGACAAACACTGGACAGCAAAGGAAAACAGACACATTCACACGCAGCACCTGCCTCAGACCCCACACTTATAATGTCACAGGTACAGATGAGTCCTTTTCCAGTTGTGTAAACATCCATAGGCCACATGTGTTTCTCTCACAATCAGTGTCATCATTTGTAAAATGAACACAGCTGAGATTGCAGCTGCACGTTTCTCATGGCTTTACCTGCCCCACACAAGGCAAACACAGAGGCGCAGGCACGCAGAAAATTACATATGAAACCACACACGAGCTGTCCATCCGATGATTACATCTGGCAGCTCGGCCGACAGCTTCTCTTGTTTGCACAGCTGGACAGAGAAAGTGGTGTTCTAGGATTGCGCCCATGTTGATGGAAATAAGACCGGCTGTCAGAGAAGGTAAAGGTTCACGCTGCCTGAGGAAAGTTCAGATATGACGTGGAGACCAACACTTTATCGTGCAGACTCAACACCTGAGTCTCCTTGAATGGTAAAATGAGACCGAGCAGAGAGCACGAGCTACGTCGTCAGACCGACGCCCAACCGTCCTGCAGCTTTTAAGACTCAAGACTCAAGTCAAAGAAGAAGAAGAAGAAGAAGAAGGTCAAGAAAGATGCAAAGAGTCAAATCATGACATGATGGTCGGTCCTGGTTTCTGTGGACTCATAGCTCAGCTCTCACACACATTCTTGTTACAGTGAATGTATGAACATGTATATGTTGGCACATACATATAGGTTGGACTGTTGTTCTTGGTTTTTACCCAGCTCTCTAAATACCAGCTCTGTTTTACAAGAAGAATGGAGCACATCAGGCACACTGGTACTGAGACATGGACACATAAACACACATTAAGACAGGGACACATAAACACACATTAAGACATGGACACATAAACACACACTTCACTGTTGTTTTCAGTCATTTACACTCAGGAAACCTCACAGATCAACATTCATTCCCACGCGAAGAGCGAAGAGAGTGAAGCAGATAAACAATGAGCTGAAAGTCAGTGTAAAGCTTTGTGCATGTGGCTACAGGTGTGGCTAAACCAAACAACACATCCAACCTATTATTTCCTTCTGAAAAATGAAGCCTTGTTTTCCTTTAGGTTGTGCATTTGGTTCACGAATGTTTTCCTGTTTTCACTCATTTGGAAAAACGTCCTCGAGAGAACTGACCCATAATTTCTACTTTTATAGTCATTTAACTTTACTGCCAACTTCTCCATCTAAATGTGTGTGAAGTCGAGGAATCAGCAGAGTTAACAGGCTCTCGGCCTCTCGGTCTACTCCTCAGTTTGATGGAGATAAAGACATCACACGTCCACTAAACCACTTACTCTCCACACTGTGTGTTTCTGTGTTTTCACATCCATCTAAAGTTCCCTCTTTACTGTCCTAACAAATACTCATTTCCCTTTCTCTCTTCCCCAGTTCCGCTCTTTCTGTCTCATTCCTCATTTCTTTCTGTCTCAGTTTGCCTCATTACGTTTCCCACATTCACAGCTGCTGAGGCTAAACAAGAGGAAGTGGTTCCCTCCTTCTCTTTCCTATTATTTCTGTTTTCCGCTCCTCTGTCTCTCGTCCCCCCCCCCCCCTCCTCTTCTCGCCTCTTCCTCAGCATCCTCTCTGCTGCTGGTTTGATAACAGGCTGTCACAAGTGTTTAATTTTTTTCTCAGAAAGTGCTGCCTGCCCCTCGAGGGTCTCGGTCCTGCTGGTGGGCGGCTGGCAGGCAGGAAAATGACAACTGCATTTGAAGGCAAAAGGAGGAACACACATGTCAGGAGAGAGGGAGACGCAGAGAGGAGAGCGAAGGGAGGGAAAGCAGCACTGCCTCTCCTGCTTGTTTCATCTGTCCTTTGCTTGGACAGTGATTGTTATATGTGGACCTCATTGCAAACCAGTAAAGGGCAGCAGTATAAACAAATGGTGTAATTACAGGACCCTAATGTGACACAGGGTGGGAGAAAGCCGTTGGGGGGGGGCTGTCTGCCAGTGTTATTACATTAACTGTTTTTCTGAAGCATTTGTTTTGTGCTTTGACTGGTATTTGAACTGACACTGACCTAAATTCTTCACTGCCTAACAGACAGACGGACGCGCAGGCAGACAAGCAGTCGATTGAACTGTCAGTCGAACAGAGAGGGGACAGCGGTCAGGCAGGGGGAGCAGAAAGGGCACGGGTTCAGTCACTGTCAGGCCGAACCACCGTCAGTCGGCACAGCAAGCTGACAGGCATTTAAATCCTCCTGCCGCACTGTGCACCTAAAAGTGTGACTGTTCATCTGCTGCAGCATGGCAGAGCTTTAAATGACGTGCAGCTGCAGAAACACACAGATAAGCCAGGAACAGCAGAGACTCATCAGTCACACGACGCCACGCGTTTCAGTCAGAATCTCCAGGTCTGTTCTGTCCACGGCACCAAATCCTGCACAGATTTAAAGCTACAGCTAATGAGATAACACACAAATAAACACACTCAGGGAGGAACAATACTCCACCCGAACCCCACCCCCCCAAAGCCAGTCCACACAGGAAATACAGTGTTACCTAACAAGACCAGTCTGCTTCAAAGGAAGCTGCAGAACCTTTGGTATTTCCACAAGAAAGCAGAAAGAACAAGTTTCCCTGCGAGGACTTTCTGTTTTTACCAGTGTATGATTATTATTGATTATTATTATGTTATTATCATTACCGTTATTGTTGTTACTGTTATCATGGGGTAAATGCAGCCACCATAATTAGTGTATCTGCTGGAGTACGTGGGGGGTGGCGGGGTGCGTGTGCTGTGGGGGGGCAGCGTCTGCAGCCTTCACATCATGAACATCTGACGGTGGAGGAAATTTAGCGGAACCAGGTGTGACCGCTCACGTGCGGGTGTTGGACTCATCCTCAGCATCAACGCTGGCCTCTAATTGGCTGACACAAAAAAACAAAACCATGTGGCCAACTTTATGACAAACATGTTTAAAAAGAAACAGGTGAAGTCACGTGTCAGGCCTATGGGGGCAATGATTTATGAGGACCCCCCCCCACACACACACATACACCCACATCCCCTTCCTCTTATGCAATACAAAGTACGCTCTGGCTGATTAGCTGTTTCCTAGCAGGCGCTGCAGTGGAGATACAGCGGTGGACAGGCAGAGAGGCAGCCTCACGGAAGAGAAACTGGATGGCACACCTTGAACAGAAACCCGCGTTCTGCCAAATAAAAGTCTCTCTAATTCTCAGCTGACTGCAGAACCGGCTCCGGACAGCGGCTGTGCGACTTCTCGGCAACAATATACGAGGGATTCTTGTGCAACAGTTGTCTAGTCACCTTACACAGGGCGCATCAGACCGCTACAGGCGCTGCGCGGAGGTTAAGCTTCAGTTTATCTCCGCGGTTCGTCTCCGTCAGACCACGCGGAGCTACACAAACTTTAGTGATGTTGCACCTACCTGAAATGCCTCCACCGATCACTATAACATCGTAGATGTTGCTGGGTGCAGTCATGGTGCTGTCTCGTCTGTCCCTCCCCCGCTCTGCCGTGTCCGGTCGCCGCTGAACGCAGGGCGCACGGAGGAGAGCATCTGTATTAAAAGCTCCGGCCAGGCCCACTCCCTGCAGACTCCGCCCCCCGATAGTAGAGCAGCGCGCCGCCTTGTTGCACCGGGCGGATAATTAGGCCTGATGGATCTGCGGAGACTTTACTTTTTACCTGGTTTACGTGCAGCATCGGAGCGTTCAGGACGCGGACTTCGCTCCTGATCAACGTCTCCTCTTATCAGTGAAACTGCAATCGGCTTTTGGCTGCGCGCATCAAAGGGCCTAACTTTGATCAGCTGCTGTAAACCTTTTAATTCATAAAGGTGAAAATCTGTTCAGAAACTTCATTTAAAAAGTTGATCTCCGTTTTATCCCCCCGGGCTCTGCTTCTCAATCACCTAACGCCTTCAATAAAGATGGAATAAATAAGAGACCCCATCTGCATGAATGAAAGAGGGGTCCCTGGACTCAGAGTCACAGTCGTGGTCTCACACCCACGTGACTCACGGTGATGGACGTTTCCTCTGTCTTGCCTTTGCTCAGTACTTTGCTCCTGAAGCCTTCAGACTCGGAGGCTTTGCACTTGACCGACATGTTCTTTTCTGGAATCATTTCCTCCTGGTCGTGGACTGGTCTCACATTTGTATTCTTTAGTTTCTGTTGCCCTCCTGTGGTTGGTTGGTCACTATATGGCCCACAACCTACGGTGGCCGAGAAAGGCCACGCAAATGCAAACGTCGCAACACAAACGCAAAAGCCTCACATTGGAAGTTAAGTCACAACGGAAGTTGTTACCTTCGGGAAGAGGAGCAGCAGGAAGTGAAACCTTCTTCAGATACTTACTTAAGCTAGCTTCAGAGTACATACATATTACAACATAAAGGTAATTCACATAATGACAGCAATCATTGTAAGTTTCTGAAGAAGGTTTCGCTTCCTGCTCCTCTTATTCCACTTCGTAGCCAGAAAGGAACAACTTCCGTTGTGAGGCTTTTGTGTTTGTGTTGTGACGTGTCCATCTGCGTGGCCTTTCTCAGCCACCGTACAAAGCTGATCTTTGCTCAGACTGTGTGGCCTGTACGTAGCTTGGTTGGATCATTTCTGCAAAGCACTGAGAAATTCCAGCATCTGGTGGTGAAGCTCGGCTCGTGAGCTGTTGGAGATGAAGTCAGCCCACTGTCCGAGACTAACAAGGGTCCAGAGGCCATTGGTTTACAAGGTCACACCTGTCGAGCCCCCTCAGAGTGTGTATGCTGCTGACCTGGTTGATTTATTACCCAAACTCTTGTTTTATTCTTTGGTTCCTGTTGTAAAATGACCTGTAATCACTGACTCTGTGCGTCTCAGCTGATCCGCTGTAGAGGGTCTAACATAAGCGGTGATTTGCAAGCATATTTCCACTGCAGATTTTCAGGTGGGCTGACACTAAATGAAGGGCCCCCTAGTGGGTTAATCTATTGTGGTTAATCCTAATCCTCATGATCTAATTTATTGAATAAGCTACTAAAGTCCCACGCTAGCACATCCCCGTCCTTACAGGGACTACAGGAAGAAGGGGGGAGCTAAGAGTGTAAAGTGATTACATATACACTGAGTTACCAGTTGACATCTGTACATTCTAATGAAATCCAGTACAACAGTTTGTTTCTTTAAATTCATTTGAGAATAAATGTGAGATGAGCATTTCAGCTGTTTGTTTCAGGGTTGATATCAGTGTCTGTGGTTCTCATGCTCCTCACAATGAAAAGATGTCAAAGTTTTAATGTGAACTATGAAACAGAATTTAAATTTTTGTCAGGGGGCCAGATATTTCTGTTGGGGGACCAGATTTGGCCCACGGGCCACTGTTTGACTATCACTGATCTAAAAAAATGCCCTTTTAACTGTCTTTGTAAAACCTGTGGTTCTGAAGTCCTTCGAGAGACTGGTTCTGACCCTCCTGAAGGACTTTGCAGGCCCCCAGCTGGACACCCTGCAGTTTTCCCACCAGGCAAACAGCTCATTGGACGATCCGGTCAACATGGGACTGGACCTCGTCCTGCAGCACCTGGACTCCCCAGGGACACATGCAAAGTTCTCGTTTGTGGACTTCAGCTCAGTGTTCAACACCCTCATCCCAGAAATCCTCTGATCCAAACTGACCCACCTCACTGTGTCCGCCTCCGCCTGTCAGTGGATCACCAGCCTCCTGACAGACAGGAAGCAGCAGGTGAGGTCTGAGAAAATCACGTCCAGCACAGTCAGCGCTGGTGCACCTCCATGAGTGAGATGTGAGCTGAAACAGCCAGAGAGGAACACACGGAAAGCTTTGGAGAGGACAGTGGACTTCAGGAGGAACCCCCCAGCAGATCCAGGTCCACCCTGTTCTCTGCACATCATCACTGTGTGCTTTGACTCAGCCACTGAACAAGACAAGAGGAGACTACAGCCACTGGAGTCGACCTGCCCACTGTCCGGGACTTGTACCTCCGGAGTCACCGCAGACCCCCTCACACCCTGGACACAAGCTGTTCCAGCTCCTGCCTCTGGTGGGCGCTGCACAGCACTGCAGAACAACCAGACACATCAACCGTTTCCTTCCGTGCACCATCACTCTGACGAACAGTTAACCATCATGTGCAACAACACTGTCGCACTAAAACATCCACATTCAACACACGGACGTTACCATCACACACTGTACAGGACCTGCTGCTGTCTGTATGTCAGCTCTCATTACACACTCACACCTTGTACCACTTGTTTCCTTCAACTTTCAGAAACATTTATCAGGACATTGGATGTTGTCATACAAACGTGTGTAATATATATCTATATTTTTTCCATTTGCCTTTTTCACCTCTTTGCTCGTACATCGGTCATATGTTTGTGTTTATTGATCGTTATTAATTGGTCTGTTCCTCGTTCAGCAGGTGATCAGGTGCAGCTGGGGAGGCTGACAGCAGGTCACCCTGGATCCTGAGATAATGATGTTCAGTTTACAGCAGTTACAGAACAACATGAGAACACACTGAGGTCTTTGGTGCTCCACAGTGTTATGAGTGTGTGGAGACAGTAATACTGTACCTGTCCTGCTCCTTTCATGTACACCTTCACCCTGTGTTTCTGAGGCTGTGTGAAGGTAACAGGGTTTAAATTAAACCCCGCTGCAGGTGTGTGGAGAGCAGCTGGTCAGCAGAGGGCAGCAGTGTCCTGGACGTCACCAGCACTGAGCTCAGGCTGACAGAGTTAGGCATCAGATACAGTGTCTGGTGGCACTAATATATGATCCTGACACTGGACACTGAGGCACACACACACACACACACACACACACACACACACACACACACACACACACACACACACACACACACACACACAGTGTTATGCATTTAAAATTCTTTCCCTGTTAAACGTCTTAATATGTGTTTGACGTTTTGAACATCTATAACTGATGTATCTTGTTCACCTCTGAATTTTTTCTTTCTTTGTAGTTTAGAATAAAATAACCGTTCCCCTGTACTTCCATTTGTGCCTCACACATATGTTTATTTCTATATTTAATTTATTGATTTCCCTCTTTGTTTTTCATGCTGAGCTGCAGTTTGGGAAATTCCCACAGAGGGAATCTGAAATGATTGTTAGTGATGAATGCTGATAATTGATTTGTCTGATCCAGTCTCATATTAACTTCAGATCATCTTTGGTGGATGTTTTTACACAGATGAAGGGCAGTGAGTTTAATCCCCGTCTCTTCCACTGAAGGGAAAACAGTGTTAATGTTCATGTGAACCCCCGACTGTTGTTTTAAAACAGATTTGAAAACAGAGGGAACCTGTCGTTGAAGTGTGTGAACATTTTAGCACAGCAGTGATTGTTGTGTTCATATTTTCTTGGTAAATTACGTGCTGACAGCTCCATCACAAAGCTCGGCTCAAAACAAATGTGCACTCAGTGCATAGTCACATTGTCAACCCTGCAGCACATGGACAGCAGCCATGTTTCACGTCTGGCATTTTAATGGAATGCTAAACACACAGATGTGAACTTCTCTCTTTAACGAGGAGGCACCTACACTGTGGTTCAGTCCAATAAAACGCCTCTTTTCCATGATTTTTATTAAACGCTTGCATGGTTGTGATTAGGATCACAGATGAATAAATGTGTGCTGATGTGAAGGGTTATAAAGAGATCACATGTGCCTGCCTGCCCGCCTCACACCTGGAGTCAGACTGAGATGAATAACTGTATTTGATGAATGAGAGTTCTGCTCCTTTAATTACAAAGTCTGGAAATCACCATCTCTGTGTTTCTCTGTGAGCACAGTTAGCAGCAGCTTGACAGCCTTTATCGTGCCCCTCTGTCTTTCTATCACATAATTATACCTCCTTCTCCGTGTCACACAGTGCCTCCTCTCCACTAATGTGTGTGTGTGTGTGTGTGTGTTGATGAAGGAGAGACAGAGTGAGAGGAGACAGCAGAGAAAGGCAGATTAATCTCCAGAGTCGAGGGGAAAGCGATTTTATTGGACTCACGTGTGAAGCAGCCGGCCGTGCTGTCAGTTGTAGTCGGGACTGAAACGTCCACAGAGCAGAGCAGCATGTTGTGCTGTTTCACGGGGGAGGATAACGTTTCAGCTCTGAACACAACAAAGACATCTGTACACGCTGCACATGGATGTGTGTAAGAAACCATGAAGAGAACTTCTGGCTGTGCTGAACACTCACACACATTCACATACATTTAATAAAAAGATTTTTAATGGGATATTTAATTAATCCACGCTGGCAGAGGAGGTGCAGTCACTGAAAGGACAGTCCTGACCACTGCAAACCTCCCGCTCTTAATTCATTCATTTAATCCATTCAGCTGCTTTTCACTCACGCTTACATGATGGCCATGATTGGAAAGTGACTGAAGGCAGACTTCACATGTTTGGCCTGTATTACAAGCAAAGAAATGTCATAACTGATTTTGTTATAGTTACTGTTTATCTTTGTGTTTAGAGAGAGAGCTTGTCTTTAACTTCAGTGTGTTTACACTGTGTAATGTTTCTAGTAGTTTGCTTGTGGAGGCAGGAGGCCACGTTCCTGTGCACGTCTGTGACTTAATGTTGTTGTTTTTTAGTTTATCCCACTGGTTTCAGCTCCACAGCCGAATCAGAGCTGGTTAAAGTTCCTGCTGGTTCAAACTGAACATTTCAAACTGTTGCTGCTGAGACTGCACTCAAGTATTTTGCTTTGAAAACCTGAATTTGGATGGTTTGAATTACCGTCTTTGAAATTTTTGAAGGTTTCACCAGGGTTCCAGTAACTTCTCTCTTCTTTTTCTTGGATTATGTGACTGACAGGATGTGACCTGACAGGACAAAGGTCTGATTGATTCCCTCAGGTTTGAATTCTTTCATGTTGAATTTTGTGCGTCTGGGTTGTCTTTGCGTCTGGATGTGACTGATCCAGATCAAAGTTTAAAATGTTGGACCAGAATGGGACTGAATGAATCTGAGCAGCTTTGAACACTGGACACGAATTATTGATCTCAGTTTTTTGCACAACTTGAAAAAAACATCTGGAGATTTAAAAATTTGAGCCACATAAATTAATACAGATGAGTTTCAGAGTAAAACACATCAATACTATAAACCCAGTTTTATTGATATTCAGAGGGGGTTAAATTTAAAAAAGGTGAAATGATTGTGGTGTTTCTTTGCTTCCAAACCTCCAGTAAGTCTGTTCAGTTTCACTCTGAATGCACTCACAGTCTTGTGGTGTTTTTATGAAAGAAGAAACCACAGTTGAACAATGGGCCCGAGTTCTTCATTTTCCAGTTCAGATAAACTGACCCCACGTTCTGATGGACGATGTTTGAGCCTCACACACAATGAATTACATGAAAGTGTGTTCATTACAGTGGACAGTGAGGATAATGTACACAGGCTTACAGAGCAACCATAGCGCTGTTTGACCGGAGTGTGTGTCCTCCAAGTCAAAACATTACAACAATACACGACAGGCGAAAGCTGCAGTTTGATGATAGTAGCGACAGTTTCAATAATGTTGACAGGAACATCACACAGACTCAGATAATTTATAGTTTACAGTTAAAATGAACACTGATAGCTCTGACAGGTTATGGACAGTCCACACCACCAACCAGAGGCTGACTGAGCCCTGTCAGCTTTCATCCTCTGTCCATCCTCTGTCCTCTGTCTGACATTTTAATAGTTCACCTGATGAGCTCTCCTGTCAGCATCGGTCCTGTTTTACACTGCAGTATTTTACACACTGCAGGGAGTGTGTAAAATATTATTGGGTTATTAAGCACGGCGCAGGTGCCCCTCTATAGATCCACCACATGTCCGGGCTCATGTGGGCCCACTCGGTCTCATCGAGCCTCATCCTTTCCCAGGCTGCTTTTTAACGAGGCGTGTTGTTTTGTTGTCAGACGCGTGGTGGAGTTTTTATGGAGCTGGACAGATATGTGTAATGAGCTCTCAAACTGCGGTTCGTGAGCCTGTATGTTATGAATTACAGCCTGTAATGAGTATGGTGCGTCTCTGCAGTGAGGAGGGTCTCTAACTGGCCCATGGGAGCAGCAGTTTGTGGTGTTTGGCCTTGTGTGCTGGAGAAATCTTATGCTTCTTATGATTTGTACTGATTGAATGCACATAATGGAGAGGGTATAGTATGTTCTATCTGAGTCCAAAGGGCTGCAGGTCAATCTTAAGGCCGATGTGAGGGTGATACGATCGCTCCAAACTCTCACTTCCAAGATAACAACAAGCACCTTGAGCTGCTGTCCTCTGGGGCGACGTTCTGATCCAATAATCAACTGAAACGCTGTGGACAGCTTTAGATTAAGGTCCAAGGCCAAGAAAAATGCTGGGTCTTGAGAGTCTTGAGGGTTTGGGAGGGTGCTGCTCCCAGCTCAGCTGCACTCCTCACAGTTGCAGGCTAGGATGTATCTGTACGTGGCCGTAATCCGAGTCCCGCCGGCGCAGCGCAGCCTCACCGCCTTCAGCTTGGAGGTGTGCGGCCGGCAGCAGGAGCAGGTGCTCTTGAAGGGCTGTTTGAGCACCGAGCTGAAGGAGATGAGGGGGTCGGAGCGGGTTGTGTGGCTGCAGTGGCCCTCGCAGCGCGCCAGCAGCACCATCTGGAACACAGAGTTAAAGAAGCACAGATAAGTCATTCACTCAGGTTTTTCATGACCTTCAGCCTCTGTCGGGGTCTCTGGGTACAATGAGGCAGTGTTTGAGTCTGGTCTGAAAGCGGGCCGTCTGTTTGGGCTCCTAAGTCTCCCAGCCTTGGCCTTGCACCTGCAAACTGAGAGATAGCAACGAGAGCAGTCATACATTCCTACACCTGCTGCAGCTCAGAGCTCAGAGCTCAGGGTCACGCACACACATTTGCACCGGGTTTACATCTGAGGTCCACTTCTTTTCATCCAGAGTGATTTACTGTACTGTGCCCTATGCAAACAGAACCACTGCGTCAAGCTTTCCCCAAGTCTGACCAGTCAGCTCACACACACTCACACACTCACACACACTCAGAAAACGCCGGCCTCATTAGTGTGGTGACCGTGCGACTGACATTCCTCTGTGGGTCACTACATTCCTGTCACCTCCCTAAACAGACTCCTGTGTCACGTCCTCCTGTCAGCTGCTGTGTGTCGCCACCCATGTACCACTTTGACAAAAGCCTGTCTGGGGCCATGGCAGGGTGACACACACACACACACACACACACACACACACACACACACACACACATCAGGAGTGTTGTCACCACTTTAAGACCATTTGTCTTTGTCCTCGCTGAGGATCAGGCCGTCAGACAGCAGCACCTCCTCCTCTGCGATGGCCCTCTCCTCCTCAGATACAGAGACACTGGATGCTCACTCACCTTCATGTATTAATCCAGTGATAGAGAAGAACTGCTGTGGTTTCACCATGTGGGAAGTGGCAGAGAAAATTAGAGATCTCTCAATATCAGACTTTAGTGGTGCAGAAACCTTAACACATTTGGATTTAATCAAAGTCAAACCAGCAGAGATGGATGAACCTGTGGTTTCTCAGGGGTTGGTTGGGTAATCACAGCCTGTCCAAAGTCAGACATTCTGCTTCCAGCTTCTCAAATGTGAGAATTTTAATTTAATTTGAATATGTTTGGGTTTTGGACAGGAGGTTTAAGGATGTCACCTTGGGCTCTGAGAAACATTTTTCATTGGCTAAACAAATAGCTGATGCATCAGTAGTGAAACTAATTTAATTCTGAATTTGTTGAGCATGAAAATTGTTGACCTTGAGATTAGATCCTTAGATCAAAAATCCAGAATTTGCTTCTGGGTAGTGTCGAACAGCTGCTGAGGTTCATGGTGTTTAACAGACGTGCTTCACATGAAACTAACAGAAAAAGTCATTTCTTATAAATAAAGTTCCAATAAACGTCCCAGCACAGAGGAGTGTTCTTATAAAGTCAAATCTAGAATGAGGGAGAATCAGACCCTCACACACACTCACACACACACACTCACACACACTCACACACACACACACACACACACACACACACACACACACACACGCACACACACTCACACACACTCACACACACTCACACACTGAGTGAACTTGTACCAGCTGAGGTGCAGAGCAGCAGCTTCCCTTCAGCTCTCCACGAGCTGTAACAGAAAGCCCAGCTCATGCTGTGAGTGTGTTCAGTCCTGCCTCGCCTGGGCTGAGCTGTGGTCTGGCCACCTGCTCCGTGCACTCAGAGTCAGAATATCAAAAAAAGACCAAAGAACTGATCACTCACGCTACAGGAACAACTGTGCTGGTGCACAACAAAAGGAGAGCGAGAAAACCGACAGCCCCTCTCCACAATAGCATTCACATGTTTGGCATGGTTCAATGGACCATCAGTCTCTTCACATAGAGTGGATTGGAGTGGAAGCTGTCTGACACTTTAGAAGGAAACAGAGTGAGCGCCACGCCTCCACATCATTAGGTAACTCTCCACGTTCCCTCTTCTTTCTTCAGGTCATCTCTCTCCCTTCAAACCCTGGCAGAGGCAGAGGAGAGCACGCTGACAGGGAGACGTCCACTTCAGCCAAAACCGAGTCCCAGCTGAGGCGCAGAATATGTCTGCAGTGTGGCCCATGTCCAGCACCACACACACGCACACACACGCACACGCACACACACGCACACGCACGCACACACACACACACACACACACGGTGTCCCTGAGAAACGAAGCGTGACTCGTGTGTGTGATAGAGTGGAGGAGGGAGGGACATAAATGACTTCAGTTAGTGCTGGGGATTTTTTGGGCTGGTTCTTGGTGGGTTTTCTTTCTTGGTTTGGAACAATTTGTTTCTCTGATGTTTGTAAGGAATTCATTAATTTATCAGAGCTGCTCGTTTTACTTTAAACAACTTGTTACCAAATATGAGTGTGTAACCATAATAAAGCAGCTCAGTTTACAGTGTGTGTGTGTGTGTGTGTGTGTGTGTGTGTTTCTACCTTGGAGTTACACTTATAAATCGGGTGTGTGATGGTCTCTACAAAGTGGTGCCTCATGCATCGCTCTGGGTCCGAGTCTCCCAGGTGCGGGTGTCCGTTATCACTGGCCTTGTTGCTGCTGGCAGACTGGACCAAGCCCAGCAGGGGGCAGCACATCAGGACCAGCAGCAGGCCAGAAGGGGGGCCCACAGAGAATGAAGGTTTCATGGTCGGGCCACCCTGAGGCTCTCGATCCTCACGGGAGGTCCAACACGTCACGCTGTCTCTGTTATTGCCTGAATTTCCTTCAGTTTCTCTTTCTCTCAGTTCTTTCAGACTCTCACACAAGTTGTATTTCAGGGTCTTTGCGAAGTCGGGGAGTGTCTTAGCTTCTGTCTCGTTTCTGCTAATACAGTGGAGGTTCAAGGTCAGCAAGCTGAAGGGAGAAAGGTAGCAGGAGGGTCGCCTTGTCGGGTCGCTCCATCCCCCGCTGTCTGGATCCACCACAGACTGAAAGAAGAAGACAAACAGGAAGATATCAGTGGAAACATGAAGAGATAAACTCAAGAAAAGAAACAACACGATGTGTGTGGACTGTCTGTCCTGGGAACTGGTGTCAGTGCTGTAGAAAAGATCACACACTCCCCTTCATCCAGACAACTTCTCACACACACTTTGCCAGTTTTAGTGATTGACTGTTTGATGAGTGTGTGTGGGTCCTTTATTCCACGGCTGCCTCTGTACACCCACACACTGCACACACATGTAGACACAGAAGACCTGGTGCTTTTATTACACAGGAGAAACTTAAGCCATGCACAAACAGCCTGCAGCCAGGCCCTTTCCTCTCCGCAGGAATGACTTTTCATTAAAACAAATCGCTCTCCCAACAAGCTCTCGTGACTGCAAACCCTCTGCGAGTCCCGCAGCATATTTTTACATGTATTTATGTCGTTTTCTTTACTTCTTCCAGCTCCACAGTTTTATTGTCCTCCTGACAGTAGGGTTCGTGTTAAGAGGGAGCTTGGTGCTGACTGAGGCAGGTTTGCTAAAAGGCAATGTGTTGTGAATTAGTGAGAGGTGTGTGTACATGTGGGGTCATGGAGTGAGGAGGGAGCGTAGTGATTGAGGTTTAAGGTTCAAGTTTTTTTTTTTTATTTATTATTATGACTGTTAACTCAGTCTGTTTAGAAATACAATATGAGCTCAAGATTCTCGAGGCTGTAAATGCACGTATACCCAAAAGTTTGTCTTGACTCCTGCGTTGGTCTGCACCAGGTACTCGTTACTTCATAATTTACTTTATGCTCGAAGTCCTTCCAAAGTTCAGAAGCTTGTAGCTCCTGTGTGTCTCCTCCAAAATATCACAAACGGGTGATTTACTAAAACTGATCCCGCACCATCACAACTTCTTAAGAAACATCTGTTCAATCAACTGTCGTATCAGAACGTGTAGTGTAACAAATGACAGTCTGAAGGAACACTGCTGTAAGCTAACCGCCAGTCCTTTGTACATGTAGGTCTAACTTTGTTATGTTCAGAAGTGCACATATGGAGAAATATGGTTGAATGTGACATCACGCTAACTGAGCTGACATGTTTCAGTCATGTGATGAGATATATTTGTGTTATTTATGAATCAATTAATAAATCAATGTTAGCTTCACTTCTTCTTTGCTGTACAACTCAACTACAGTTTTTCCTCATTTGAACTGAAATCACCTTTTAACCCCCCCTCCCCCCTCCACTGTCTTCACCCCCTCTCCCGAATCCCAACCCCTGTGTTTTTCTTTCTAAGGGGAATCATTTACCCTTTACATTCCTCTTGAGAGAAATAGAAGTACCATTTGGCCTGTTAAAATAAATACTCCCCGAGATGATTCGCTGGCCCGTAGAACATGTGCTCCAGGGTTTACATAGCAGACGGCCCAGTCTTCTCACAGCAGCAGGCTGCCTGACACGGCCAGCACCTATTAGCACCTCGGATTCTGCCAGCCGTACCTGGCCGAGCACTACGACCTCTGTTATCCCTGTCTCTGCTGCCCGTATCACTATCAGCATCATTAGTAGCTCTCAGGCGTTAGGATGGAGCCTGAGTGTGGGCTGTAGTGTCATTTGACAGATGAAACCAACACGAGGTTTCTCATACAAGACAGAATGAAGCATGGCTGGATTAACCTGTAGGAGGCCCTGGGCCTGCTGTTCAGCTTCAAAGGTGATGATTTGCCCTGTTGGAAATCCAGGCTTACGAGGAGGAAGAGGTAACGTAGCGTCTCATAAACCCAGTGACAGGGTTTATAAAGGGAAAACGTGTTCAATCAGTTCAGATCAAAAAAACACAAACATAATAAATGTGTTTTTTATTAAACAGACATCAGGGGACAGAGATAAATACCAGCACAGGCCACACAAACTTTATTTTGTCCCAACTGTTGGAAATAATGTCTACAGCTCTGTCCTGACTGATAAAGCATTAGCTGAGCGGCCAGACATTTCTACCATATTACATTTTAATGTGCTGCACAGACATGACTTTCTGTTGAGCGTCATCTGCCTGTTACGCAGCCAGCTGAGGCAGCCCTGCTCTAACTGCACTGCTATGCAAACAGGGACATCCCTCACTACAAGGGGACCACACATCATAATTAGTGTCTTTCGGCGACTCATGCTTAAGCTTTGAAAGCTGGTGATTCAACACACAGCTATGAATGGCAGCTGGCTCAGATAATAGGGCTTTTAGGATAATATATGGAGATAGTATCTGAGTGAGTGAGTTTATTATTGCACTGTGAGTGTGCAAACTGTCTGTGTGTGTGTGTGTGTGTGTGTGATGGCTGGCTGCTTCCCTGCCTGTCTGCACTGTAGGCTGAAGCAGATGTAAACAGGGTCAGGAGGTTTGGGGCAGCATAAGGGCCAGGCTGACCCCCTCTCCTCCAGCTCACCCACACCGGCCCTGGACTCAGATTTATAGTGTCCTGGGTGTTCACAAACAGCAGCTGGGTCCTCCTGTCCACTAAATTACACCCCCCCACCTCATCGTTCTGATATAATTACAAAAGCAAATGTCCATTGTGTTCCTCTTTAACGTGCGCCCTTCTTCTTCTATCCTCTCAAACCCTGTTCCTCTGCCCCTCTGTTGTAACGCTGAGGTGCTGGATCTGAACTTACCACATCACCCTGGGTCCTCACTGTTTTCATTATAAAACACAGCTATTTTGGCAGCAGAGCTTCACAGAATACAACAAGTCATTCATTCTGAACCACCCCTGAAATTTCAGCTCAAATAAAGTAAACAGCTTCACTTGATGACTCCATCCAGTAAACCTCCACCAAGAAAATCAAACTTTCCATTTGATGAGGTGAGGGGTTTTATTTTGGAAGGCAAAGCAACCTTATGTCTGCTAAAATGCAGTCAGATACATATGAGACGAGGAGTAGTATGAAATCTGGGAGAAGAAACTGAGTGTAGTCATGGTTAAGGTTTGAGGTGCATCAGGTCTGAGTCCAGAACCTCTGCCCTGACATCCGAGACAGAAATCCATGATCAGAGCTCGGTGCATGTGGTGAAACGGTAGAAAACAGAGGCTGCACTGTTCCCGCTTCAAGTGGGTAAAGAGATGTTTTCTTCTCACAAGAAAGGAGGGAGGGTGGGTTCTGTTCTGCCTGGGGAAGAGGGGAGACGTCCAGAATTAGCTATCACAACCTTGCCAAGTTTGAAGCGCGTCCAAAACAAGTAGTCCAGAGTAGTGGCTTCATTACTGGAGGGGAGGAGGTGGAGGTCAGTCCATGAAAGACCAAAACCCTGGACCAACAGATACAAGATTCAACGAGAGCTGCAAATTTCAGCTCTGGATTCAGCCTGTTGGTCCTCCCAGGTCTCAGCTTTCTCTGAAACAAATTATAACTTTAAGCAGTCTCCTTCCCTCTATAACCAATGTCGAAATCCCGTCTTCTATCCTCTCTAAAACTAGAGAGCCAAAGGAGGAGGCCCACGGGCTGATGAAATTATTAAACAACATGTAATATATGTAATTACACACAGGTCTGCATTTTCTGCTTATTAAAAGACGTATCATATGTCACAGAGCAAATCAAATTTTGTGAATTCCACTTCATTTCTGTAGACAAAGCTTTAGCAGCACTGCCAAGGGGCAGATCATTTAAGGAGGGCCTGATATCTGCAAAAAGATCCAGTCTGGGTTAAGAATTTCTGGGGAGCCAAACCACAAAACCACAACACAATCCCTCCTTAGGCACCACGATGCCTCTGGTTTGAAGCTTTAGGACTTTGGGAGTTATGAGATGATGATTCCAAGCTTAGGGAGAAAAGATATTGTGATGTCTCTCTCAGAGACTGCAGTTGGAAAGATGCCTCCCACACACACACACACACACACACACACACACACACACACACACACACACACACACACACACACACACTGTGGTGGAATTCAGCTAAGTTCATTGATTCAAGGACTATATTTAATTACATTTCTGAGGAATGTGTACTTTACTTCAGTTTGTCCATTTTATTCCAGTTTATACTTTTTCACCACAGCAGAGAACATAGTGTATTCTTACTTCACTAGTGCTGGAATAATTAGTTGATTATTTAATGTGTTGGGTAACATGAAATTAATCAATAACACTTTTTATAACTGCTAAGTAATTTATCCAGTAGAATTTAAATTTGTTTTGGTCCTCAAATGCAGGGATTTGCTTGGAAATCGAATGTTTTGAGTGTTTGACAGATAAAACAAACCATTTGGTAGAGAGAAAGGAAGTATTCAGAGTAAAAGTACCACTACAGCAAAGTAAAAAAAAAAAGTCCTGCATGAAAAATCAGTACATAAGTATCATCAGGAAAAGTGTAGTTAAATGATTAAAGTACTGGTTTGGTCCCTCTGACTGAGCGTTTTATAAAGAGAGGAGAAAGAGGAAAAGGTTCTAACAAACACATCTATTTCCAGTTTTTCTTTTTCTCTGATGTTTGATTTTTGGTGAGATATTTGATCAGTTGAACAGTTACTGAAATGAAACCGTGTGAGATGTTTAGAGGGAAAAATCACTGTTTGGTGAAGCTGATGACTCGTCTCATGTGAAATGTGACCCAGAGCAGACACAGTTTGTAAGAAGACAAAAAGGTTGGAGGCCACTGATGAATCTTTATCACTGTTGTATTTTACTTGTTATATTATCCACGGTGTAAAATCTTCATCTTAAAAGTAACTAGTAACTAAACCTGTTAAATAAATGTAGTGGAGTTGAAGTATAAAGTAAAATAAAATGGAAACACTCAAGTACAGTACTCGAGTAAATGTACTTAGTTACTTTCCACCACTGCAATTTGGAGACTCTCCCTTTGGCTCTGGACAGTTAGAACATTTCTCATGGTTGTGTGGTAATTAATAAACCAACAGTTACACAGATGAATCAGTGATAAGAATGAACGTTAGTCTCTGTGCTGACGGCCTCTCTCCTTACTGATGAAAATACAGTGACACCCTGAAGCCGAGCCCGAGGGATCTGAGGTGCCAGCACAGCCATAATAAGACTTTTGTTCAGGAGGTAGAAGTGAAACAGACATTTTCTCAGAATCTGTTATGAAAAGTGCCACCATGAAGCCCAACTGTTCCAACCATATGTTGTGTAGGACAGAACCGCTCAGTCCACAATACCACATTTTGTTCTTAGCAGTGGGGTGCATGTATAAATATCCCCTGCCCACCTTACTTATGGGTTTTTGTTCTCACACATGCAAACCCGCACACATATGCACATATAGTGCACAGGGGCTGTGCTGTGTTATTCCTGTGGCTGTTGTGCTGCAGCCCTGGGGCTCTGAACATAGCTGGGATGCTGGTGGGTGATGCCACATGGGCTGGGCTGAGGAGCCAGATCTTCAGAGGGATCCTCCGCTTTATCACACAGGCCAGCCGGCAGCTGAGTACACAGTTGTTGTTCGGGGACGGGGCCTGTCTGCGGTGCCAGCGGGCAGCTTGGCTATAGAGCCCCCTCCACCACGCACAGGAAACAGGTGCATCAAAGGATGCCGGAAGAGGGGGAATTAGGGAGAAATGACAGGTAGAGTAATTTTTGTAATTCTTCTGAGCCATCATGAATATCTTTTCCTATTTTTATCCCTCGCTCTCTTCTTCTTTCCTCCACCATCATCACAGCCCTTTCTGATTTGCTCCCCTGCTGCACCGTGCCCAGAGTTTACGTCATGATTTTCTGTTCACCACCCCCGCTCCTCCTCGACCTCACCTCCCTCCATTGTTTCACCAGCTTTTAATAAACTAAAGGGCAGATTCCTGACTCGAGTGAGGTGGGGGTGGGGTACAGACCCACAGACCTGTCCTCCAGCTGCACACACACATACAGTATTTGCACACTCACACACACACACACACACCGTTTGGCATGCAGAGTGCCAAGCTCTTCCACTGTCTACTGACGCCAGCTCCCGAAACGCACACACAAACTTACTCTTCCTCTCTCTGTCACACACACACACAGACTCACCCTCTCTTACCCTCCCCACGCGCCAACCTCCTAAAAGCTAAGCTCCTCACTAAATATATCCCCCCCAGTAAAGATAAGACAAACAGTGTGGATTTGAGAGCAGTGTACAGACAATGACAGGAGGCCATGTGAGCTGGAGCTAAGCTTGTGTTAGCTTTACAATTTCAGCTTCTCAGAAACACACTGAGAAAACACAGAGGACATGAATATTCTCAGATTTCTGTTTCTTCCTGGGTTCTATTTAGTGAACCACAGTGCAGGAGCTCAGACTGTGCTGTTAAACTTGCTTTGATAAAAACAGAACCCCTAATCTTGCTGCGTCAACATGCATGCACCTCCAGTCCTAAATCCACGTCCTCTGTTCTCTCCATCCTCACCAGAGACTCTGGGAATGCAGCGAGCTGCAGGCTAAAAGCAACGCATGAAACTAGATCAATCCTCCATTCAGCTCCAAGCCTAAGGCGCTCTCGAAAAGAGCAAGCAAAGGAGTCGTAGGCGTGTTTGTTTTATTGCGTTGGACCACGTTTCTTCGGGCAGCAGATATCTGTCACGTTTGTCTGGCAGGGCGCTGTTAAGGATCTTCTCGATGGCCTGCGGTTCGTGCAGAGCATCCATTTGTCAGAAGCACATTCCAGCGGCGGCGAGACATTGTGAACTGCCTATCAGAGCTTCAACACTGTCCAAATAAATACACTCACAATGGGCCCCCTGTGTGTGTGTGTGTGTTTTTGCATGGATGTGTGAGAATATGAAACATGAGACACAAAACCAACCATGCAGTGCTCTGCCAGAGCATTGCTGTCTATCTGCACCTGGCTGAATGTGCCATGTTTCAAACACACCTCCTACTCCTCTTCCTCGTCTTTCACTTCAACTGAAAGGTGATTTTCAGTTTGAGGTGCAGATGCAGACTCCAGAGGAAAAAATGCAGACATTTTCTTACTGTGCAAACTTTTCCTCATCTGATGTCACTGGAAGTGGAGAAGGATGTCTGGAGGGATGTTTGCATCACACAGTCTCATTCTCAGACTCTCTGTCAGTCTCACCTCCTCCAGCCCTCTCTCTCTCCCCCTCTCTCTCCCTCTCACACATCTCAGTTTCATTCTGTTTCTCCTATTTATTGTGTCCTTCTCTGGCACTGCCTGTCCTCTGAAGGGTTCACTGTTCCTGTTCTCTTTCTCAGATGTTTTTCCTCCTACTTGGCCTTTTTCTTTTGCCCCTCTCATTACCCCCCAGTCTTTAGTTGTCACTTCATTTTTCATTTAAACACATTCCCCCTCTCTCTCCTTCTCAGTTAGATGGAAGTGGTAGCTCGTCTCCTCCTCCTCCTACCTACCACAGAGTATATTACATCTGTCATCATCTCCTTCTAGCATAAGTCAGCAGCCTCGGGGTCCAGCAGAACAGGCCAATACAATCATTTATGGACATAAACACATGCACCTGTAAAACACATATCCATACACATCCAAAGTTATTCGCACTGCTATTAACCTCATGCTCCGGCACACACACACTCCCCACTAACCCTGCGAGTTCCATTATCCTTCCAGCCTGGCTGTCAGTGCCTGATTAGCTTATCCACCAGCGCCAACACAAACATGTTTCCTCAGATTACACATCATGTCACACTGCGTCCTAATCACAACCACTTGCAGTTTCTGAAATCATGCAGAGCAGAAAAAATACCTGCAATAAAAGGGGAAAGCACACCTGAGCTTGGGGATGAGAAAAAGTGAGGAGAAGTTAAAGTCAGTCTCAGACTCTGTGTGAGTATGGCCACGTATCATGGATGTACAGCTGTGTAAAAAAGCAAAAAATGTAAAATCAACATGCATCACATTATCTCACATCAGCGAAAGACTCACAGCATCTTTTACAGGTGGTGAGAAAGTAACTACAGGTTTTGGTAGAATATATCTTTGCGGTATGGGGTAGAAAAAAAGGAAGAAGATTCTCCTGTGTTCGTAGGTGTGCTTATCCTGAGGTCTGACTCCCAGGCTGCTGGACTTACCTTCAGCGCCCGGCAGCAGAAGGACAGCAGAGGGATCCAGAGGCTGAGATCCTGCACACAATACTGGATTTGTTGTTCAACTATTGTTTCCCGGCCAGCTCCTCTCTCCTCCTGTTTCTACCTCTCTCACACACACTGATTGTCTGAGTGCTATTCTCTCCTCCCTCTGTCTCACTGTCTCTCTCACCTCCTCTCGCTCTCCCTCTCTCCTCTCTGTCCCACAGTCACACTCTCTCACTTCTTCTTGAACAGGGGAATCACCAGAAAGAGGGAGCAGCCTGGATGCTCAGTCTGTGAGGACGGCTGTCACATGTGGATCGTGACACAGCAATCGTATATCATACGCCCTTTCTCTGTCTCTGCTTTTCTCTCTCTCTCTCACACACACACACACACACACACACTCACACACAGACCAGCTGACGCACCGACACGCTCCACAGCGGCAAATGGGAATTCCAGCCCTGGACGGCTCCACTTGCCCCATCAGGAGAGAGCTGACCAAAAGCTGCAGTGAGTTTTACGAGGTCAGGGTTATAAAACTGTTAGCAGATTTAGTTTATTTAAAAACAACTGGCCCCTGTGGCCTTCCTCTTCACGCGCTTTTTCCTACCATGACACGAGGGGTGGGGGTGTGCAGGTGGGGTGGGTGAGGGGGGAGAAGTGGAAGGTTAAATAACTCACCTTAGCAAGCTTCTCTTGATGGGAACATCTATGTTGTAGCTCAGTTGGGATTGTGATGCTGGGATATTCTCCACCTGCAGGGAAGGTTAAAGTTGTATATACGTTAAACATGTCATCATAAGAACAAAAACACAGAACACAGTATGTTCAGCTTCACTCAGCACAAAGAGCAGATCTCTACAGACTAAATCACTGTGTATTCATTTAAGAAAAAAGAAATGCATTAATCACTTAGCTTTCAGAAGTACACAGGACCCAAGGGTGAGTCGTTAGTACGAGTCACCTGGTGTATATTTCATTTTGAATTATTTGTCTTCATCTGTAAACAATTATATGAGGGTGCACTGCCTGTATGTTTGGAAATACTGAAAACAACAGCAATGGAGTCCAGCACAGAGCAGATGCAAACTGTAACGACCTCATCTATCATTCTCACATGGCTCAATGTGAAGAGACACCCTGAAGATATATAAAGGGGACAAACTATGATGAATGGAAAGCTAATAGTGAGGGAGGCATCGATGTTACCCTGAGACAAGAGAAGTCATACCTTCTCCGAGGCTTCGCACACAACTGCTGCCAAATTATTGCGATATATTACATCAGTCTCTTTGTTTCTCGTGTGGAATGTTTGCAGTTTGGTGCTTTATTAAACAGTTTAAGTTACATCAAGGAGCCGTGTGATATCACAAACTGACACTCATGGCGAAGCTATAATCCTCTAATTGAGGTGTGGAAAAACACAGCCAGATGCAGGCTGACAAATAAGTCACATCATCTGGAGCCTAAATAGTGAGGATGAATTCTTGTGACATGTTTCACACAGACAGGGGAGGGGGGAGCAGGCTGGGGGGTGGGGGGGCACAGCATGACAAACTAATGAATTTTTCATAGCCTGATTAAATAAGAAAAGGCCGGTGAAACACTGGAAAATAACAATAAGTACAATGCCAAAATAGGTGAAAAAGAATAACATGAGCTGCAGCTGACAGCATATGTTCAGATACTCCACACACACACACACACACACCACACACACACACACACACACACACACAAGTCCTGGTATGCAGAGTCAAAACTCTCGGGGGAAATAAGGGGAGCAAGCTGCACCACACTAAGTAGGACTTAGTGGGTCAAAAGTTTAAGAAGCACAATTACCTGAAAGACCTCGGCTGACCCCCAAATTTCTCACCTTCTGTTCCCTCACACACGCACACACACACACACACACCTTCGACAGAGGCGATTTACAGCCAGCAGCAGGAGAGGGTGAAAACTTATACACCACCAACAGGCTCCTAAAGAGAAGGAAAGCGAGAGAACCACGTAAGCACCGTTTGTATTTTGATTACACTTTCTGGTGTTGTAAATGGTTACTGCTGCGAACAGTGTCAAATGAAATGGTCATAACTCACCTGGACAGAATCTGACCGCCTCTCCTTGGCTTACTCAGCTTGTGTCCACATGAGAGGTGGTGACAGGGAGTAAATGGCTTCAGATAATGTATCATAATATCACATTAAGAAAACGTTCAGCAAAGCCAAATGTGAATCCCATATGTGGAGAGAAGAGGGTGGGGTGAGGGACAGAGAGCGGAGGAAAAAGCCAGGAGACAGAGGATATATGGAGGAAAAGGAGGGGATACACCGAGATGACAAACCGCCACAAAAGCAGCTTTCTGACAACCTGCAAAAATGCTTTCACTTTCTATAGCAATAGTTGGTAAATGGATAGTAATAAAAAGCAAAATAATGTTATTCCTATGTGACAGCTCTTAACTTTTTAAGATTATGACAAACTCTCTAGTCCCTCCCCTGCTCAGCTAAATTTCAGCCTGGACACTAGTCCATCTTAGTGATGTGTCACTGCCCAGTTAGCATTTTGGACCTTACCCTGTGGCTGTTCACACTAGTGATTAGGGGGCAGGTCAGGTTGCGGCCCTGTTACGTCAGCGCATAAGCCAGTGACTTTTAAGAGTGTGATGTGGCAGTTGTCCCTGTCTTGATCAAGTCCCCACCTTGGCTGCAGGCAGTCCAATATGCTGTCCCCATGAGCACCGGCAACACAGATGTGACTGGACCTGATGTGACATGAGTCACCTCCTCATCAGAACGGGATTAGTGGGGCAGGGTCACATCTCAGCTCAATCACACCTGAGTCACACACTCGCAGGCCTTTGGGCATGGTGTCCTAACACCGGCCATGTTTGTCTTTGCTCTGCTCTGAAGGAATGTGGGCTGAAACAGCAGTAAAACTCTGGTCCCCGACCTGAAGAGTTAAATATCTCTCTTCTGTCAATTTTCAACTAAAGCTCTCTGTTCTTTCCCTCAGTGCAGAAAAGCCTTCTTCAAGCCGGTTCGTATTATCTGTGAGAGAAGCAGAGCTGTGGACTGACGAATGGTGCACAGACATCTTCAGTCTTCATTTGGAAGATTGATTTCCCGCCTTATTTTAAGCTACATGAAAAAAATGGAAGGGTGCTATAATTTTGGGAGATTGATGTGGACCGTCGAGCAACAGAAAAAACAGACATGTTTGCCTCAAAAATAGTTTCTGCTGGGAGCCAGAAGTCTAACAAAAATAGTCCCATAGTTGTGATTTACGGCCAGTGTAGAATAACTTTCTCTTTTCTTGACCAGGTAAAGCAGCTGCCAAAGACAACTGATGTGTGATGAGTGTACCAGGTCTGGTTTCAGAGTGCAGGGGGAAGCGGTTCTCCGGTACAAGTGCTCAGAATATCTAGTACAGGAATAAAACACTGGTATCAAAGAGACACTGCACTTCTCAGATGGCGATGAGAACACAGTGAGTTCAGGCCTTCGCACAGTTAATGATCTTAACACTCCTTTACACACAAATACACAAAGTCATGTGTGTGCTATTGCATGAGAAATGAGAACAGCAGCCCTGGTTGAGGGGTTTGTGGAGACAGAAAGGGATGAAGGAGAGAAAGTGAAAAATTCTGAGAAAGGGAGAGAGAGATATGGAACAATGAGAGCAGCTAAGTGTTTCCCCATGTACACCTGGGGCAGTGGCTGACCCTGTAAAGTGGGGTCTAAGCCTTAGCCCTCTCTCCCTCCACCCCTCTCTGTGCCAATGCCCATAGGCACTGAGGAATCACTGGAATGAGGGAGAGCAGCCAAAAACAGTCTGCTAAACTCCCTTCATCTCTGTAAAAGTGCCGTTACAGAGGGCCTCCAGTCCGACCCAGACAGAAAACACTTTGCAAGCTGCTCCATCTTTTCTACAGCCCTCCTGGGGCTCTGACGGGCTCCAACGTTAAGTGACTGTTTCCTGATAAGGAGCCAGCAGGTAGGTAGACACTGGCTTTTGCCAATGTAGCCATCAAGGATTTGTGTCTACACTAATCATTCACACTCATCATTTAAATTTTTTGAAATTGTAATGTCAAGGGAATAGTATGTAACCGGGAGAAACACACAAAACACACATATTCAAAAACATTCCCAAATTAGGGGTTTAATTTGTGTAAAAATCAGCTGAGGCGACCAAATTAAAATGTAAGACTTGTGCCGTGATATCAGTTACTAGAATACTCATTCAGAGGGAACTGTAGAGGCCAAAAAATTGCTGCTCTGCGGGAAGAGTTGTGAGAAAAACATCTGAACGCAGGTGCTCTGTGATGTGTGTGTGTCTGTGCTTCCAGGTTTAGGATTTGTTGTCATGAGAAAAGAAAGGCACGCAGCCAGTAAACAGAAACTTTTCCCCTCTTGTTCTCAGATATCTGTTTAGACTTCATAGATTAGCTATGACTCCATCAGACTTGCATTAAGCCCATCACGCACATTAACATGCGTGCGCACACATGCACACACTCGCACGTGCACAAACACGCTCAGATCCTCTTAACCCCAGAGACGTTTATGACCTTCCTGTATATCAGTTTTTACAGTGCAGTGGTTCTGAACAGAACAGCAGTAAAGTGGAACGAGGACAAAACAAGAGAAGCAGATTCTTTACAGCGAGCCTCCATGTTCTGCTTCTGCTGAGCAGAAACAGAGACAACAGAAAGCAGTCACTCAAACCACATCAACAAAACGTTGCGTGCTGAGAGGAGACGTCATCAGGGACGGTGATTCATGAGCGTTTTATCCCTGTGTTTGGTACAAAGTTTGATTCACGTGTTAGTCAACGTGGTGGTTTAGTTTAGTTTGACTAAATGACTTCTTGAATTTTGTTGCTACTATCCAGTGGCCTCGCTGCTTAAGTTCAATAAAGAAATTTATATTAAAGCATAAGGCTGCAAATCCCACGAAAAGACCAAAACCAACCACCCACTGATCATATTCCAAATCTGATGTGTGTTATTCCTCCGTGCCATAGATGTCCACTGCTGTCACAAACAGTGTAACTGAGACGGTCTAACACACTGCTGGCTTCTGTCTTTTTGTTGTCTGCGAGAAAAATACAGCATATTTCAAACCTTATACATAAAAATCCACACGCCATTTGTCTAATTCTAGAGGCTGTTCTGTGCGTCATGTGCTGCAGCCAGATTTCAAAGACCAATGATGAGGATGCAGCTCATTCAGTTTGCTGTTGCTGTGCCACAGAGCATGACAGGGCAGAAAATGGGATGTGTGGGTGCAAAGAGACAGAGACTGACAGGAGGAGCAGGAGCAGTGAACGGGGAGGGAGGGGGGAGTCGAGGTTTCCTCCCTCACTGTCCTCCCTTTCTCACATTGTGTTTCAGAAGGCAAAAAAAGGTCAAGCATGTGCTCAGGAAGCAGCCGGCCACTGCTGACCGCAGTGACGTCACCATTTGTGTTTCGGTGGTCGGTGACTGGGGAAGTTAATATTTTAGTATGTGTGAAAGTAGACAGAGAGGACCTGATAATGCCTGGGGTGATGTAATGCACTGTTTCTGTGCTCAGTGTGAAGGGGGTGCGGCAGGAGGGCTGTGTGTGTGTGTGCTGGTTACATAGAGGGGATTTGGTGGTTGATTACCTAATGTTTGACTTATCCCCTTACTAGAATTTGCAACGCAGGCTCTGATTACTGTGGCGCCTCAACCTGAACAACCTGTGCCTTTTTATAGTCTTAACACTGCCCCACACACACACATAATGAGGGTACAGTTTCTTGTAAATTAAACCTCTGAAGACCCCACTCTTCCTAAACTCTCCTGATATTCTCCTATATATGTTTTCATCCTTTTAATATAAGAGAATTAATCCCTCAGATATCATTAACAATAAGCCAAAGATGCTGCAACAAGCCTCAAAGTCTCTCAACCAGGTGCTGAAGAGTAATAACAGAAAACAAAAAGGACATAAAATAACTCTTTCTACTCTTCAGCGTTAACATGTGAGAGTTAGCCCTGATGATAAACATACGAGGTCTTTGTAGTCTGGATACACTTCCTGGCTTTTGGACTCATCACAGTCCATCTATGGTTTCCACAGCTGTGGGCTGACAGTGCTGATGGCTTCTGTCTTGTTGGTAGATGTAGCGAGTGCACAGTCAACATACAGCACACGTCATTCATTCCAAGGGCAATTTTCCCCCTCATTAACTTAGAACAGGATACAGTGTAATGCCCTGTAATCAGAATGTGTGTGAGCACACAGCGGCCAGACCTGAAATATGGTTCTGCTTTAATGCCTCGTGTCTTCTACCGTGTCTCAGAGGGATTCCCGCCAACTCATGCAAACACACAAGCAGACTCACACACGAGCACATCAAACAGCATCTGCGCTCTCAGAACTTTACCCCCAAAGCATCAGTTTCCCAGTTAACTGGATTGTTTGTTTACACTTGAACAGACTATCACTGCCAAACTGTTCATATACAAGAAAACAAACTTTCAAATTATGCGCACACATTCCACCCCCTGTAGTTTTACACATCTCCAGTGTGACACACAATGAAAACACACATGCTGATATGCCATGTTCTTTAATGGAAGAACCAGTAATGCATCTGTTTGTGAGACAAAACTGTTTCACCTCCCACTGTGTGTCTATGTTGAGGTGGCGGTTGTTGGGTCACCGTTGTTGGAGGTAAAGCTGAATAAATCCCCCAGGAGAGCAGAGTAGTTGATGTTTTTCACTGCAGCCACGTCGGCGTCAAACCTCGCGTTCACATCAAACTGGAGACGACAGGACACAAGTCACAACACAACTCTGACAACATTATAAGACTGTCAATGCTTATTTGTTCAGCATTACCAATAATTGACTATTTTAGTCTCTGCATTTATTATCCCCCTTTAAATATTTCAACTTTGTTATTGTTCCTCTGTGATATATCTCTTCTTTATTATGATTTGTGTTACACTGGTTTATATTCTTAATACAAATTGAAAACCACCTTAAATATTCAGTGTGTGCTTTGTAAACAGCACTGCCTTATTTAAAGTTTGAAAACTTGGGATTGCCTTTAACCTCCATTACGCTGATTAAAGCTCATACACAGAAAACAAAAGAACACTAGAGGCCAAATGTAATTTAGCTATTTCTCTAAAGCAGGAAGCGGGAATCGGTCCCAAGATTGTTAAATATAATGAACAGAAAGAAAGAAAATAATAGAGGTAATATGAAAACCGGCAAAACTAAACTACACATGAACTGCAGCAAAGACCAGAACGGCTTCCAGGAAGAAGTCAGTCAATCTGGGTCAGTCAACATAACATTCCTGTTGTGTTCCCACTATGAGACACAATACTGGTGACGCCTTCAAAGATGATCAACAACTAGTTTAGTTTGGGCTTAGAACCCAGCGAGACGAAGAGCAGATGGAAACCGTGTCAGAGGAAAACGGCGAATTAAGTCGGCACACACACGCTCACACACCCACACACAGATTCGGTCCGCTCTCACTCTGTCCTTGCTGGCCTCCCTTTGTTGTCATGCCATGGTGTATATCTCTCGTGCCCACCTGTTTCTACTTAGAGCTGGCTGTGGCAAAGCGTGTTAAATCAGCATTACATAGGAAAGATACAAATACAAGAGAGAAGAACAAAGGAGCTACTTCCTTTCTTTGTGACCACCCCGTGTGTGTGTGTGTGTGTGTTTCTCTCAAGTCATTTCCCGTGCACAATAAATTGATGTCTTGTCTATTTGACCATTCCTTCCCACTCATTTCATTCTGCCTTTGGCTCACTTCTCCACTGAGTCATCACAGGCTATGATGTGGATTGATTTTCAGTTACAGCTTTTTAAAAGTCTGTGCACACACGCTGAAATCACTTACTGTACTTTTCTGATTCACTCTCCTCTAAAGAGCTCTAAAAAGTTTAGTTTTATATGTTTTACTGTCGTTCCTCTCGCTCACCTTTAAGGAGTCTTCAGGCATCACTGGGGGAGCAGGGTTCTCTACCCAGTTAATGCCAGCCAGGAGGGCATGGTAGTCAATCTCGTCCCCATCTGCAAACCTCCAGCAGACATGCAGCCAAATTAGAAACAGGTACACGCTATGTAAAAACTTCTGACAACAGCTCCCACTTGATTTACATGAATCTGTTTTCCACTTCTTCCAATGAATATTTTTTGTGGTATTCAGTCCAAAGTACTGATGGTTCAGAAATTTTTTAACCAATGCCAAGAAAAATTTCTGGGCAAGGCATCGGACTATACTTTACAATCAAGTGAAAGGAATCATTCAAAACCATTCTGAAAATGCAGTGGGAACTCGAACTGTTCTACCCTGAATTGCACGGTGATTAGTGGGCTCTTACTTGCTGAGCAGACCTCCGAGCAGGCTCTCAGGCAGGGGAAGTCGGAAGGCCTTACAGATGGTCCTTGACTCTTTGGCAGAGAGACGGCCAGTTCTGGAGGCACAAAGAAAATCAGAGACACAGGTATCCAGCATAAGACAGAAAGCCAAGAAGCCCACATTGTGATATTAGGGGTCTGGAGCTACATCAGACCACTTGCCCATTTATTGTTATGAGTTATTTGAATAAAGAAATCCACATTTTAGCATATTTTTACTACTTCTGCTTCATTAGAAACACTGAGCAGGTTCTCATCAGTCAGTGCTGAGCAGTTGAACACATAAGATAAGGGAATATAGGCCACCGGCTGCATCAGGTGGCCTTTGTTTACATTTTAAAAAGCTGCTGCTCTCATGCCTACATATTATTTATAGAAAACCAAATTTGTATGAAGACAATGTGAGTGTGTGAAACAGAGGATGCTTGTCCTCTAAGACCACAGTTGTTTTCCACAGTAATGCTGAACGGTCCAGAGGCTCATTCTTGTCATGCCATCTTCATTACAGGGATGCTGATGAATAATTGGACACTAACTGAGGGTGTCAACACAACCAATATAACCAGACAAGGCAGCTTGACCTTGTGGCACTGTTAACCATCCATTTCAGCTGACCCAACCCATTTCAAAGGTCTACTGCATATGACTGGGCAATAACATGTGGTGTACATGAATCAAACACGATTTTATGCTCAAAAAGAGGAGGAAGGTAACGGACACACACACACACACACACACACACCAAGTGTGTGTCCTCTGGCCTGCAGAGCCTCATGCCATACAGGTCTTTAGGATTCATCTGGTTCCAATGCTCCATTCTCACACTGCTGGAACTAATCGTGGCTCTGAGATATGGGGCCACTGGCTGCACGATTGATGTCTTGTTGTGACGCTCCCTGTGTGTGTTTCCAGGTGTCTCTTGTAACAGCACTTGTGTGTGTGCGTGTGTGAGATATGTGTGTCACCTACTTGTGTCGGTCGTGATATGCGAAGGCTCTGGCCATGTCCGGGAGCTCTTCAAAGTGCTTCTTTTTGAGGAGGTCCTGGGCCACAGCCAGCATCAGGCCCAGGTCCACCTCAGGCTGCTCACGCTCAGAGAAATGTCGGCACAGCACCAGCACCTCATGCTCCGACAGTCTGCAGTCCAGGCCCATCAGCAGGTCCCTGCGGTGCACACCAGCACACAGAACATAACACACAAAAACGGGTAGACATGCATTTAGCACATCTCACAGTCCCAACTTTAAAGCTAGTATGTATAGAATTTATCTTTGCTTCCTTTTGTCCATTCATGTCGTAATACTGACATCCTTTGAACTGGACAGTAATCGCCTGATATCATTGACAAGCATGTCACTATCTGAGCTTCTTACCATCTGTTTGACTTGTTCTTCCTGGTTTTACACATGTATAGCTGATAATTACCATTATACTGTTAACAGGAAATGTACTTTATGATCAGATCTTACATATCTATCAGATGGACTTAAATTTAAGATTCTGCTCCGAGTGAGTAGACTCTGGTGCTCCACTTCAGTACATGTGACTGCAAGGGGGGCCATACTGGACAGATCAGATCAAACCATACTTGTTTTTGCTATATTACTCTACCTGAATGACTCATAGGGAATGAAGCCAGTGTTGCTGGGGTCACTGAGAGTCAGAAATTTCCTGATCTCACTGTGTTTCTCCTCTGGAATGGATCGTAGTTTACTGAGGATGTGGCCCACGTTGGCTTTGGGGAACTTTAGACAATCACACACAAACATGCAGTCTTTAATCACATGTAGCGTTAAACAACACCAAAGGAAAAGATAACTGCCTCATAGCAATACACAGTGAACAGGCAATGCTTTGGGGGTTAGAAATGGTAAACTGTACACGAACCAGCTCTAGCAACCTGCTCCAAAAACCACAGCTGAAAAAAAGCTCATGATACCAAAACTTTGAAACAGAACCCATACATAAACCTTAGAAAACCACTGGAAACAAACATTCCTCCTTCAGTTCCCTCCTTACCTCCTCAGCATGTTTCTCCATGTAACTGAAGGTGTATTCATCAGCATCCAGGAGCTGGAAGTGCTTATTGTGGAGGCAGAGGGTAGCTCCTACGTACAGATCCTGAGCTTTAAAGTACTCGGACAACTCGCTCTTAAACAGCTCCTGGCCTGGCTTCTTTACACGACCGCGCTCCAGAAACTTCCCACCAAGCACACCTGTTGCACCATGTGTGAGATAAAGAGGGATAAATAATTTTACTGATCCTGTTGATATCCTGTTGATATTTTTCTACTGAAAATCATCTTGAATGTAACTTGGTCCATGGTGTTTAAAGCAGTATTTATTTTTATATCATGTTGGCAGTATTTTTAAATTTTACATCAAATTAAAATAATAATAATTAAATTCTACTCATACAGTTTCATTTTACATTATTTGAAATGGTTGGACATGTCATTTTGGAGCCCTGCTGAAAAGTCCATGAAATATTATTCATCTTACACTATACAGTAGTGGGAATGTCCCCATCTGTAAAAAATTAGGTCTGTGGACTGAACATCATCTGTTTCATCTGTTTTAAAAAGATTCTGGAAATGGAAACTGAATCTGAAAGTTTACCACGAGAGTCACAGATTTGTATCTCATGTCCAGGGAGCAGTTCCAGTGCAGCTATGGTCCAAACGTTTTTACCTGAGTTCCTCTGCGGGCGTTCAAACACACTGATGGAGTCATCACAGAGGTAGAAGGAGATGATGAAAGCCCTCTCTCTGTCAACTGGATCGGTGGTCACCATCTTGGCGTGGAAGTTCAGCACATTACTGTCTAGGCCATATCTAGTGGGACATGTACACACTATGGTTGGGATCTAGCACTAACACACACATACACAAATATCTAAGTGTGTAATTTGATTGTGACTACAACTCTTCCAACCTGTCCTTCTTCATAAATTTGTGGAAATCTTTCTGTGGGGGCTTGGGCAGCAGGCCCTGGCAGGAGCTTAGAGAGTCCTCCTCTGAGCCAAAGCCGTTGTAGGGGGGCACAAGCCTCGGGGGCTTATGGGCTGCGGGAGCTTTGTACTGCACTGGGGTGAAGTCCTCTGAGAGCACGAAGGAGAAAGAAAAGACAAAACATTTAAAAGAAGAAAGAAACCCAGGAGGAGAGCAGAAATTATCAGAGGGCAGCAGGTAATCCATCCATGCAGGAGCACAGCAGCCTGGGTCTGCCTGTAACCCTAAGATGACCTCTGACTGCTCAGAGTCAGGCGGGACCCTCCATCACTGTGGCCTGTCACTCAGGGCTCCGCCTGGTTTACCACTGTGACTAATGCTGCAAGCCCCAAAAGCTGCCCAGGGTGGCAGACACATCCAGGACCAGCTTCTATTTCTCCTGCTGGGGAGCAGTGTGCCTCTCCTGGTCCCTAGAACTGTAGAGGCATGGAGAAATACCAGTGCTGGAGGGGCTGAGTATCCTATGTCAGGCAGACAGTGGTGCTGAACTATGTTATTGGTTCTAATATCCAGTGACGAAGGATGGGGTGAGGGAACCACAGCATTAGATAGGCCACAGAGAGAGCTCGGACCAGTAAAGTAAATTGCTCAGATCATTTCTAGATAAAAAAAACTTCCAGCCTGTCTCACTGGTCTCAGGAATCAGTTTTGGGGCTTGCTCTTACTGCCCCCAAGTGTTCGGATTAATGCAATGCAGGGACATGCAACTGTTACCTGAAGATGAAACCCATACAAATGTGTGACATAAAATGTGTTGGAAAAGAAACACATGAAATCACTTTGCTGTAAATTGGTCAGTTTACACATCAGTGCCTTTTAAACAGATGTTCTAAAGCTGCCTATTTAGTCCGAAGAAACATACATACACACATTTTTAGCAATACTTAAATGAATAATAAATAATCCACCACACTACAGCACTGGTTACCTATGCTGTATTTGGAGCGGTAGTAGTCTTTGGTGAAGTCATCACAGTCAGTGATGATGAGTCTCCTGCCGAACAGATTCACCTCCCCACCAACAATCAGATCACAGTCCTTATAAAACTCCTCATGGACGGCTCCAGTCTGCAAGAGAGAGGGAGACGGAAGAGGAGAGAGTGAGATCACTGATGTGAGTGCTACATGGCCAAAAGTATGTGGACAGTAAAACATTATATGAATACGTGAGTTTTGAACATCTCGTTGCAAAACTACGAGTGTCATATGTTGATGTTTCATCCTCCAGTCTTCTGGGAAAGTTTTCCACAACATTTTGGTAACTTGTTTGCAGGATTTACTCCTTTTCAGCTACAACAGCATTAGCACTGATGCCTGGCTCCCAGTCAGTACCTGTTTCACTGATGGGAAAGGGTCTCCCCAAACCCCTATCACACAGTTGGAAAAACACTATTGTCTAAGATATCGTTCTATGCTGTAGCATTAAGATTATTAACTAAACTGGAACTGGAACTAAAATTTAGGGTGTCCACATACTTTTTCAGACAACTCCCTCCCTTTGTGACCCTCAAATAACTTTTTAAAAAAAAATTTCGTTTCACTTGTTGTCATGTCAGCATGTTCGTAGCGTGAGCACGGCTGAGACTGGACATACTTTGAGGCTGTCCAGTATGTAGCGTTTTCCCTGACTCGCAGAGGAAAACACGTTTAGCACTGTGCGGTCTGTGATCTGTCCGGGCTGCTTCATTTGGGCTGGACCATGCTGCAGAGAAAAAACAAACAATCACAGAGGTGAGCACCATTCTGCATGCAAACACAGAAGCAGATACCTAGACAGAGAGAGAGATAGAGAGAATAAAAGATAGATGTACAGATATATGAACAGGAGAGCGGCATACTAACAGAAAAGAGAGTAAAAAAGTGATCTTTCATCTTGCAGATGTGGTGATTTCCCATTGGATGGTGGACCCTGGTCAACCTTTAGGGCTGACATTTAATAAAAGGGATCCGAACAAACAAAATTACCGGACTGAAAACACACACACATGCACGAACAACACACACGCACCCCTGATTGAGGCCTGGCTGTCTTTCAAGATGAATCAGGCTTCAGTCAGTAACTGGAGGAGAAAGCCAAAATGCTTGAGGGAGACTGGATGCTACTGCAGTCCTGTCAGACTGAATGAGGTCTTGGTGAAGGGAGGGATAGTGGGAGAAAGATGAAAAGAAGTCACCCAACCAGAAAGAGAGGCACTGCAAGGTTTGGAATAACTATCTATAAATGTAAAACCTGCTAATAGACAAAACTGAAAGCACTAAATGTGTGAGACAAGCTGTAAAACACATTCTGCTTTGTTCATGTGCTCCCTAAATGATCCTCACCACGCTTGAAAATTTATCAAATTTTGAATTCTAAAGTATTCAGGAGCTTCCACAACCTCTTGGATCTGGGTTATGATGTGTGTTTTTATTCCTTCCTCTCTTTGACAACAAATCAGTCCTCCTCTCTCCACTCCCATGGCCAAGACACTTTCTGAACAGCTCCTGTCGTGGCGCCTCACCTTAGGTAGTTTGCTGCGGCGCAGGAATTTGGGCACATAATCTCTCCCAGAGTTTGGGGAGCTAACCTCCCGGATCTCTATGGTGTCATCAGCCAGGAAGTAGTGCAGTATGAGCTCCCGTGGGTCCCCAAACATGTTCTCTGTGTCGTCCCAGAAGCAGTAGAAGCGCAGGACTTTGCGGTCATGGTCCAGAAACTGCTTTAGTGTGTCCCGTCGTTCATATGGACGAAGTGGCTTCATACTTTTCTCAGTCTGGTTGAGGAACCATATGAAATAGGAACAGTCAAAAACTATTACCACACATGTATATTGTATATATGTATATATTGATTTACAATAAAGGGAATGTTTCAGTATTATTGCTGTTTCAGCGACTAAATTATTAACCACTTCTCTGAAAAACTAAGATTTAAAAAAGATTTAGGTGAAAATGTTTGTTTATAAAAAATTATAAAAAAGTGACTTTACTAATATGTTATATGAAACACTTGATTCTGTCATGTTATTTTTATGAAAATGACTGAAGAAAATAAAAATAGTTCCAAAAAAATGGTCTGACTGATTCCCACCTGTTCCCGGACGTTGCTGTAGGGGTCAGCAGGTACGGTGGTGGGGTCATTCAGGCGCACCCCAAGTTTTGTGAGAAAGTTCTTTGTAAACATGTCACAGTTGGTCACACTGAATGTGCGAGAGTACAGCACCATCTGTTGGTTGATGTTGAAATGGAAAATGTTGTAGAACTGGTCATCATTTGGGGGAGGCAGTGGGATGCGGTGGCGACGAATAAGTGTTCCTGCCACAAACCAGAAATGATAAACGACAGGCATTAAAATCATCACCATTTCTCAATGAAGTGTACTGTCTGTTTACTTTGGGTAATGGATCACTTAGCCAGTTGTAATCTTCAAAGCAGAAAAAGAAGATGGACAATAAAACATTTTCACTTGAGACACATTCGTCGGACATTTGCTCTGATATCACAAACAGATAAATCATCCATTTTCACCTTGAGGGATGCCACTGTTCTTGTACTCTGGCTCCACGACCTGTATAGTATCATCTTCCAGGTAGAAGTAGATGTTACACTTCCTGATTCTGTATGTCTCATCCCGTGCCTCAGGCACAGCTTCCTGGAAGTATCCTTCAAAGCACAAAGCCTGAAGGTACAAAGTGGCATTTTGTGAATGAGATTAATCAAACTGGGGCTTTTTGATTGAATTTATGTTTAATTGAATATTGGCTTGTTGAAATTTATTTGACAACAGTGAAAAGCAAATGTTAGTGCTAAGGCCGGGTTGGTAAAATGATGTAACATATAAGTGCTTTAAGCCACAGCTAAATGTTAGCTGTCAGTCTATTGTCCATGTGACCAGAACTCCATCCAACTGATCTGAACAAAAAAAATGTGTGTGTGCATAAAAGTGGAGGAAAAACTGATCCATTTCAAGACACTTCACCTGTTTGTCAAAGGCCACCCATGATGGTAAGTCACTGCCTTGTCCTTTGGGGTATACAGAATATTTTGGTTTAATCTTCTGGCTGACTAAAAGCTCTCCCCCAATGCCCGGCTTCTCAGATCCCACCAGCATAGGGACTCCGTTGGAATAGTCAAAATGTTGGGACTTGTGGAATCTGTCCTTCCCCAGCTGTGGTTAAGAAGGAAGAAAGCATCTCTAAAACCACACTGAAATATGGACATTATACTGAATAGAATCATTACATTAACTAATAATTTATTTATAAGCAGCTAATGAAATTAGCTAACCACCACAGCCAAATCACTAATTACAAGTTTATGGTTTAATTTCTCCCATGTGCCTTTAACGTCGAAACAAGGTGGATATAGAGTTAACTCTTATCTTTACCATAGAGGTGTCTCGTTCACTTCCACTTGTATTTGTTTAGCTCTGTGATGTTAGCCTAGCCGGCATCAGGTCTAACCTTTACAGCGTGTCCAAGCTAACCTAAGCTACAGTCAAAACACCTGTGTGAAATACGTCAAATATAGAAAACTTACCTGTTTATTGGAAGAACTTCCGGGTAGAAATGGTAAAGCCATTGCGGTTTTTGAAACGGGTCGATAATTTTCTTGGTACAACTCGGCTGAAGTAAATGTTGAACCTGTTATTGGTTTCTATGGAGGCGTTTTGTTTGGGGTCGTATCTTAGCAACGTTCCTAACCGAAGGAGCCAGCACGTGCACACATTTTAATCAACATCTTTAACAAAATTTAACTTTGGTTTAAAAAATCTCTCTGGATACTTTAAAACGTAAATTCAAAAAGTAAACTGAACACCTGTACTGTGTCCTCGGTAGCAGGTTTAAAGTGGATACAAGCGACGCCTTTCTGTATTTTTACATCTGCAAACTTAGGCACTTTTACTTTCATTTTCTCTTTAATTAGTGGCAGAGAAACACTTACAATTAAATTAAAACCAAGCTCAGTAACTAAACACATAACATGCTGTGACTCCAGAGACGACCTAGACTCTGGGTCATAAGTAAAGAGACATGCTTGCAGCATTATACATATACTGTCGTAAAATAAATGTGAAATAGTTAGACTGATTTTTTATTTATTTATTTGTTCATCAAACATACAGAGTAGACAAACCACAGCCCTCAGTACCTAAAGCATAAATTTATGGCTAAATAAAATAAATAAAAAAGAGATGCAGGGGTGGCTAACATAACCCATCAAACATGTAGCTCCTCTAAAAAGGTATAACAATCCAGTATCACTCAGCACGTGAGCATAAAATCCAAGTTTTAACCCTGAAGATGATTGATTATGAAGTCTGGAATTGGAAAATATAACACTGGCATTGATAGATTCCTATGGGCACCATCTGCCACTTGGAGATGAATTTAAATCTGTTTGCACTTGGCTGCACGGTGCTTGGCTTCATTGCGCACAATAACAATACATAATTTTTCTTTCTGGTACAGTGTCAGTTTGGTAAAAATAAATAAAAAATACAACACTCTGATTACCTTTTTTTGTGAATTTTGCAGTGGTGCATTTTGCTGTATTTTGCAATAGCCATTCAAGTCTACCCAAGATGTCCCACATCCATACTGACTTGTCACATGGAAGTACAGTATTAAAGTAGACAAAATGATGTGCAGCTCATGTCGAGACACATAGCTACAAGCTAATATGAAACAGGTTGCTTACTGTCAAAACACCTAAAAACCATCCAGCAATGATTTATACTTTTTACCTACAGTTCGTCATGACATCAAAGAAATACAGATGGTTCTTATATGACCAGCCCTAAGATGCCAGGCCAAGCAGGAATCCTCCAACGAAACCACTTGTGACAACAATGTTTTTCTTCACAAACTCTGTGGACTGAAAAAGACAGAAAACATGTCTCAGTTCCAGATCAACAACAAATTCATTTGTTTTTCTGATTCGCCAGCAAATTTTCAAAAGCAGGGAAAGGTAAAAGATTTCATGGTGATGGCACATACTTCCATAGCATGTTGGTACAGACTGCTTTGTATGTTTTTTGTTTTTTTTTTAGTGCAGACTCCAGATTCTGCACCCCAGTGCTTTCTTCACAACCTCTGTGGACAATTACGTGACACTGGACACATACGTTTGCATGTGTACATTTTTCTGTTCTCTTGCTGTGTATTTATTTTTATTACTATTTTATAGTAGTTTTTACTTTTATACTTCTTCTTTCTTAACTGTGTGTTCAGCAGTTGTAACAAAGCAAACTGCAGGGATCAATTTTTGTTAAGTTTTTCTGATTCCAGCTCTGATATAAAACTTTAGGGTGAATGGGAAAAGTACTGTGTGGCTGTAAGTCCAGCATATTTGAATAGGTCATTGCAAATACTATTTATTTGAAGACAGCCCAATGAGGGGCACTTTTAAGGTGAGTTAAGTTTAAAATTGTTAAAAAACAAAAAACAAAACAGTTTTGCATGTGACTGCAGAAAACATGCTATTACAAAACTGACAGAGTTTTGTCCTTTGTGTGTTGGGCAATCAAAATAAAGCAATACATTAAAATGTTGAGGTCTCACCTTCTCAACAAATGTGTTTAGTTCTGGGCCGGCTTGATCAGTGCCCTTCTTTAACTGCTTCTTGGCTTTGTTGACATCCTTCTCTACTCTCTTCCAGTCCACTTGAATGTACCCACTATTGTTAGCTATCTGAAAAGAGAGTCAGAAAAATGAAGAATAGGTAAGAGGCAGACTCACCAAAATGTTTTTTATTTCATAATCACATAAGGCTTAACCCTTTTGTGTTTAGAAGAATACCTGCAGCAGCAGGAGACCTCCCCCTACAGCTGTAGCTGCGACTTTTCCAACCTTCTGGAAGAGATATCCTGCACACCTAAAATGAACAGGAGACAGACCATGAAGGTTAATCTAACATAAATAATATGGTCAACTGCCATGTTAAGGTTTGCACGGCAGTGAATAGCCCAACACTTGAAGTCTAACCAAGACACTGTCCCAGCTGCACAATTATACAACTTAAGGGTAGAGAGCACTGGATTTATTTTCAGTTTAATTAAACATGTATACTACATATGCTCCTAGGCAGCCCCCTCCATTCAGACAGCAGAAGTGCAGAGGGGTAGAAGAGAGACATGAGCCAAGATGACAAAATGACAAATCAGAGAACAACCCATGGCCACAGAGGTCATGTGTGACGTAACTAACTTAGCACTGGACTATTTCTGAGCCATTCAGAAGGTTTTATGTTATGTATATAATATTTATCAACAGAAACTAAGTGGGAGAGTTAACGAGAGGCACCTGAAGGCAGCATAATGCATTTCCAGGGCGAGTATTTACCATCCACTCACTCCCCCTATGGCTATCTGTGTGGCCACGGAGTATTTCTCTGCTACTGGTCCGGAGCTGTTTCCGAAAAGGCGGTTCCACCATCGCTGACGCTTGGCATACTCTGTCAGGTCCACGACCTTGTCGTAAATCTCCTCTTCCACTTCTTTGTCCACATGGTAAAATGAAAAAAGCAGTACAGACTACTTTAAAAGGCGATACGACCATATTAGGTTTATCTGTCGCAGTACTACAACTGTTAGAAACTTAACACAACATTCAAGTGTACTGTAATTACTTAAAAATGAACGGAATCAGTCCAAATGTTTGCATTACAGGGGTTTCGACACGTCAGTGGTAGCTAACGATAACTTCACTGCTGGTTATAATCGGAACTTAGTAAAGTTCTCAGGCCCGATGACAAGTTAGCATCAGACAAGTAGCGCTAAGAGACAGTGGGAAAGTTAGCTGCAGACGCTAAGTCTGAACACATCGGGGTGTCAGCGCGAGCAGAAACGGAATCTTAAGGATACACAAATGTCACAGGAAGGTCAACAAACACATCTTGTGTGTGATTCATGCTTAGACAATACCCGGTGTCCCGGTAAAGACAGAGACGTGATTAAGTGGAAGGCCTGCTTACCCTTTTTGCGGTTCGCCATTTTGGAGTGCGCTGGTCTGTCCTCAGATGCCTGCACGTCCGGCGTCATTTGCATAATTTCAACGGTAGAAGTAAGAGAAAGCGAAACACGGGCACGTACCTATTAAATAATATCTTTATTTACACACTATAATGTATATACAACAGTGATAATAATAATAGTTATAATAAGTTTTATTGGTTTTCAGTGTATTTACACACAGGCCCAGGAACAATGTTCAGGAAGAGCGAACATGGACATAAACCTTAACGATACTGTATACTGTATATGTTGTACAGTATACTTATTGTAAGGTCAGGTCAAATTTGACATGTTTGGCTGATAAACAGTGGGAGTAAATGTATGTACAAGCAAGCAGGGGAAATAATGTGTAATGTAATGTAATGTGTAATAATGTGGAAGCGCAAGAATGCAGGAATAAATATTTTAATTAAGTATGAATTTCAGTTATAGATAATTTTCATATGGTAGCAATAATTGCTACTCAGGTAGGCAATGGTCCTCAAATCTGACTTTCAAATGTGCCAAAACTCAGGTAGGTAGTTCTGTCAGTGAGGTGGAGGCAGCTTCTGTGATTAAGCTGTCAAAGCTGCATGATTATTAAAAACAATAATTAGAAATACTGACGCCCATTCTAAGTGTTTAGAGCATCAAATCAAACACATAATAAACCAAATTATATAACATGATAAATAAATAAGTAGCCTGTTTCCTGCGCATTTAGAAATACCTACTTTTGTGAACATCATATTGCATTACTGACTGTTGTTGAATTAGTTTCCTTTAATGAAACCAGTCCTAAACCGCCACATTGTTGTGATACACTGTGAATGTCTCCAGTTGATTGCTTTGCTTAATTTTTGTTGCTTGTTTATTATGTATAGCTTTTGTTTTTTATTAACTTTGTTTCTTACTTGCCTCATGGAGGGTCTTACCTACTACTTCCTAAATCTCCCACTGGTTTGACAAAGTGATATCAATCTATTTATCTAGCTATTTCTCAAAAAGTACTGTATTTGTGCAACGTTGCAATAAACACCCTTGACCCCCCGTTGACATACACGACAGCAATTTCGACCAATAGGCTGCCGTAAAATACAGTTACGTAATCATAATATAGCGCGAGGAACCAATCACAGGACATGGGGTGGGTCTTGGAAGTCCATTTGATGTGTGCGTGCGCGGGTTCGTTCGCGTGTGCACGTCACATCGACTTGAGGCTGTCACGTGACTGCACATAGCGGTCACTGATTGGCCAGGGTGACCAGAGGGCGTGCCGACGGTGGCGGCGTGCGTTTGCCTCTGTGACACAATTACAACAACTTTGAGCCGATGGTTGGGGAAGTTTGCGATATTATCAAATAACACTCACTCCTAAATCCCAACATTACATCAACTTCATGCATAAATTGGCACTGGGATACACGCTGAGTTTTGATGTACAATGAGGAGTGTTGAAGGTAATTTGAAGGGATCATTTCCTTGAGGATTTGGCAAGAATTACGCTACGCCCCGTTTTAGTCCTGGATAGGTGTGCAACACTTTCGTTGTTATTGCATTTTGCCGGAGTTGCTCGGTCCCGTTGATCTTCCCGTTGCTTTCCCATGAAATCGTGCGGAGTGTCGCTCACCGCCGCTGCCTCTGCTGCTGTCCGGAGTCTCGGCGTTGCTGGTAATGACGAGGAGAAAATGGCGTCGGGAAAAGCGACTGAAATCGAAGAGGACTTTCCGAAGCTAACAGCACAAGAGAAAGAGAGCTTGGTCGGAATTGACAGGTTAGATGATCTGTTGTGTGTACAGCCTCAGCCGCTGCTTTTATGCAATTTCTGTTTTTCTTCGCGCAGTTTGAAACAACAAATATGAATGCCCCCAAGTAATACGGAACCGCCTGTGTGTTGTCTGTCCTCTACTTGCAGTTCACTGTTTGGATTTCATAGGCTTCAAGAAGATGGCGCCAGAACGAAGGCCTTGCTGTTAAAGGTATGCCACAGAATAGGACCATAGTCGCCTCTCCGTTATCTCCTCTGATTAGTGCATATCCCACCTGAAATAAGTGGTACAGACCTCCCAGCGCCGCTTTGGCTGTATGGCTAGCCGCGACATACACAAGCCTCAATTTTCCCAACTTTGAAGCTGAACCAGCGACTGACTGTAAAGGCAGCTTCCAGCTATGGACGTTATCATTGCATATACCAAGCAACATTTGCGCCACCACGCACAGATATAACACGACCCCAGTGCATTTATGTAATGTATGCCAATATCAAACAGGCCTAAAGTGGCAGGCAGCGTTGTGCCACAGTAAAACTGCAGGAAGATATGAATCTCCACCCTGCTGGTGTCATCGGTTGTTCAGAGAATAGGTACCATGCTACTTGATGGCATTGGTGTCGACTGTTGAAAACGTTTGTTACTGCATGCAGGTATCGCTATCGGTGGTTTGGCCCCTAATGAGAGGCAGATATAACGAAGATAACACATTAACGTTTCAACTGCTGCTACTTTGCTTGTTGCACACATACGTACAGTCAATCGCCCGTTGTAAACTGTGGGACTCTGAGGTGAGATTAACCAACGTAAAACCTTGCTACCTGTTATATCTCACTTGCTGAAGTAGAATAACGAGTCCCAGAAGTGGACAAATGCACTTTATCGTGAAGCGAGACATTAGGTTGACAGAAATGTGGGGATCCCTCTCGACCACCCGTCCCATCTCCAGTAACGGCAGCGAGAGTTTGGGTTGTGCGTCAGCTCACTCTGGTAGCATGTAGCGGCTAACGGTCCAGCGGCTATCTCCCTTCTTTACTCGCACATATGGCGATTGCGACGCCACTTAACTGACATTAACGAGGGAGAAACAAACACACAGAGGTAGTTTAGGGCCGCTAAAATAACGGCTGCTTGGCTTGGCCCAAGATGGCGGGGATGGGAAGAAAATACCCAGCAAACGTTTGCTAGCTAACTAGCAGCAGTGGCTAGGCTAATCACCAATCGCAGAAAAAGACACTACGACGAGGACGTCCTGTGTATATAACAAAGATGACTCGTTAAAGCAGAAGCCATGGGCACCCACTTAACTAACTGTACAGTGCTTGGTGCACACACAGCGACCGTGTTCATGCAGTCCATGTTACTGCCGCTACGCTGCCTGTGCTTGATCTGTGTCTTCAACATGTGGCTGCTGGATTTCTTGTTGTAGGGGCAGCAGCGAACATTGTTTAGTTAGGGTATACTTTCACATTAGGCCCAGCCCTGCTCTCAGTTAATGCCTCTCTTTTTTGTTGCTGCTGTTCTTCATACTCTGCTGGATATCTGCCAGCCCAGGGGACCTGTTCACACCATAACATTAGACCTATATGGTTGTGTTACATTAAACACTTTGGTATCTCCGTGGTGGAACAAATCTACTCTGATACCATGTTCCCCTTACATCCTCTGTATGGACTCTACCATGTTAAAATGTGGGGGAAGGGAGAGTATTAGTTCAGCATGAGGCACTGTTTTAAACTGATATAGAGGCAGCTCACCTAATCATAAGGAAAAAAGTACCCCAACATAATTTTCTCATTTGGAGAGTGACTGTGGAAGTGTATTGCTTTCTTTGCTGAATCACACTGTCTCTGCAGGGTGCTCTGCAGGGCCTTAGCTAACGCCTGTGGCACAAATTCATGAATAGAAGAGCAGCTTGGCATTATACCAACAGTGCCAAAATGTGTGTAGTAATGCATTATTTTTATTTGTATTTATTTGACGTCAACGTGAAGAAATGCCTTATTTGTGGGTGATTCCTTTTGTGAACATGGGCATGGAGGCTTTCCCTCATGGGAAGTGTGAGGTTAGGTGAAACCCCCTAACAGTTCTATGAATGTTACGCCAAGACACTTGTTCAATGACTGAGTTATTTCAATTAAGAAAAATGCAATATTAATTTTATATATTCATTTTTATTTATTCCAGCATTTTAAGTCAAGTCAGAATAGTTGGCTTTCCAGTAATGAATGATTCATATATATTGTTCAGTGGTACGCACAGTCTTTTATTAATTGTGTGTATTGAAAGGTTGAGGTTTACAAAATACTTTTTCAGAAGCTACTTGCAAATTTCTCAAAACAAGAGACAACTATAAGGCATATTCTGAATTGCCTGCTTCTGTAAGCAAGTTTTCCAGTTTTGGTCTGAGCATTTTATGAGTCCGGTAACCAGATAACTGAGCATCTCAGTGTTGCAGGCTCTATGTGTAAGAGAGATCTTTATCTTCTCCGGTAATACCGAATAACTGAGTGCTTCACCAATCATGTTACAAACGCACATATGACATTCTTAATGGTACATACAGATGAGAAGGGGGAACTTAATGTAAAAACATGCAGGACTGTGCGAGAATTAGTACTGTATGTCACAGTACAACAGTTTCATTTCAGCCTCTGCTTTGCTTTAGGCTTTCACCCTTATGACAAATACATTGCTGAGTCATTTTAGAAAGATATAGTTAGCATTCATTTTATTTTGGTGACCGCAAAGCTCAAGATTAGAATATTGAATGTGATGCTCATTTTATTTATTTAAATTGTTTTTCTGTAATGACATATTGCATCCAACATAATTGTTTTATTACACACTCACTCAGTAGTCATTCCTCTTTGGTGGCTGCAGTATGGACTATCAAGAGTAATTTGTTTAGCCGTTGTTCAAATACTGACTGACGAGGTCCATATTTGGGCGTACAGCTGGTACTATGCAAAATGGACGTGGACAGCTTGGAAAACACGCTCCTGTGGTAGTACATCAGTCAGCGGTGTCTGATCATCACCTTTAATAAACTCAATCTACTGGCCTCAGCATTAAGGTCAAGTTGTAATTGCACTGGCCTTTTTCAACTTGGTGGTTTTTGTGTAATATGCATAGAATATACCAGCAATTGAACTGTGTATTCTTCATTGCTGCTCTGTAGCACCACTCTAACTCTACACTGTTCTCTCATTTAGGCTGTTCGCTGCTATGATGCCCTCATCCTGAAAGCAGAGGGTAAAGTGGACCCTGACATTTTCTGTCAGCTGGGCCACTTCAACCTCCTGCTGGAGGACTATCAAAAAGGTGAGAGTCTGTATGTGTGAATCTTCCTGTCTGTTGTTGTTTCTCCCTCTGGATGGGAAGTTTTACCGTACAGCTGAATTAATATCTTGAGCTTTTGACATTGTCACTAACCAGCCAGTCCTTCTGTCTCTCTCTCTCTCTCTCTGTATCGCATTCTTTTATTCAACTCTTCATTTTCACAGCATTATCTGCATACCAGAGGTACTTCAGTTTACAGTCAGACTACTGGAAGGTGAGTTTTTTTGTGGGAACCATCTGTCATTCCGACCTTGTAAACTGCTGTTCATGTCTTCTGTTCGGCCCACGTGGTCCTCATTCAAACACAGACCACTGCAGCATACAGCGGAACAGTCAGAACATACTAATGCAATGACACACTTTAGTTTCCTATTTTAGGTGTAAATTAATTCAGTTCTATTTCATATTTGACTGCAAATCCTGTACAGACAGTAACTGATGTCAGCAATCAGTGTTGGTATCCTACCTGATAATTCACTGTCAGGCTTGAACTGCAGCCATCTTCACTTCTTGCTTTTTTGTGTGCTGTCTGATCTACAGCACGTGAAACACATTTTCGAATGGATTGTGGTCAGGTGACCGAAATGACCAGTTAAGAATGAATATTGGCCGTAAAATGTTAAGGATCGTCTTTCTGCTGCATTGCCCTAAAACTGGGGCACGACTTCTTTATGCAGTCTGCATGTGGACATCCTCAGACAGTCTGAAACTCGATTTTGTAACCTCACTGTTTTTGCATTTCAGATCCAATGTGCTGATATAGAATCAGACAGTGAAAAACACATAACTGTCCTACTGATTTGTTGACAATACCTCAAATGCAGACATGTGGAATCTACTGTGGAGTGCTGCTGTAGTGTTGACTGGGGACATAAAGAGTGCTGTGTACATCACAAGGTTTCTGGCTGATTGTCAGCCTGTTGTATGTGTTAGACTTCTGTGTGACATGTGGAAGAACACTGATGTAGATGGAATAAAATGGTGATCTATGCTAATACAGAACAGCTGCTGATTATAGATGTTACTGAATTGATTTGAGACATGAAGAAATCAGATTGCCAGGGAGAGACGAGAGTCCTGCAGCTGATTGATTTGCGTCTAGAACATATATCCTGTATGGGCTCCAGTACGAGTCTTTGTCACAGACGAACGTCGATAGTCGTGAGAGAAATGGTTTGAAGTCTTTGTTCATTCAGAATGGTGACCCTAAATTGTGAGATGCATCCATTGATGGCCAGTGTAGAACTTAATCCCACAATCCAACGTCACAGGGTGTGGAATACACTGACAAGAAAGCACAGTTCTTCTGCTAAAAACATGTAACTTAAACTCACTTTGCAAAATCCAGCGTTTGATTTTGTCCTCTTTTTTTTGTGGCTGCAGCCAGCTTCACAATCTCCTCCCTGTCCTCTCACGAGATTTTTTGATGCATTGAAGTGCCAGCGCTTTGGCCAAAGCTTGTTTTGTTCTTCTTCATTTTTGAAATGTGTGTTGCAGGTGGTTGATTCAAGTTAAAAACACATCCTTGCTTGCTTCTCTATTTTTATATTTTATGATTCATCAGGCATTCATTGCACAATCTGACATACCTCAAAACATATCGTACAGATTGACTGATTACCTCAAAGATTTTGTAAAGTTTATAAGACTGAAGCTATCACACAATCTGTGTGCGCCCTTGGTGTTCATTTAGACATCCTCTTCACACCCCCAGCTTAAAATACAAATACATTTTCAACAAGTGGCAGATTTTATAAAGTGCAATGCATCTGCAAAATGTTACTCAAAAAAAATCAAAGCAGCCTTTTTTCCTTAATCCTGCAATAACTGGTCATCGTGTCCACTCGGGAGCAGTGGAATTAAGTTGTGAACACATTATTGACATATCATCACCTTTAAGTTGACATGGTGAACATGTTATCAAACAGTTGCTTATTTACATGTCCACTAGTTACAGAGCTACATGATTATTTATTTGGAGCTGTGCTTGTGTCCACCTGATGGATGAAAGTCTAATATTCACTCTCTTTTAGCTCTGTTTTTGGTCTCAACCAACGCTTTAGGGAAACGTGGCTAATTTAGCTGCTAAGTGCTCCACTGTGTTCGGTACTGAGCAGGTAGCTTACAGTGAGTCTTTAGAGCAATATGAGAACGGTGAGATTCAACGAGGTGAGCCACCTCACCGGCTCAGATTATGACATTGCTTTTGCTTATCTTAGCTAATGGTACAGCATTTGTCAGGAGTTTTGTGAGGATGCGATCTTATACTCTGGTTGTAACAGTATTTCAGTATTATTTCCAGACACGCTTGCCTCAGTTTAGATTGCCTACAGTTCTTGCTCATGGCCTGGAGTTAAATTGTCCAATCAGCTGTGATCTGATGGTGTCCAGCCTGTCCTCTCCGTGTCAGTGTGGATGAATGGGCCCGTTTGGTTTGATGTTTCAGTGTTTGGAGTGCCCATTAAACAGAGGTGCTGAGAGTTGGACTGTGATCGGATCTGACAGCTCTGGTCTCCTCAGTATTCCAGATCTCCACAGTAAATTGAGGGTGTGAGGTCCTACCCTCTGTCAGGTGATGGTGTGGGGCGGGTGTCTCTTGGTTGGAGTAGCGATGCAAACAGCTTGAGTTTGGCCAGGCTTAGACCGGTGTGGTTGACTGAATGTGGCTGTAACCTGTCCTCTAACAGGGAGGGAGGTACTTTTATGGCAGAAAAAATGTGTCAACATGTTAATGATGAAAGTGCATTGACTTATGTTCAGTGAGTCAGCTGCCCTTACTGCTTATACAGTTACACACTTTGTTTATTTGTCCTGCACTATGGACAACAGCTGCCCCCCTGAATATAACATGCAGCACTGTAGAAGTGATTAAGCAACCCCCTGCTTCATTTTACAATATGAACATAAATATATTTGTGTGTATGTAAAAATGATCACCATCAGGGTTATAACCTTTATCTTTTAGCTGCTTACCAGGTTGTGGACACTAATCATTACAATGTTCTGAACTTTTTTTCCAGAACCCTGCCTTTTTATACGGCCTTGGCATGGTTTACTTCCATTACAACGCATTTCAGTGGTAAGTACCTTTTAAATCTTTTTCATTGAATGCATGGCTTCAGCTGGTTTCATAATGATTAGGATTGATGCCATTTATATCATCATTTCATCTCTGTGTTAAGTACAGCGTTAGCTTAGCACAAGGACTTTAAACTGGGAGAACTGGCCAGCATGTGTCACTGATGATTTTGTACTGAACACAGTTTGACAGTTTATTTCCTAAAACGTTTCACTTAGCACGTTAAGCCTTTTCTGTTTGGGTATTTTTATGAGCTGTGAGAGCACATGCATTGTTATTCTTTTTCCTACTGCTCGAGAATTCACGTGCATGTGGTGGTTCACTGTGGCGTGGAGCAGGGATGTTGATGTGACATCCACTTGATGAGAATCAGTCGCAGGTAGATATATTTGGGTGGGTTTAATCGTGTTTTGATTGGGCCAGATCTTATACTAGCCACTGCATTTCCTGAAGTGTCCTCCGTTGAACCCCGTTCCCAGTGTTGTGGGAACAGAAGAGACAGCTTTCCAATATGTCCAGCCATAGCAGCTGGTCTGGCATTATCTGTCTTTGTCTGCTACCTTTGTGCCCATTGAGCATGATTTTTCTGCTTTAGTAAGCCAGCACAGCAGAACACTACTGTGGTCTGTTTTCTCCGTCCAATCTAAACCTTTTAAAATTTAAAACCACGCCATTCATTTGAACATGCTTCTAACTGGATGACCTGTTTCTGCTCTAATGCTGCATGGAACCACTCAGGTGATGTGCAGTCTGGAAAAGGAAAGAGTTTCTTCCATCCAGTATTTTTATTCTTGGGATGTGTCAGGTGTCCTGTGATGTTGACCAGGTCACATCAGCCTCCTCGATAGAGGCACTCTGGGCCTATCATCCAGTGTGGCTCAGTTTCTTTGAGTCATACAGATTGAGAGGCCTGTTTGGGACCACATCATGTGCAATAAGCCCCATCTCTATCAGAAAATCACAGCCACTGACGGAGTCACTGACGGAGTCACTGACGGAGTCACTGACGGAGTCACTGACGGCTTCATGATCTCAATCAGTCCGTCAATTTCCCAAATGTTTTTTCTTGGAGTGACATGTTAAAAGGGAAGTGTCATCTTTTCAGTCTGTTACCTTGGCACAGTCAGACTATAATTTTACATCACTTATAAAATATAGGAGCCTGTGGCTTGAACTTAGTTATATAGATTGGTCACACTGGCCATCTCATTTGTCAGTTAAGTTATTTGCTTCTACAATGGCAGGTGTATCAGGCAGTTCATGCTTCACTATTTCTGAACTGAGCCACTTTACCTGGATGTGCTGACACCTCCTTCACCTCTGCCAGCTTGCATTGGTGTTTCTTTTCTGTTTTGCCTTCTGCTGCCCCTTTACCTCATCCATGGCCCTGAAGGATTCCAGTATTGCTGCCCTGCCAAGTTTTTATGTCCCCATCTCTGAGGCCTGGGGAATGTGACAGTGGGGGAAGGGAGGGGTGTCATGTTGGGCTCCCGAGGATGGATTACGTCAGCCTGAGCCCAAGGCCCAAAGGAATGCTGAGCTGTCAAACGTTGAACGTTACTTCACATGGCTGAGGTGGTGCCCACTCAGAAAATCCACCCAAAATCGGCTTCATCCCAAGAAAATATTAGGTTACAAATATCGTGCAAACATCAACATAGAGCCAGTGTGGATCATTTGTGCTGTAAAATCTCAAAGAGTGCACCAAATGGCATCCGTACAAGTGAGCCATCGCTGGACTCTGCCTTACGCTGTGTGTCCCAACCCATTCTGTGGAAGAGCTGTGCTCTCCAAGCATTCACTTCGGATTGTGCCAGTGAGGGAGGAGAGGGTGAGGCTGAGCACAGAGGGGAGGGAGGGAGAGAGGGAGGGACCAGATAAATGAGGAGGAAAAGGGGGGAGGGGGGCTGGGTAGGAGGGAAATAGGGCAATGAGTTCAGTCTGCTGTGTGTGTGTGTGTGTGTGTGTGTGTGTGTGTGTGTGTGTGTGTGTGTGTGTGTGTGTGTGTGTGTGTGT